>CM062293.1:187491444-188091444 GCA_031216915.1 Pictodentalium vernedei
AAAATGGGTTAACATGGGGGGGGGGGGGGGGAATTGAAGCCTTAGCCCATCCCCCACACCCCCAAGCTACGCCACTGGAATTAGCAATATCTACAACTTGAAGAGCTGAGATTCGATTCAATTCGTAATCTTCTGCCTGATTCCATTTGACCTAAAATTTGAGATTTGCGGGACCTTATAATTTACAATTATAATACTTGTTGTGGCATGAAAAAACCCAACGACAAATGGCACAGTCCTCAACAACAACTTCACAGTTTACAGACTATGTTACAGAAAACTGGGTGGAGGGAAACAGGAATGTGGAACCTTTACAATTCAGTTAGACACAGAACTAACCATACAGAAGGCTAGCATTGAAAGCTGCAACTGGTGTCAACTGGGTCACACCCCAACAAATTCAGAGTAATAGATATTTTGAAAATAGAACAAGCTTACCAGGAAGCAACCATATTACAACTGAATGCTGGTGGAAAGTTAATACTGAGGAAGAAAAATACAGAAAAGTGGATAATTTCTTCCGGCATTTTCAACGTCTACTTTGGGAGGGTAATATTAGTTTCCTACAGTATTTAATGGCCATAGGCCGAACTCAGGCCAAATTAACACAGGATGCATTGATTCAAGGCCAAATTGACCCGCCCTATGGAGATGTTCCTTTAAAAGTCTCCTGCAGATACACCAGTCAGAATCTATTGATATTTGATATGCAGCGACCTAAGGAAGTTCAGATTCCAGTTTGTTCAAATCATGTCCCCTGGGTCATATTTGAGCTCCCTGAAGAAGCCCAAATTTTTACTTAGTGCAGTATGCCGAGTATCCTTTAAAAAATCTTCTTCACATCCACGAGTCAGATTCTTTTGTTACATAGCCTTAACATCCTTAGTGTGGTGAGATTCAAGTTTATTCAAAATAAATCCCTACACTCATATTTGAACTCCACATGGGGGCCCGAATTTTAACTTAGTGCAGTATGAGGAATATTCTTCAAAGATTTTCTTCTTCAGATCCACCAGCAGAATTCTTTGATATTTGGTATATAGCATTACTCCTAGATTAACGTTTGTTCAGTGCTGCGTGTAATTAAATTAATAAACCTGATTTTGTTATGATTTAAACTATGAGGATATGAAAATAGTGCGATACAAATTTCCCCGCCTGACATAATGTGTGATAAAATATTTGTCTTCAATTTTTCTCAAACGGCCAAGATAGATTCATTAACTTAACTGAAACAAAAGTAACTTTAACAATATTAAAACCAGCAGGATGCTTCTAATTTTCTTGTTCATGTAATACTTTACAGTACATGTATGCCAAATGTGCTGTTGAGTTCCTTGTTTTTATTGTTATACGCCTGTTTCGAAAAAAAACGTTTGTATTATGTGATTGATCTGTCCGTCCGTAAACTTTCCCGTTTCTGGAAAATAAATTGAGTTTGGATGTACAGATCAGCACCAAGCTTAGTTTGTGCCTCTATTATATCAAAATGAAGGTTAAGTTGGAATTGGGGCTTGGTTCCGATGCTTTTTGCAAGTTATGGGGCTTTTCGACTTAGAAATTGCACATTTCCATCAACATTTTGGTTTCTGTACTAAACTAAACTTGCTTAACATTCAACATATAAGTTGAGTCAAAATCTGGTTTCATTCTAATTATTTTCATGTGTCGCTACTCTTGGGGTCCTGTCGGAGATAGACATATCCACATTCGAGTATGACAGACATATCTACAGTTACACTTGAGTACTTAAGGGCTAGAGATATTTAATTTTGAAGAACAATCTATAAACATAATAGGTATGATTTCTAGTCCAACATCATCTACTTTTGTGACTGATTTTGGCTGTGGTTCTAGTTTGTCAATTACTTTTGTCACTCATTTTTGCTCCAGTTAACTTTAGATCAGTTTATAGAAATAGGGGTTATTTGTTGGATGAAAACAGTGGTTATGTACCATTTGAAAAAGCTTACAGGACATATTATACAATGCCAGGAGAGCTCTTGCTCTATTTCCGATTGAAATAAGCAGATAACACATGTGCTTCAAAACAGTTCCGGACCATAATAATTATAGGAGCCAGGACGATTATCAGCATGGTCATATTCATATAGGATGGACCAAAGACTCCCCCTATCCCTTGTGGCCAGGGATGTGACTCATGGATGATTATTTTTTTTGGACATTTTTAAAGAAAATTCCTCATTTTGAACTAAGTTGTCATTCAGGCTCCCATAGTGTGCCCAAGTATGAACCAAGGTACTTGGCTTGAACAAACTTGAATCTCACCCCCCTAAGGTTGTTGCATGCCAAATATTAAAACATTCCGACTGCTGAATCTGAAGAAGAAGATTTTTAAAGAAAAATTCCTCATATTGACTAAGTTATAATTCAGGCTACCACAGAGAGCCCAAATATGGACCCAGGGACTTGGCTTCAACAAACTTGAATCCCCCCTAAGGATGCTACACACCACATATCAAAACATTCCCGACTGCTGGATCTGAAGAAGATTTTTTAAGAAAATTCCTCATTTCGAACTAAGTTACAATTCAAGCTCCCACAGTGAGCCCAAATATGGACCTAGGGACATGGCTTGAACAAACTTGAATCTCACCCCCCCCCCCCCCCCCCCCCCCCCCCCCCCACCTCCCCCCCAAGGATGCTGCATACCAAATATCAAAACATTCCGGATGCTGGATCTGAAGAAGAAGATTTTTAAGGAAAATTCCTCATTTTGAACTAAGTTATCATTTGGGCTCCCACAGTGAGCCCAAATATGGACCTAGGGACATGGCTTGAACACACTTGAATCTCACCCCCCTAAGGATGCTCCATACCAAATATCAAAACATTCCGACTGCTGGATCAGAAGAAGATCTTTAAAGAAAATTCCTCATTTTGAACTAAGTTATAATTCGGGTTACCACAGTGAGCCCAAATATGAACCCAGGGACTTGGCTTTAACAAACCCCCTAAGCATGCTGCATACCCAATATCAAAAGATTCTGCCTGCTGGATCCTGAGAAGAAGATTTTCAAAGAAATTTGCCTGAAATGCACTAAGTTCGAATTCAAGCTTCTATAGTGAGCCCAAATATGTATCTAGGGAGCCGATTTGAACAAACTTGAATCAGATCCACCCCACAATGTTGCATACCAAATATCAAAAGATTCTGCCTGCTGGATCTGGAGAAGATTTTTTAGTAATGTTTTTCCCATTGCCTACAGTGTTAAAAAGTGCTGACTCAGCACTTTTTCAAAGTCCTGAAAAAAAAAGTACCTTGTGATCAAACCGAAAGGGATTTTTTTTAACCATTCTATTCTACTGGATAAAAGTAAGCTTTATACAAAATAAGAATTTTCTGTGCCTTGTAGTTTTGGAGATATGGCAGTTTTAAGGTTTTTCCTATTTTTAGCTCCCGAGGTTCCCACGGGGCAATGAGAAAAAATTTGTTTGCATCAATCAACTACTTATGACCCATTATCATCTCATATCAAATTTGGTTCAAATCGACCTCACGGTTCAGAAAATAGAAATTTTAGGTGTGGCCAAAATTTTTGCCCCTCCCATAACAAAGGCAAATAATGCCCAACAAACTTCTCTTGAACAAACTTGATTCTAAACCTCAAAAGGACTCTGTATACCACATATCAAGTCTCTGCTACTGGTGGTTCATTAGTAGAAGATTTTCAAAAAAATTTGGCCATTTTTTCCCCACACCTCTGCTCAATATGAGCCGAAACCTAATTTGGATAAAAATCAAAATGCCCCTATATAACCACTACTTACATGAAATTTAATTAAAATGTGGCCAGTGGTTTAGGAGAAAGAGGCTCAAACACCACCTTCACGCAGGACGACGGACGAAGAGTGATAGAAAAGCTCACCCTGCCTTTCAGTCAGGTGAGCTAAATATGCCGGAGGAACTAAAACTACCTTTGCTGCAATCCAGAAGGCAGAAACATCACCTTACTTTCTTCTATAAAGTGACTGGGGGCAAATACCAGCAATACCCCCAGACAAATTCATCAAGTTTCAGACCCAAATGCAAAAGATTCGGGACAAAAAAAATTGACTGTGGTATAGTCACCAACATTGTATCATCTTCAGAAAGAACTTTGTAAGAAACAATGGTAGACCCCTAACTGTACCAGCTTGCAAAACAGACCAATACATACATTTATTTTTTGTGCGCACAGCAGTCGATTGGAACCACCTTTATGAAAAAGCTGGAGCAGCTAGCACAATACGAGAGCTTAAAATCTACCCTAGCAGGCCATCAAGATAGTCTGGTTCTCTCTTCTGTCATGTTTTGACCCAGGAGGGACTCTCTGGCATACAGATACACAAGGATGTTGTATACTGAGTATCATAAGATTCTGTTTGGTATGAAGAGATCCTGTGAAGAATCGGTAGCCAAAGTAAACAGCCTTTGAAATATCACACGTGTGTCGATTTCATTCGTGGACCATGGTCATGTGGTCCTTTATTTTTTTTTATAAATATGGTTCATTGATGAGGGTTTGGCACGGGTAGCATACACACCTAGGGAAAAAAATAAACACAACTCTGTTTCCCGCATCACTGAACATATTGGGAAGAATCTCTTGTGACATTCTGCGAGCAGTCGACAATAACATTGATTTTTCAAAACCTGTACGAGGACTACGACTCTGATGAAAAAGAGCCTGAATTTAGAATAAATCATTGTACTGTATTTGTATCCAGTTATCTATGCTTCGTCACCGCCATCGGATACACATCCATTGATCAAGTACAGGGGGAATCGACAACACAGCCGGCGAGATGCGACTTGACAACCCATTCCACTATCAGATCTGCTCTCCCAGATTTCCCAGGTGGTCGGCAAGACACATAGACAACCAGAGTGACCTATCTCCCAGAGTCAGCAGTACAGCCCACAACGTAGAATTATCCTATGCCCAGTAATTGGCTGGACTGCCGATATCACAGACCACAAAAAACCTTCCAATTCAACAGGCAGCAGGATGACCAGCCAAAAGAAACAGACGAAGTTTCAAAGAGTCCAAACCATACAGAACAAAGACCAAAGGCTTTAGTAGTCGAGGTGGCAGTCTTAATGCAGTGATCATCGCCCCAATAGCATGTGAGGTCTACCATACTATGCTTAGCAGATGTCTGGTAGACGTTTGTTTGTTTGTTGGTGGTTAACGTCACATATTTATACAACATGGAGATGAAGTCAAGTTTAGTCAATCGTTGATCTACATGTTGCCCATTTTAGAGGACTTTCACCCCAAGCATTGGTGACTGGGTCCTATTTTACTAGTAAAGCGGAACTGGTTTACCACAGTAAACAAGTGCTGCTTACTTCCCGGGGTTCCCACGGGGACTGGTAGACGTTACTGGGACGGTTCCAAAATTACCCATTGAGAACTTACAGTCAAGTTTAGCAGGCCGGACGACAGGAACCCAAGACTCGTTACAGGTAGTTCTGGAGAAAATTTTTAAATGAAAGTGTCAATGACACTGTAGCTCAACTTGTTAAACATGTACATGTATAGTATGTGACACAGCAAAGACAAACATCTAGGTAATGACTAGTGCATGGAGGTTTTTTTTTCCAGGTTCGGTTTCGGTTTTATTTTTTTTAAAACCTCGGTTTCGGTTCGGTATTTCGGTATTATTTCCAGGCCATTCAATTAATCTAAATCACTATCGTCTTACTAGAAAAGGCCATAGAAATGTCACATGAGAGCTATTTAAAGCGTGCTACATCCTACTGGCAGTACGGAAACATAGCACACTTCACCAGCACTCAGTCAGTTGACGTAGGGTTAATATGAATTTGGGGTAGATTGTATGTCATTTGATTATTTTCTTGTTGTATATGTTCTATTTGGTAAATGCCATACATCAATGGCAGTGCCATAGTGAGGGGTGGGGGTAGCGCCTCCCCCCCCCCCCCCCCCCCCACAAAAAAAACAAAACAAAAACAAAAACAAAACAAAACAAAAACAAACAAAACAAAAAACTTCAAATTGTTATCTGACACAACCTGGGCACCTTTGAAGGCCACATTAGGCATTGTAAGCATCTCAACCTTGGACCCCCACATCTTACTTAGCACCCCCCCCCCCCCCCCAATCAAAATCCTGGCGCCGCCACTGCTATACATTATATACCTGCTTTATTTTGTGTTCAGTTTTAATTTCGATAAAATAAATAATAAGTTTTATGTTATGTTTAACATCGCCTTAATACAGGGACTCCATTCACTGTCCTGTTCCTCGATCCCTCACTGGACCTCTCGCCTCCTTTCGAAGTACTGAGTATGAACTCTCCCTCATGTTGTTATGTGCAAAATAAAATGGATTTACGGCATCAACGAGTATCACATGGGGAATAAATGGTCAAAGTAAATAACTATTAATTTATTTCATGCATTTAATGTGAGATAAATATGACTGGAATTAAAAAATATAAAAAAAAAAAAAACGATCACGTGTTCCGACACTCACCTAATTTCGTGCAGTAAAAGCCCACACTCACTGGCCATTTTCGTTCTTGTGTAGGCCCCACTAGCTATTCTCACAGTTGGAGTTGGGGTGCGACTTATACAAAGGTACATGTAATAGTCGCAGGGGAGGTATTCTGACTGAAAATATTGGGTGCGACTTAACGTGGGAGCGACCAAAACACGGATATAATGATACGGAAATAATCGCTTTTGGATTTGCCTGTTCTGCTGACGTTCATTGTCATTTTCAAAATGAGATTACGAGGGGGTCATTGTAAATTTCGAAGTTTAACGTCAAAGTATGCAAAAAACGTATGGACGGTTGTTTTGGCCCGTCGGTTCAGTTTTTTGGTTTGCGGCAAAAACCGAAACCGAACCGAAAAACCAAAAAACCTCCATGCTCCAGTAATGACCTGATAACAAAGGTATTTATTTATTTATTTATTGATGTTTAAGGTCACATATTTATGCACAATGGCTAATCATGACCGTGACAGTTTTACGGGTGGAGGAAGCCGGAGTACCCGGAGAGAACCACCGAGCAACGACGAGCAGCTGCCAGCTCCCCAACATCGTAACTCCGCACTGCAGCACAGGCAGGGTTAGATTGGTTGAAGACATGCGTACCATCGACGTGCAGTATGCCTTAGTACACGGCGTCATCGTGCCCCCACATGGACAATGGGGGTGAAGTGTCTTGCCCAAGGACACAACGCGGTTGCCGCAGCTGGGATTCGAACCGAGGACCTCTCGGCTTGCAGCCTGCACCTCTACCTACTGAGCCACCGCGCCCCAATAACAAAGGTACATATAAAGTATTGTAATGGTCTGTACATAAATACTGACCGTAGCCTGTAACAAATGTATAGGTAAAGTATTGTAAAGGTGGGTGACAGTCAGAAGCTAAACTAGAAAAGAAATCTTTGAGTACCAGAGTGGGTCTGACTGAACCCCAAAATATTTGTTCTCATAGCACAGTGATAACAAAGGCACCCCAAAACACACTTGTTCCTGTCCCAAGGTGAAAACAAAGGTACCCAAGAAGTTTCGTGAAGATCAGTTCATAAATACAAGCCGTATAGAAGTTGTGACAAAAAACTGATTGGACCTAATTTCGGTACAAAATGGCCACTGGCAGCCATCTTGAATTTTGGACCGCACCCAGAAACACTCCTTCTCATCCCAAGGTGATAACAAAGGCACCCAAGAAGGTTCGTGAAGATCGGTTCATAAATACAGCCTCTAACCCAAGCCTTATTGACATGTGTGCTTACTCTGTACAAGTAGCACTGAATAAATCAAAGTTCATCTAATTTGCATAATTTCTGCATGAGAAAAAGACCTGTACTATATGTGATGTATTCCATGTTACTAAACATTCATACAAAAATTTATTCAAATCAGAACTTTCATTCAGAAGTTCTGTACAAACAAGTGGCCCCACAGGGTCTGAAGAGCTCATCTTGAACAGAACACAATTTAAACAGAGTCCAAGAATGAGTCTACATTAAGCAAGCCATCTCCATAGGCTACACTGTCAATCCTTGAGTCCCTCAGGAGTGACAAAAATAATCTGGGCATCATGCCTTTTCTTCAGTTGATCATAAAGTAAAATGTAGAGCTCCCCTATGAAGCCCCTTGATACAACCTATGTGGATTAATCTTAGTTAAACACCTCTTGAATACAAAATTTTTAATTCTTCAGCAAAATGGCCAATTCCGGCTCCCATAGAGAGCCCAAATATTAACCCAGGGATCTTGCTTTGAACACAGTTGAATCTGACTTCCTAGAGATGTTGTGTACCGAATATGAAAGCATTCTGTCTGTTGGATCTGAAGAAGAGAAATTGTAAAGAAATTTCTTCGAATTGCACTATGTTCAAATTTCGGCTACCATAGTGAGCCCAAATATTAACCTATGGATCTGATTTGAACAAACTTGAATCTGATCCCCCCCCCCCCCCCTATAGATGTTGTATTTCCCATATGGAGCCCAAATATTAACCTAGGCACTCAAATTGAACAACCTGGAATCTGACCCCCTAGAGATGTTGTATACCAAATATAAAAGCATTCCGACTGGTGGATCTGAAGAAGATTTTTAAAGAAATTTCCTCATATTGCACTAAGTAAAAATTTGTGCTACCATAGTGAGCCCAAATATATACCTAGGGATCCGATTTGAACAAACTTGAATCTGACCCCCATAGAGATGTTGCATACCAAATATCAAAGCATTCTGACTGATGGATCTGAAGAAGAAGATTTTTTTAAATTACCCTCCATATTGAACAAAGATAAAATTTGGGCTTCCGTAGGAAGCCCAAATATTAACCTAGGGACTTGGTTTGAACAATCTAGAATCTGACCCTCATAAGAATGATGTATACTAAATATTAAAAGATTCTGACTGGTGGTTCTGAAGAAGAAAATTTTTAAAGAATATTCCCCATATTACCCTATGTTAAAACTTCGGGCTCCTGTAGAGAGCCCAAATATGAACCAATGAGCTTTATTACAACAAACTTTTATCTGACCCCCCTATGAATGCTGTATACCAAATATCAAAAGATTCTGATGATTGGTTCTGGAGAAAAGATTTTTTAAAATTTTTGCAAATATGCTGACTCAGCAATATTTCGATGCCCATTACAAAACACCCTAACATAACCGATGGCAATTTTTTTTTACCATTCAATTCTACTGGTCCTAAGGATACTTCATACCAAATAACAGCTCTCTGTTCCGTGTGGTTTGGGAAATATGGGTGTTTGAAAATATTTCTATTTTTAGCTCCCAGGGTTCCCATGGGGATGCAGTTATTTTTTTTTTTTTTGCATGGGTCAAGTACTTATGATCCAATAATACCACAAACCAAATTTGGTTCATACTGGACCATCGGTTCAGAGAATAGAAATTTTGGGCGGGGCCAAAAATCTTACCCCTCCTATTACAAAGCCAAATATTACTTCTGGAACTTTGTTTGAACAAACTTGATTCTACACCTCATATGGAAGCTCCATAGCAAATATCAAGTCATTGTACACACTGGTTCTTGAGAAGAAGATTTTAAAAATATTTTGGAGCATTTTCCCCCACTGCCTCCCTATGGGGCTGGGCATGTTGAGTTGAACAAAAATCAAATGCCCCTTTGGGACCATCACTCACACAAACTTTCACTTGAATTGGCCCAGTGGCTTTGGAGGAGAAGACCAAAACATGGTGTTGACGGACGACAGAAGGAGAGCGATGAGATTAGCTCAGCTTGACTTTGTCAAGATGAGCTAAAAATAGGCCGATGCAATCGTCAGATGTGTACCCATATGCGCAACTAGTGGAAAGCTGTATGACGGAGGGCCACCATGGATGCCGACATTATGTACACCATACACGGTATGGGTACATATAGAAATGGACTGGAGGAGTGTCTAATTTGATGGATAAAGGGTTAACATTCCAGATCAAATTTTCAGATTTACATAAAAAACTATACAGCACAGCACATCAGTAACCTGAATAAATATATAAAGTAACATGACAATCGGATTGATATTTTTTGAGTTATCTCATGCCAAAGGGATTGGAGGAATTTTCAATTTGAAGGATAAAGGATTAATATCTCAGGATCAAATGATCAGATTTACACCAAAAACTATACAGCTCGACACATCAGTAACCTGAACACAAATATAAAGTAACTTGACAATCCAAGCAATATTTTTCAAGTTGTCGAATAACCAAAGGGATTGGAGAAATTTTCAATTTGAAGGATAAAGGGTTACTATCTCGGAATCAAATCATCAGATTTACACCAAAAACTATACAGCTCGGAACATCAGTAACCTGAACACAAATATAAAGTAACTTGACAATCCAAGCAATATTTTTCAAGTTATCGAATGCCAAAGAAGGGATTGGAGGAATTTTCAATTTGAAGGATAAAGAGTTAATATCTCAGGATCAAAATAGCAGATTTACACCAAAAACTATACAGCTCGGCACATCAGTAACCTGAACACACATATAAAGTAACTTGACAATCCAAGAAATATTTTTCAAGTTATGGAATGCCAAATGGACTGGAGGAATTTTCAATTTGAAGGATAAAGATTTAATATCTCAGGATCAAAATAACAGATTTACACCAAAAACTATACAGCTCGGTACGTCAGTAACCTGAACACAAATATAGAGTAACTTGACAATCCAAGCAATATTTTTCAAGTTATCGAATGCCAAAGGGATTGGAGGAATTTTCAATTTGATGGATAAAGGGTTAATATCTCACGATTAAATTATCCGATTTACACCAAAAACTATACAGCTCGGAACATCAGTAACCTGAACACAAATATAAAGTAACTTGACAATCCAAGCAATATTTTTCAAGTTATCGAATGCCAAAGGGATTGGAGGAATTTTCAATTTGAAGGATAAAGGGTTAATATCTCAGAATCAAAATAAAAGATTTACACCAAAAACTATACAGCTTGGCATATCAGTAACCTGAACACAAATATAAAGTAACTTGACAATCCAAGCAATATTTTTCAAGTTATCGAATGCCAAAGGGATTGGAGGAATTTTCAATTTGAAGGATAAAGGGTTAATATCTCGGAATCAAATCATCAGATTTACACCAAAAACTATACAGCTCGGCAAATCAGTAACCTGAACACAAATATAAAGTAACTTGACAATCCAAGCAATATTTTTCAAGTTATCGAATGCCAAAGGGATTGGAGGAATTTTCAATTTGAAGGATAAAGGGTTAATATCTCAGGATCAAATCATCAGATTTACACCAAAAACTATACAGCTCGGCAAATCAGTAAACTGAACACAAATATAAAGTAACTAGACAATCCAAGCAATATTTTTCAAGTTATCGAATGCCAAAGGGATTGGAGGAATTTTCAATTTGAAGGATAAAGGGTTAATATCTCAGGATCAAATTATCAGATTTACACCAAAAACTATACAGCTCGGCACATCAGTAACCTGAACACAAATATAAAGTAACTAGACAATCCAAGCAATATTTTTCAAGTTATCGAATGCCAAAAGGATTGGAGGAATTTTCAATTTGAAGGATAAAGGGTTAATATCTCAGGATCAAATTATCAGATTTACACCAAAAACTATACAGCTCGGCACATCAGTAACCTAAACACAAATATAAAGTAACTTGACAATCCAAGCAATAGTTTTCAAGTTATCGAATGCCAAAGAAATGGATACGGACTTCGGATGGACAGACGGACATACGGACGGACAAAGGATGGACGAACGACGGATGGCCACCCCAGATGCCGGCATTATGTGTACCATACATAGTATGGGTACACATAAAAACTGATTGCACTAATTTTGATACAAAATGGCTGCTGGTGGCCATCTTGAATTTTGGAACACACCCAAAAACACTCATTCTCATCCCACGGTGATAACAAGAAGTTTCGTAAAGATTGGTTCATAAATACGGCCTCTAGCCTGAGCCGTATAGAAGTTGTGTACAAAAAACTGATTAGACCCAATTTCGGTACAAAATGGCCAATGGCAGCCATCTTGAATTTTGGACCGCACCCAGAAACACTCCTTCTCATCCCAAGGTGATAACAAAGGTACCCAAGATGTTTTGTGAAGATCGGTTCATAAATACACACTCTAGCCCGAGCCGTATTGACATGTGTACTTACTGTGTGTAAGTAGCACTGAAAAAATCAAAGTTCATCTAATTTGCATAATTTCTGCACAAGAAAAAAACTCGTATTATATGTGATGTATCCCATGGTACTAAACATTCACACAAAAAATTATTCAAATCAGTGCTTTCATATGGAAGTTCTGCGCAAAAATCTGATTGCACCTAATTTTGTACAAAATGGCTGCCATCGGCCATCTTGAATTTCGGACCGGACCCAAAAACACTTGTTCTTGTCCCACGGTGATACCAAAGGTACACAAGAAGTTACGTAAAGATCGGTTCATAAATACAACCTCTAGCCCGAGCCATATTGGCATTTGCACTTACAGTGCTGAAAGTAACACTAAATACATCAAGGTTAGTCTAATTTGTATAATTTATGCACGAGAAAAAAGCTTGTATTATATGTGATGTATCCCATGGTACTAAACATTCATACAAAAAATTATTCAAATCAGAGCTTTCATATGGAAGTTCCGCACAAAAATCTGATTGCACCTAACTTTGTACAAAATGGCTGCCAGCGGCAAACTTGAATTTCGGATCGGACCCCAAAACACTCGTTCTCGTCCCACGGTCATAACAAAGGTACCCAAGAAGTTTCGTAAAGATTGGTTCTTAAATACGGCCTCTAGCCCAAGCCGTATTGAATTGCTGACGGACAGGACAGATAGACGGACGACTGGCCATGGCATAAGCTCAAATTTGACTTACGTCAAAGTTGAGCTAAAAAATTAAAAAACATTTTGTGAGTGCTACCAGAAGTATGCCCCTTGTGGTGCACCCCGTGGGTGTAGCAACCTTATTTAAACAAAATTGAACTGACTTATAAGGAACATGCACATCAAATTTTCTTCAATTCGGACAAGTAATTTATGAGGAGTCGATAATAAAAAGTTCACGCCGGACAGACGTCCCAGACTCACTCATTGGAGTTGCATGTTTTTTTAATTGTGGGGTGCATATTTTAACTTATGGGGTGTAGTTGATACTTTGGGGGGGGGGGGGGCACATTCATTCATAATGTGTGGGGTTTTCATAGCACGATTATGTGGGGTTTACAAGGCATTATCATGTGGGGTGTGGTGGACATGTGTATATGTTTATTCAAGGGGTGCAACGGCATAGCACTTGCGGGAAACACCCGTCAGATATATGTGGGGTTGATTGTTCTGTAAATGGAATAATTCTGATAAATGATTTAACATCAATTATTTTGGCTAGAGTTAAAATTTGAATTTGGGGAGAATAGGCAATTACCTGGTGGGTCTGTGTTATAAACTGATACCAAACCAACATGTCCGCAATGCAACTGTGTGACATATTGCAAACTTCATTTGTTGGTATCACAGCATGAAATATTTTTCCATCGGCGACCATTATAACATTCAAACAAAAACAAATATCATCGCATCATTTTAATTTTGGCATTCAAATATCTTTGTCAAGTATAGCCCTTCAAACAACTTCTTCTGATCTGAAAACAGGAGGTCATGCAACAAATAAGAGAGTAAAGCTGACCGAGTAGGAATTACCAGTCACATGCACATAGTTTTCAGGGAATTCCCAACAAAGCCACACCAAAAGTCAATTGTATTTTTTAGATCCAAAAGTCATCAAATCACCCTCCGTATTTATCTGGAATATTCAACAATAATGTAAGATGTCATCAGAATGTCTCAATGTTTATTGAAACAATATATTTTCACAAAGCTGCTTCTTTTTAGAGATTGTATCACTTCCGAGTGCAACATTTCAAGGCGGGTAACCCTAATTCAAATATTTACTGCAGTGATACCTATAATCATGTCCAACCCTACCAAAGTTACATTTTACCGCTTTCATGAGATAAAAAAAAACAAGAGCTGGACTTTCGTCCGGTGCATGTTTGTTTGTTTGTTTGTTTGTTGGTGGTTAACGTCACATATTTATGCACCATGGCTAATCGTGACACAACTCAGAGATGAAGTCAAGTTTAGTCAATCGTTGATCTACAGGTTGCCCATTTTAGAGGACTTTCACCCCAAGCATTGGTGACTGGGTCCTATTTTACTAGTAAAGCGGAATTGGTTTACCACAGTAAATAAGTGCTGCTTACTTCCCGGGGTTCCCACGGGGATCGTCCGGTGCATACCCCCACGTGGTGTACCACCTAGTGTGGGCATACCTATGACCAACAAATATCATTTATGAATATTCTCGTATGGACTGACGGACAGATGCACAGATGGACGGACGCAATCCAGTATATCCCCCCCCTTCAATTTTCTTTGAAAGTTTTTAACAATTTCTAAGTCAAAAGGTATGGTAAATTGTTTGGTGTTTGGAAGTTTTATGCAATGAAGCAGAAGCCTTTGTCATAGGCAAACTGCATGCCATATTTCACTGAAATCCGATAACCCCAATCCAGTATGCACCCCCCCCCCTCCCATTTTCTTCAAAAGTTTTCAACAATTTCTAAGTCAAAAGGTATGGTAAATTGTTTGGTGTTTGGAAGTTTTATGCAATGAGGCAGAAGCCTTTGTCATAGGCAAACTGCATGCCATATTTCAGCAAAATCCGATAACCCATACCTGAGATACAGGCCGAACAGACAAATAATGTCTATTTCCTACAATTTCTAACTCAAAAAAGGGGGATAACTCTAAAAAGGAGAATGTGAGAAATACCATCGAATCCTTTTTTTAAAGCCTATACCATAAGCAGTGTTCATGGCAAATTTCATTGCAATAGAATATTCGATACCCGAGATACAGGCTGAACAGACAAAATTTTGCTCGTACGGACACAATTTCTAAGTGAGCAATTAATAATAAAAAAAAATAATAAAAAAAAAATAACTAGTGTGGGCATACCTATGACCAACAAATATTATAAAAAATAATAATTTACTTAAGTTATGAATACTTTTGGATGGACTCGCACACGGACGGACGGACGGACGGACGGACGGACGGACGCATGTAATCCAGTATACCCCCATTTTCTTCGAAAGTGGGGGTATAACTAGAGGCTCAAGAGAGCCTAAAACACTCACCTGAATCACGTTGTCCTAAACTGTAAGGGTGATGGGTATGGAGAAGATGTAATCTGAATGAACCATATGACAGATTCGCCAGCAATTTTTTTGTCTAACTGTTTTAACTGCTCAGACGAAAGCTTCATACCAAATACAAAATCTCTAGTCCATGCAGTTTGGGAAATATTGGACATTTCATTGTTTTTCTATTTTTAGTGCCAGGTGTTCCCACGAGAAACCGCAAAAAAAATTGTGGGCATGAATGAAGTACTTAGGGTCAACTAATGCCACGTATAAAATTTGGTTCAAATCGCTCCATTGGTTCTTGAAATAGAAATTTTCAGGGGAGCTCAAAAGTGACCCCATCCGCTGGAGAGCCCAAATATGGACCTATCAACTTTCTTTGAACAACTTTTAATCTTGAACACCAGAGGAAGTTTCATACCAAATATTAAAGCATTCCCACTTGTGGTTCATGAGAAGATGATTTTTAATGAATTTCATGATATTTGAGCATAAGCCCATGCCCAAAAAGGGCGGAGACCCCATTTGAACAAAACTAAAACAGAATACCCCCAAGATGATGTGGCCCATATATGTTTCAATTTGGGCCATTAGTTTGTGAGAATATATTTTAAATAAAATTGACCAAAATGCATAAAAACAAAAAACTCATTTCCGGATTTTGGTCCAAAATTTCTAGGTCCCACCCGGACCCCAAATTTTCAGTGTAAAAAAAAAAAATTTGTCTTAAAATTGACCAAAATGCATAAAAAACCAAAAAACTAATTTCTGGATTTTGGTCCAAAATTTCTAAGTCCCACCCGGACCCCAAATTTTTAGTGTAAAAAAAAAAATTTTTTTTGTCTTAAAATTGACCGAGACGGATAAAAAACCCCAAAACTGATTTCCGGATTTTGGTCCAAAATTTCTAAGTTCTGACCAGGACCCCAAATTTTCAGCCTAAATATGAACCCAGGGACTTGGCTTGAACAAACTTGAATCTCAGCACCCCCCTCCCCTCCCCCCCCCCCCCCCCCCCCCCCAAAGATGCTGCATACCAAATATCAAAAGATTCTTATTGGTAGATCTGAAGAAGATTTTTAAAGAATATTCCTCATACTGCACTAATTTAAACATTTGGGCTCCCATGGAGAGCCCAAATATGGACCCAGGGAACTGATTTCAATAAACATGTGACACAATCTTCCAAAGATGTTATATGTGAAATTTGAAAGCTTTTGGAGCAGTGGTTTGGGAGAAAAGTAGTCTTAAATGTGTTTCCCATTACCCACAGTGTTAAAAAATACTGACTCAGCACTTTTTCAAAGTCCCCAAAAAGTACCCATGATAAAACCGATAGCAGTTTTTTTTTTTACCATTCCATTCTGTTGGTCCTAAGGAAGTTTCACACCAAATAAGAATTTTCAGTGCTGTGTAGTTTTGGAGATATGGGCGTTTTAATTTTTTTCTATTTTTAGCTCCTGAGGTTCCCACAGGGAAGCGGGAACATTTTTTTTGGCATGAATCAAGTACTTAGGACCCAATAATACCTCATAGCAAATTTGGTTCAAATCAGCCTCTTGGTTCGGAAAATAGAAATTTTTGGCGGGGCACAAAATGGGGATCCTCCTGTAGCGAGCCCAAATATTGACCGAGAAAATTTCTTTGGACAAACTTGAATCTTGAGTACCAAAGGAGCTTACACACCAAATATCACAGCATTCTGGCTGGTGGTTCATAAGAAGAAGATTTCAGGAGAAATTGATGCTTTTGGGGCATCATTCTCACCCCAGTGGGGGCACCGAGTTCATTTTAACAAACTGGAAAGAGGATACCCCCAAAATATTGTATGTCAAATTTGTTTGGGTTTGGGCTAGTGGTTTTGAAGGAGAAGACCGAGTTGCGAAAGTTAACGGACGGCGGACGATGGACGACGGACGACGGACGCCAACTGATGGCAAAAGCTCACACTGACTTTAAGTTAGGTGAGCTAAAAACATTTATGCATTAGAATTCAACTTTTGGCTTCCGTTGAGTCAAAAATGCAAGACATTTATTCTTTTAAAGAACTAGATTGATGTCACGCATACAGCCCGACTGTCCCAGCAATGGCAATGCTTGACACAAAATAGTCTTGAGCTATTTTTTGTTAACTGTTTACCCAACAAATCTGCCATATCTGCACTCGTGATATACAAAAATTGCTATTCAACTTTTATTTATTTATTGATGTTCAATGTCACATATTTTTGCACAATGGCTTATCATGACCACAACATGCAGGGCTTGCCTTGAGTCGGGGCTGATCAGCCCAGGCCCCGAGGAGCACTTGCTGGGGGCTTTTTTTCAAGCCCCGACATTTTCCACAAAAAAGCACTAACAATAATGGACAAAATGGAAAATAAGCTCCGGAAAGGCCCGACCTCAATATGTGGGGCACTTTTTTTAGGCCTCGACCATTTTACTCAAGGCGAGCCCTGAACATGAGTATCAACTCAAGCCCAGGGGTGAGTGTTAATAAGACGTGATGCCCATTTTATAGAGAGTTTGCACCTCACAAGCACTGGTGACTGGGTCCTATTTTACCAGTAAAACAGAGCCTGTTTACTGCAAAGAACAGGCACTGCTTCACTTCCCAAGGTTCCCGTGGGGGATTCAAATTTTATATTTTTATTTCTCTACCCCAAAACATACCTCATGACCTATTAATGGCACAAACTTGATGAGCTTTTTACAATAAGGACTAATAAGCAATGGTTAGAAGTAAACAAGAGGCCCCATGTGTTCTGAAGCACTCATCTTGAACAGAACACAATATAAACAGAGTCCAAGAATGAGTCTACTACATTAAGCAATCCATCTCCATAGGATACACTGTCAATCCTCGAGTCCCTCAGGAGTGACAAAAATAATCCGGGCATCATGCCTTTTCTTCATAATGTAAAATGGAGAGCTCCCCTATGAAGCCCCTTGATACAAACTATGTGGATTAATCTTAGTTACCCACCTCTAGAGGGTACTGAATACAAAACTGTTAATTCTTCAGCAACATGGCCAATTCTGGCTGCCATAGGGAGCCCAAATATTAACCCAGGCTCTTGATTTGAACAAATTTGAATCCGACTTCCCTAGAGATGTTGTGTACCAAATATGAAAGCATTCTGACTGTTGGATCTGAAGAAGAGAAATTTTAAAGAAATTTCTTCATATTGCACTAGGTTAAAATTTGGGCTACCATAGCGAGCCCAAATATTAACCTATCAATCCAATTTGAACAAATTTGAATCTGCCCCCCTAGAGATGTTGTATACCAAATATACATTCTGACTCATGGATCTGAAGAAGATTTTTGAAGAAATTCTCTCATATTGTACATGTACTAAGTTAAATTTCAGATTCCCACATGAAGCCCATTAACCCAGGCACTCGAATTGAACAAACTTGAATCTGACCCCCTTAGAGATGTTGCATACCAAATATGAAAGCATTTTGACTGGTGGATCTGAAGAAGAAGATTTTTAAAAAATTATCCGCCATATTTGAACAAAGTTAAAATTTGAGCTTCCGTAGGAAACCCAAATATTAACCTAGGGACTTGGTTTGAACAATCTTGAATCTGACCCTCATAACAATGATGTATACCAAACATTAATAGATTCTAACTGGTGGTTCTGAAGAAGAAGATTTTTAAAGAATATTCCCCATATTACCTTAAGTTAAAAAATTCAGGCTCCTGTATTGAGCCCAAATATGAACCAATGGGCTTTATTTTAACAAACTTGCATCTGACCCCCCCCCCCCCCCCCCCCCCCCCCCCCCCCCCCCCCCCCCCCCCCCCCAATGAATGCTGTATACCGAATATCAAAAGATTCTGATGATTGGTTGTTGAGAAAAGATTTTTTTAAATTTTTGCAAATATGCTGACTTAGCATTTTTTCGATGCCTTCCACAGAACACTCAAACATAACCGATGGCAATTTTTTTTACCATTCAATTCTACTGGTCCTAAGGATGCTTCAGACCAAATAGCAGGTCTCTGTTCCGTGTGGTTTGGGAAATATGGGAGTTTGAAAATACTTCTATTTTTAGCTCCCAGGGTTCCCATGGGGATGCAGGAATTTTTTTTTTTTGCATAAGTCAAGTACTTATGACCCAATAATACCACATACCAAATTTGGTTCAAACTGGACCGTCGGTTCAGAAAATAGAAATTTTGGGCGGGGCCAAAAATCTTACCCCTCCCATTGCAAAGCCAAATATTGCTTCACCGAACTTCGTTTGAACAAATTTGATTCTACCCCTCAAAAGGAAGCTCCATAACAAATATCAAGTCATTGTTCACACTGATTTACAAATATTTTGGAGCATTTTCCCCCACTCCCTCCCTATGGGGGTGGGCATGTTGAGCTGAACAAAAATGCAATGCCCCTTCAGGACCAACACTCACACAATCTTTCACTTGAACTGGCCCTGTGGTTTTGGAGGAAAAGACCAAAAAATGGTGTTGACGGATGACAGACAGATGGAGAGCGATGAGATTAGCTCAGCTTGACTTTGTCAAGATGAGCTAAAAATGAAAAATCTGATGTTTCAGAAATATGACCAATTTTACAAATGGGCATATAAACAAGAGGCCCCAGGGGGCCTTAGGCACTCACCGAATGTTCCATACTGTTAAGACACAAATTTTATCAAAAGCTATTCTTAAGGTTCTACAGAGTAAATCTATACTCTCTGTGGAGCTAAAACATCAACAGGACTGAATGGGACAATGCTGCTGATCAAATATCAAAAGATTCTGCATGATGGTTCTGAAGAAGATTTTTAAAGAATTTTCCTTGAATTGCACAAAGTAAACATTCACGCTCCCATAGTGAGCCCCAATATTGATCAAAAGACTCAATTTGAACAAACGTGAATCCAACCCATACCAAGATGCTGCATACCAAGTATCTAAAGATTCTGCCCACTGGTTCTGGTGAAGAAGATTGTTAAAGATTTTTTCTCAAATTGCACTAAGTAAAATTTCACACCCCCATAGTGAACCCCAATATTGAACGGGGGATTCAATTTGAACAAACTTGAAACAGACCCATACCAAGATGCTGTATACCAAATATCAAAAGATTCTTTCCATCGATTCCGGAAAAGAAGATTTTTAAAGAAATTTTCTTAAATTGGATTAAGTAAAAATTCATACCACTTTAGTGAGCCCCAATATTGGTTGAGGGACTCGATTTGAACAAACTTGAATCAGACCCATCCCAAGATGCTGCATACCAAGTATCATAAGATTCTGCCCACTGGTTCTGGAGAAAAAGATTTTTTAATAATTTTTCTATAATTCATACGGTGCTATCAGAGTTATGCCCCATACAGAGCCCCCAAGGGACGTGGCCATTTCATTTAAACAAACATGAACTGCCATATAGTAATGAACATCCACATGAAGTTTCGTGAAAATCAGACCAGTGGTTTCAGAGGAGAAGTCGTTTGAAAAATGTTCACGACGACAGACGACGACGGATGGCAAGTGATAAGTTGAGCTTCCTTCGGTGAGCTAAAAATTCCCCATATTGACTAAGTTATAATTCGGGCTCCGACAGGGAGCCCAAATATGGACCCAGGGACTTGGCTTTAACAAACTTGAATCTCACCCCCCTAAGGATGCTACACACCACATATCAAAACATTCCGACTGCTGGATCTGAAGAAGAAGATTTTTTAAGAAAATTCCTCATTTCGAACTAAGTCACAATTCAAGCCCCCACAGTGAGCCCAAATATGGTCCTAGGGACATGGCTTGAACAAATTTGAATCTCATCCCCCTAAGGATGCTGCATACCAAATATCAAAACATTCCGACTGCTGGATCTGAAGAAGAAGATCTTTAAAGAAAATTCCTCATTTTGAACTAAGTTATAATTCGGGCTACCACAGGGAGCCCAAATATGAATCCAGGGACTTGGCTTGAACAAACTTGAATCTCACCCCCTAAGCATGCTGCATACCCAATATCAAACAATTCTGCCTGCTGGATCTTGAGAAGAAGATTTTTAAAGAAATTTGCCTGAAATGCTCTAAGTTCAAATTGGGCTCCTATACTGAGCCCAAATATGAACCCGGGGGCAAAATTTGAACAAACTTGAATCAGATCCACCCCACAATGTTGCATACCAAATATCAAAAAATTCTGCCTGCTGGATCTGGAGAAGATTTTTTAAGAAATTTGCCTGAAATGAACCAAGTTCGAATTCAAGTTTTTATAGTGAGCCCAAATATGAATCCAGGGGGCTGATTTGAACAAACTTGAATCAGATCTACCTCACAATGTTGCATACCAAATATCAAAAGATTCTGCCTGCTGGATCTTGAGAAGATTTTTTAAGAAATTTGCCTGAAATGCACAAAGTTCGAATTCAGTCTTCTATACTGAGCCCAAATATACGTCCAGGGGGCCGATTTGAACAAACTTGAATCAGATCAACCCCACAATGTTGCATACCAAATATCAAAAGATTCTGCCTGCTGGATCTGGAGAAGATTTTTTAACAAATTTGCCTGAAATGCACAAAGTTCGAATTCAGTCTTCTATACTGAGCCCAAATATACGTCCAGGGGGCTGATTTGAACAAACTTGAATCAGATCAACCCCACAATGTTGCATACCAAATATCAAAAGATTCTGCCTGCTGGATCTGGAGAAGATTTTTTAACAAATTTGCCTGAAATGCACTAAGTTCGAATTCGGGCTTCTATACTGAGCCCAAAAGTGAATCCAGGGGGCCGATTTGAACAAACTTGAATCAGATCCACCCCACAATGTTGCATACCAAATATCAAAAGATTCTGTCTGCTGGATCTGGAGAAGAAGATTTTTTAAGAAATTTGCCTGAAATGCACTAAGTTCGAATTTGGCCTTCTACAGTGAGCCCAAATATGAATCCAGGGGGCCGATTTGAACAAACTTGAATCAGACCCATACCAAGATGCTGCATACCAAGTATCAAAAGATTCTGCCCTCCGGTTCTGGAGAAGATTTTTTAATAATTTTTCTATAATTCATACGGTGCTATCAAAGTTATGCCCCATACAGAGCCCCAAGGGACGTGGCCATTTCATTTGAACAAACATGAATTGCCATATAGTAATGAACATCCACATGAAGTTTCGTGAAAATAGGACCAGTGGTTTCAGAGAAGTCGTTTGAAAAATGTTCACGACGACGGACAGCAAGTGATAAGTTAAGCTCCCTTTGGTGAGCAAAAAAGTAATATCAAATTTGAAGAGAATCATATAATTAGAACTGGATTTATCTTCTGGATAACATGGGGAGGAGGGAGGGGAGGATTGATTCTACCCATCTCCCCCAAAGTTCTGGTGACAGCATCAAAGTCCTTCACTCCCATTTCCTTCCAATCTACATTACTTTTTGAAAAACAACATGCTGCAAATGGCATTTCTTTATTTTTCAAACTGTGAAGTTCAGGTAATGAGAAAAAAAGCTGCATACAAGTAAAAGAAATCATGTCTGTGAATGCAATTATTATTGATCATGCAAGAATAAGAAGTGAAAATGTATGTGTTAGAGGCCCAATTTTAAATTTAAAGAAACTTAATTCGAAAACCATTTTGAAAATGGTTAAATTAATGCAAATATTAATTGAAACCACTGTATACAGCATCAACTGACCTTGCCCCAAATGAAAAACAATGATGTAACACAGTGTTTGAACTTCAGTTATTTGAAGAATAAAAGGTACCCACAACCTTGAAAAGCAAAACTTCAATCCAAAACTTTAACTCTTAGAAGCCGAGCAATCAGAATGAATTTATTGAACATGACATACCGTGAAAAACTTACAGTAAAGCAGGTGCTTCTACTCAAGTGTTGTCTGCCTATTCAGGCAGACAACACTCGACTAGAAGCACCTGCTCCGTGTTTAATTCTCCCCCAGCCCAAAGATAGCCAAACCGTCACAGCGAGATTACCTGCCATATTACATCACAGGCAAGAAAACTTGACTCCCAGCTTCTAAGAGTTAAGCTGGGAATACTAAGTACAACCGACTGCAAAAGGAAGTTTAATATAAAGAATAATAAAGTTACTCTAAATCCTTCAAAATTCTTTTTAGAGCAGAGAGAAAAAAAGTGCCTGATTGACATCTGGGTGGGTGGGTGGGGGGGGGGGGGGGGGGTAGGGGTAGGGGGTAGGAGTCCAATTTTTTCCTGCATGTAGTCACTCTAAATACTTCAAAAAACATTCTGGAGCAAAGAAAAAAATGCCTAAATGGCAAGTGGGGGAGGAGGGGGGGGGGGGAGAAGGGCAATAACGCCAACAATTTTCATTGGATTGGTGATCGTTGCATTTCACGTAGCGATTGTTGCTATAGAGACAACAACTGATACGAATTGAAATCTGTTAACTATTGTTCAAGTTAAGCCATAAACAAAGTTTGAACAGAAGGATGGAGTTCTGTGCTATATCCCTCCCTTGAGGGAGGGGATAAAAATTATCAAAGTATGAGGTAGAAGCTTAATTTGAAATTTAGAGAAACTAAGTTCGAAAACCTAAATAAGTAAGTAAGTTAGCAAAGAGGTAGCAGCCTACAACAACAATCTCCAGGGAAGGGGGCATATATGGGACAGCTGGCACTATGGCACTAAAACGCCGGTTATAAATTGGATTCGAGGGCTACTGTGGGAATGCAAGGAGGGGATCCTTGTGGGATAGGGTGTATCCTAAGGGGAGGGGGTTGATAACATCTTTTAATCTGATAATAATTTGGGAAGATCACTCAAAGTAGTTATAACAGACTTCATGTTTAAGTGATGGGTGTGTACTGCGGGTAAGATGTAAGGCAACAATATCACGGGTATTGTCAGGGCGGTATTCAACACATATCTCAAAGGTCCTTTGATGACTGAGATACAGGGTAGGGAGGGGGATGGTATTAGGATAGTACCATCGGGAGAAACAACGAGGTAATGGGAAGAAATGTTGGGAGGAGAGTATGTAATTAAATTAAATATTACTTAAAACATGCTAATTATCGGCTGTCGGGGAGACTGGAACTGTCATTTAGGTGATCAGAAAGTGGCCAATACAAGGGACTGGAGTCGCCTTCTGAGAAGCACATCCGGTTCTCTCTGTAAAAGACCTTCCCTCAAGAACGGCCCGAAAGCCAAATAGAGTAAGTAAGTAAAGAGGTAGCGGCCTACCCCAAGCACGGCAACAATCTCCAGGGAGGGGGCATATATGGGATGGCTGGCACTAACACGCCAGTTATAAATTGGATTTGGGGATACTGTGGGAATGCAAGGAGGGGCTCCTTGTGGGATAGTGAGCAGCCTAAGGGGAGGGGGTTGATAACATCTTTGAAAGTGATAATAATTTGGGAAGATCACTCAAAGTAGTTATAACACACTTCATGTTTGAGTGACGGGTGTGTATTGCGGGTAAGATGTAGGCGCCAATATCACAGGTATTGTCAGGGTGGTATTCAACACATATCTCAAAGGTCCTTTGATGACCGAGATACAGGGTAGGGAGGGGGATGGTATTAGGATAGTGCCATCGGGAGAAACAACGAAGTAATGGGTGGAAATACCAGGAGGACAGTATGTAATTAAATTAAATATTATTTAAAACAAGCTAATTATCGGCTGTCGGGGAGACTGGAACTGTCCTTTAGGTGATGAGAAAGTGGCCAATGCAAGGGACTGGAGTCGCCTTCTGAGAAGAAGCACATCCGGTTCTCTCTGTAAAAGACCTTCCCTCAAGGACGGCCCGAAAGCCAAATAGAGTAAGTAAGTAAAGAGGTAGCGGCCTACCCCAAGCACGGCAACAATCTCCAGGGAGGGGCATATATGGGACTTCAGGCACTATGGCAATAATACGCCGGTTATAAATTGGATTGGGGGGCTACTGTGGGAATGCAAGGAGGGGCTCCTTGAGGGATAGAGAGTAGCCTAAGGGGAGGGGGTTAAAACATCTTTTAATGAGATAATAATTTGGGAAGATCACACAAAGTAGTTATAACAGACTTCATGTTTGAGTGACGGGTGTGTATTGCAGGTAAGATGTAAGGCTACAATATCACGGGTATTGTCAGGGCGGTATTCAACACATATCTCAAAGGTCCTTTGATGACCGAGATACAAGGTAGGGAGGGGGATGGTATTAGGATAGTGCCATCGGGAGAAACAACGAAGCAATGGGTGGAAATGGCGGGAGGACAGTATGTAATTAAATTAAATATTATTCAATTTTAAAACATGCTAATTATCGGCCGTCGGGGAGACTGGAACTGTCATTTAGGTGATGAGAAAGTGGCCAATGCAAGGGACTGGAGTCGCCTTCTGAGAAGAAGCACATCCGGTTCTCTAAGTAAAAGACCTTCCCGCAAGGACGGCCCGAAAGCCAAATAGAGTAAGTAAGTAAAGAGGTAGCGGCCTACCCCAAGCACGGCAACAATTTCCAGGGAGGGGGAATATATGGGACGGCTGGCACTAATACGCCCGATATAAATTGGATTGGGGGCTACTGTGGGAATGCAAGGAGGGGCTCCTTGTGGGATAGGGAGTAGCCTAAGGGGAGGGGGTTGATAACATCTTTTAATGTGATAATAATTTGGGAAGATCACTGAAAGTAGTGATAACAAACTTCATGTTTGAGTGACGGGTGTGTATTGCGGGTAAGATGTAAGGCGACAATATCACGGGTATTGTCAGGGCGGTATTCAACACATATCTCAAAGGTCCTTTGATGACTGAGATACAGGGTAGGGACGGGGATGGTATTAGGATAGTGCCATCGGGAGAAACAACGAGGTAATGGGAAGAAATGTTGGGAGGAGAGTATGTAATTAAATTAAATATTACTTAAAAGATGCTAATTATCGGCTGTCGGGGAGACTGGAACTGTCCTTTAGGTGATGAGAAAGTGGCCAATGCAAGGGACTGTAGTCGCCTTCTGAGAAGCACATCAGGTTCTGTGTAAAAGACCTTCCCTCAAGGACGGAACGAAAGCCAAATGGAGTAAGTAAGTAAAGAGGTAGCGGCCTACCACAAGCATGGCAACAATCTCCAGGGAGGGGGCATATAGGGGACGGCTGGCACTATGGCACTAATACGCCAGGTATAAATTGGATTGGGGGGCTACTGTGGGAATGCAAGGAGGGGCTCCTTGTGGGATAGGGAGTAGGCTAAGGGGAGGGGGTTGAAAACATCTTTTAATGTGATAATAATTTGGGAAGATCACTGAAAGTAGTGATAACAGACTTCATGTTTGAGTGACGGGTGTGTATTGCGGGTAAGATGTAAAGCGACAATATCACAGGTATTGTCAGGGCGGTAATCAACACATATCTGAAAGGTCCTTTGATGACCGAGATACAGGGTACGGAGGGGAATGAAATAAGGATAGTGCCATCGGGAGAAACAACGATGTAATGGGTGGAAATGCAGGGAGGACAGTATGTAATTAAATTAAATATTATTTAAAACATGCTAATTATCGGCTGTCGGGGAGACGGGAACTGTCCTTTAGGTGATGAGAAAGTGACCAATGCAAGGGACTGGAGTCGCCTTCTGAGAAGCACATCCGGTTCTGTGTAAAAGACCTTCCCTCAAAGACGGCCCGAAAGCCAAGTGGAGTAAGTAAGTAAAGAGGTAGCGGCCTACCACAAGCACGGCAACAATCTCCAGGGAGGGGGCATATAGGGGACGGCTGGCACTATGGCACTAATACGCCAGGTATAAATTGGATTGGGGGCTACTGTGGGAATGCAAGGAGGGGCTCCTTGTGGGATAGGGAGTAGGCTAAGGGGAGGGGGTTGAAAACATCTTTTAATGTGATAATAATTTGGGAAGATCACTGAAAGTAGTGATAACAGACTTCATGTTAGAGTGACGGGTGTGTATTGCGGGTAAGATGTAAGGCGACAATATCACAGGTATTGTCAGGGCGGTATTCAACACATATCTCAAAGGTCCTTTGATGACCGAGATACAGGGTAGGGAGGGGGATGGTATTAGGATAGAGCCATCGGGAGAAACAACGAGGTAATGGGTGGATATGCCGAGAGGACAGTATTTAATTAAATTAAATATTGCTTAAAACATGCTAATTATCGGCTGTCGGGGAGACTGGAACTGTCCTTTAGGTGATGAGAAAGTGGCCAATGCAAGGGACTGGAGTCGCCTTCTGAGAAGAAGCACATCTGGTTCTCTCTGTAAAAGACCTTCCCTCAAGGACGGCCCGAAAGCCAAATAGAGTAAGTAAGTAAAGAGGTAGCGGCCTACCCCAAGCACGGCAACAATCTCCAGGGAGGGGGCACATATGGGACGGCTGGCACTAATACGCCGGTTATAAATTGAATTGGGGGCTACTGTGGGAATGCAAGGAGGGGCTCCTTGTGGGATAGGGAGTAGCCTAAGGGGAGGGGGTTGATAATATCTTTTAATGTGATAATAATTTGGGAAGATCATTCAAAGCAGTTATAACAGACTTCATGTTTGAGTGCTGGGTCTGTATTGCCATTAAGATGTAAGGCGACAATATCACGAGTATTGTCAGGGAGGTATTCAACACATATCTCAAAGGTCCTTTGATGACCGAGATACAGGGTAGGGAGAGGGATGGTATTAGGGTAGTGCCGTCGGGAGAAACAACAAGGTAATGGGTGAAAATGCCGGAAGGACAGTATGTAATTAAATTAAATATTATTTAAAACATGCTAATTATCGGCTGTCGGGGAGACTGCAATTGTCCTTTAGGTGATGACAAAGTGGCCAATGCAAGGGACTGGAGTCGCTTTCGGAGAAGAAGCACATCCGGTTCTCTCTGTAAAAGACCTTCACTCAAGGACGGCCCGAAAGCCAAATACAGTAAGTAAGTAAAGAGGTAGCGGCCAACCCCAAGCACGGCAACAATCTCCAGGGAGGGGGCATATATGGGACGGCTGGCACTAATACGCCGGTTATAAATTGGATTGGGGGCTCCCGTGGGAATGCAAGGAGGGGCTCCTTGTGGGATAGGGAGTAGCCTAAGGGGAGGGGGTTGATAACATCTTTTAATGTGATAATAATTTGGGAAGATCACTCAAAGTAGTTATAACAGACTTCATGTTTGAGTGATGGGTCTGTATTGCCAATAAGATGTAAGGCGACAATATCACGAGTACTGTCAGGGAGGTATTCAACACATATCTCAAAGGTCCTTTGATGACCGAGATACAGGGTAGGGAGGGGGATGGTATTAGGGTAGTGCCATCGGGAGAAACAACAAGGTAATGGGTGGAAATGCCGGGAGGACAGTACGTAATTAAATTAAATATTATTTAAAACATGCTAATTATCGGCTGTCGGGGAGACTGGAACTGTCCTTTAGGTGATGAGAAAGTGGCCAATGCAAGGGACTGGAGTTACCTTCTGAGAAGAAGCACACCCGGTTCTCTCTGTGAAAGACCTTCACTCAAGGACGGCCCGAAAGCCAAATACCCCAAGCACGGCAACAATCTCCAGGGAGGGGGCATATATGGGACGGCTGGAACTAATACGCTGGTTATAAATTGGATTGGGGGCTACTGTGGGAATGCAAGGAGGGGCTCCTTGAGGGATAGGGAGCAGCCTAAGGGGAGGGGGTTGATAACATTTTTTAATGTGATAATAATTTGGGAAGATCACTCAAAGTAGTTATAACAGACTTCATGATTGAGTGACAGGTGTGTATTGCGGGTAAGATGTAAGGTGACAATATATCACAGGTATTGTCAGGGTGGTATTCAACACATATCTCAAAGGTCCTTTGATGACCGAGATATAGGGTAGGGAGGGGGATGGTATTAGGAATTTAGGATAGTGCCATTGGGAGAAACGAGGTAATGGGTGGAAATGCCGGGAGGACAGTATGTAATTAAATTAAATATTATTTAAAACATGCTAATTATCGGCTGTCAGGGAGACTGGAACTGTCCTTTAGGTGATGAGAAAGTGGCCAATGCAAGGGACTGGAGTCGCCTTCTGAGAAGAAGCACATCCGGTTCTCTCTGTAAAAGACCTTCCCTCAAGGACGGCCCGAAAGACAAATAGAATAAGTAAGTAAAGAGGTAGCGGCCTACCCCAAGCACGGCAACAATCTCCAGGGCGGGGGGGGGGGGGGGGGGGGGGGCTTATATGGGACGGCTGGCACTAATACGCTGGTTATAAATTGGATTGGGACTACTGTGGGAATGCAAGGAGGGGTTCCTTGTGGGATTGGGAGTAGCCTAAGGGGAAGGGGTTGATAACATCTTTTAATGTGATAATAATTTGGGAAGATCACTCAAAGTAGTTATAACAGACTTCATGTTTGAGTGACAGGTGTGTATTGCGGGTAAGATGTAAGGCGACAATATATCACAGGAATTGTCAGGGTGGTATTCAACACATATCTCAAAGGTCCTTTGATGACCGAGATACAGGGTAGGGAGGGGGATGGTATTAGGATAGTGCCATCGGGAGAAACAATGAGGTAATGGGTGGAAATGCCGGGAGGACAGTATGTAATTAAATTAAATCTTATTTAAAACATGCTAATTATCAGCTGTCGGGGAGACTGGAACTGTCCTTTAGGTGATGGAGTCGCCTTCTGAGAAGAAGCACATCCGGTTCTCTCTGTAAAAGACCTTCCCTCAAGGACGGCCCGAAAGCCAAATAGAGTAAGAAAGTAAAGAGGTAGCGGCCTACCCCAAGCACGGCAACAATCTCCAGGGAGGGGGCTTATATGGGACATCTGGCAGTAATACACAGGTTATAAATTGGATTGGGGGCTACTGTGGGAATGCAAGGAGGGGCTCCTTGTGGGATAGGCAGTAGCCTAAGGGGAGAGGGTTGATAACATCTTTTAATGTGATAATAATTTGGGAAGATCACACAAAGTAGTTATAACAGACTTCATGTTTGAGTGACGGGTGTGTATTGCAGGTAAGATGTAAGGCTACAATATCACGGGTATTGTCAGGGCGGTATTCAACACATATCTCAAAGGTCCTTTGATGACCGAGATACAAGGTAGGGAGGGGGATGGTATTAGGATAGTGCCATCGGGAGAAACAACGAAGCAATGGGTGGAAATGGCGGGAGGACAGTATGTAATTAAATTAAATATTATTCAATTTTAAAACATGCTAATTATCGGCCGTCGGGGAGACTGGAACTGTCATTTAGGTGATGAGAAAGTGGCCAATGCAAGGGACTGGAGTCGCCTTCTGAGAAGAAGCACATCCGGTTCTCTAAGTAAAAGACCTTCCCGCAAGGACGGCCCGAAAGCCAAATAGAGTAAGTAAGTAAAGAGGTAGCGGCCTACCCCAAGCACGGCAACAATTTCCAGGGAGGGGGAATATATGGGACGGCTGGCACTAATACGCCCGATATAAATTGGATTGGGGGCTACTGTGGGAATGCAAGGAGGGGCTCCTTGTGGGATAGGGAGTAGCCTAAGGGGAGGGGGTTGATAACATCTTTTAATGTGATAATAAGGGGGCGCGGTGGCACAGTTGGTAGAGGTGCAGGCTGCAAGCCGAGAGGTCCTCGGTTCGACTCCCACCTGCGGCAACCGCGTTGTGTCCTTGGGCAAGACACTTCACCCCGATTGCCTTCATGGGGGCACGATGACGCTGTGTACTGAGGCGTACTGCACGTCGATGGTGCGCAAGTCTTCATCCAATCTAACCCTGCCTGTGCTGCGGTGCAGAGTTCAGAGTTATGATGTTGGAGAGCTGACAGCTGCTCGTCGTTGCTCGGTGGTTCTCTCCGGGTACTCCGGCTTCCTCCACCCGTAAAACTGTCACGGTCACGATTAGCCATTGTGCATAAGTATGTGACCTTAAACACCAATAAATAAATACATAAATAAATAAATAAATAAATGTGATAATAATTTGGGAAGATCACTGAAAGTAGTGATAACAAACTTCATGTTTGAGTGACGGGTGTGTATTGCGGGTAAGATGTAAGGCGACAATATCACGGGTATTGTCAGGGCGGTATTCAACACATATCTCAAAGGTCCTTTGATGACTGAGATACAGGGTAGGGACGGGGATGGTATTAGGATAGTGCCATCGGGAGAAACAACGAGGTAATGGGAAGAAATGTTGGGAGGAGAGTATGTAATTAAATTAAATATTACTTAAAAGATGCTAATTATCGGCTGTCGGGGAGACTGGAACTGTCCTTTAGGTGATGAGAAAGTGGCCAATGCAAGGGACTGTAGTCGCCTTCTGAGAAGCACATCAGGTTCTGTGTAAAAGACCTTCCCTCAAGGACGGAACGAAAGCCAAATGGAGTAAGTAAGTAAAGAGGTAGCGGCCTACCACAAGCATGGCAACAATCTCCAGGGAGGGGGCATATAGGGGACGGCTGGCACTATGGCACTAATACGCCAGGTATAAATTGGATTGGGGGGCTACTGTGGGAATGCAAGGAGGGGCTCCTTGTGGGATAGGGAGTAGGCTAAGGGGAGGGGGTTGAAAACATCTTTTAATGTGATAATAATTTGGGAAGATCACTGAAAGTAGTGATAACAGACTTCATGTTTGAGTGACGGGTGTGTATTGCGGGTAAGATGTAAAGCGACAATATCACAGGTATTGTCAGGGCGGTAATCAACACATATCTGAAAGGTCCTTTGATGACCGAGATACAGGGTACGGAGGGGAATGAAATAAGGATAGTGCCATCGGGAGAAACAACGATGTAATGGGTGGAAATGCAGGGAGGACAGTATGTAATTAAATTAAATATTATTTAAAACATGCTAATTATCGGCTGTCGGGGAGACGGGAACTGTCCTTTAGGTGATGAGAAAGTGACCAATGCAAGGGACTGGAGTCGCCTTCTGAGAAGCACATCCGGTTCTGTGTAAAAGACCTTCCCTCAAAGACGGCCCGAAAGCCAAATGGAGTAAGTAAGTAAAGAGGTAGCGGCCTACCACAAGCACGGCAACAATCTCCAGGGAGGGGGCATATAGGGGACGGCTGGCACTATGGCACTAATACGCCAGGTATAAATTGGATTGGGGGCTACTGTGGGAATGCAAGGAGGGGCTCCTTGTGGGATAGGGAGTAGGCTAAGGGGAGGGGGTTGAAAACATCTTTTAATGTGATAATAATTTGGGAAGATCACTGAAAGTAGTGATAACAGACTTCATGTTAGAGTGACGGGTGTGTATTGCGGGTAAGATGTAAGGCGACAATATCACAGGTATTGTCAGGGCGGTATTCAACACATATCTCAAAGGTCCTTTGATGACCGAGATACAGGGTAGGGAGGGGGATGGTATTAGGATAGAGCCATCGGGAGAAACAACGAGGTAATGGGTGGATATGCCGAGAGGACAGTATTTAATTAAATTAAATATTGCTTAAAACATGCTAATTATCGGCTGTCGGAGAGACTGGAACTGTCCTTTAGGTGATGAGAAAGTGGCCAATGCAAGGGACTGGAGTCGCCTTCTGAGAAGAAGCACATCTGGTTCTCTCTGTAAAAGACCTTCCCTCAAGGACGGCCCGAAAGCCAAATAGAGTAAGTAAGTAAAGAGGTAGCGGCCTACCCCAAGCACGGCAACAATCTCCAGGGAGGGGGCACATATGGGACGGCTGGCACTAATACGCCGGTTATAAATTGGATTGGGGGCTACTGTGGGAATGCAAGGAGGGGTTCCTTGTGGGATAGGGAGTAGCCTAAGGGGAGGGGGTTGATAATATCTTTTAATGTGATAATAATTTGGGAAGATCATTCAAAGCAGTTATAACAGACTTCATGTTTGAGTGCTGGGTCTGTATTGCCATTAAGATGTAAGGCGACAATATCACGAGTATTGTCAGGGAGGTATTCAACACATATCTCAAAGGTCCTTTGATGACCGAGATACAGGGTAGGGAGAGGGATGGTATTAGGGTAGTGCCGTCGGGAGAAACAACAAGGTAATGGGTGAAAATGCCGGAAGGACAGTATGTAATTAAATTAAATATTATTTAAAACATGCTAATTATCGGCTGTCGGGGAGACTGCAATTGTCCTTTAGGTGATGACAAAGTGGCCAATGCAAGGGACTGGAGTCGCCTTTGGAGAAGAAGCACATCCGGTTCTCTCTGTAAAAGACCTTCACTCAAGGACGGCCCGAAAGCCAAATACAGTAAGTAAGTAAAGAGGTAGCGGCCAACCCCAAGCACGGCAACAATCTCCAGGGAGGGGGCATATATGGGACGGCTGGCACTAATACGCCGGTTATAAATTGGATTGGGGGCTCACGTGGGAATGCAAGGAGGGGTTCCTTGTGGGATAGGGAGTAGCCTAAGGGGAGGGGGTTGATAACATCTTTTAATGTGATAATAATTTGGGAAGATCACTCAAAGTAGTTATAACAGACTTCATGTTTGAGTGATGGGTCTGTATTGCCAATAAGATGTAAGGCGACAATATCACGAGTACTGTCAGGGAGGTATTCAACACATATCTCAAAGGTCCTTTGATGACCGAGATACAGGGTAGGGAGGTGGATGGTATTAGGGTAGTGCCATCGGGAGAAACAACAAGGTAATGGGTGGAAATGCCGGGAGGACAGTATGTAATTAAATTAAATATTATTTAAAACATGCTAATTATCGGCTGTCGGGGAGACTGGAACTGTCCTTTAGGTGATGAGAAAGTGGCCAATGCAAGGGACTGGAGTTACCTTCTGAGAAGAAGCACACCCGGTTCTCTCTGTGAAAGACCTTCACTCAAGGACGGCCCGAAAGCCAAATACCCCAAGCACGGCAACAATCTCCAGGGAGGGGGCATATATGGGACGGCTGGAACTAATACGCTGGTTGTAAATTGGATTGGGGGCTACTGTGGGAATGCAAGGAGGGGCTCCTTGAGGGATAGGGAGCAGCCTAAGGGGAGGGGGTTGATAACATTTTTTAATGTGATAATAATTTGGGAAGATCACTCAAAGTAGTTATAACAGACTTCATGATTGAGTGACAGGTGTGTATTGCGGGTAAGATGTAAGGTGACAATATATCACAGGTATTGTCAGGGTGGTATTCAACACATATCTCAAAGGTCCTTTGATGACCGAGATATAGGGTAGGGAGGGGGATGGTATTAGGAATTTAGGATAGTGCCATTGGGAGAAACGAGGTAATGGGTGGAAATGCCGGGAGGACAGTATGTAATTAAATTAAATATTATTTAAAACATGCTAATTATCGGCTGTCGGGGAGACTGGAACTGTCCTTTAGGTGATGAGAAAGTGGCCAATGCAAGGGACTGGAGTCGCCTTCTGAGAAGAAGCACATCCGGTTCTCTCTGTAAAAGACCTTCCCTCAAGGACGGCCCGAAAGCCAAATAGAGTAAGTAAGTAAAGAGGTAGCGGCCTACCCCAAGCACAGCAACAATCTCCAGGGAGGGGGCTTATATGGGACGGCTGGCACTAATACGCAGGTTATAAATTGGATTGGGGGCTACTGTGGGAATGCAAGGAGGGGCTCCTTGTGGGATAGGGAGTAGCCTAAGGGGAGGGGGTTGATAACATCTTTTAATGTGATAATAATTTGGGAAGATCACTCAAAGAAGTTATAACACACTTCGTGTTTGAGTGACGGGTCTGTATTGCGGGTAAGAGGCAAGGCGACAATATCACGGGTAATGTCAGGGCGGTATTCAACACATATCTCAAAGGTCCTTTGATGTCCGAGATACAGAGTAGGGAGGGGGATGGTATTAGGATAGTGCCAGAGGGAGAAACAACAAGGTAATGGGAGGAAATGCCGGTAAACATGCCAATTATCAGCTGTCGGGGAGACTGGAACTGTCCTTTAGGTGATGAGAAAGTGGCCAATGCAAGGGACTGGAGTCGCCTTCTGAGAAGAAGCACATCCGGTTGTCTCTGAAAAAGACCTTCCCTCAAGGACGGCCCAAAAGTCAAATAGAGTAAGAAAGTAAAGAGGTAGCGGCCTACCCCAAGCACGGCAACAATCTCCAGGGAGGGGGCATATATGGGACAGCTGGCACTAATACGCCAGTTATAAATTGGATTGGGGACTACGTGGGAGTGCAAGGAGGGGCTCCTTGTGGGATAGGGAGTAGCCTAAGGGGAGGGGGTTGATAACATCTTTTAATGTAATAATAATTTGGGAAGATCACTCAAAGTAGTTATAACAGACTTCATGTTTGAGTGACGGGTGTGTATTGCGGTTAAGATGTAAAGCGACAATATCACAAGTATTGTCAAGGAGGTATTCAACACATATCTCAAAGGTCCGAGATACAGGGAGGGAGGGGGATGGTATTAGGATAGTACCATCGGGAGAAAAAACGAGGTAACGGGTGGAAATGCTGGGAGGACAGTATGTAATTAAATTGAATATTTTTCAAAACATGCTAATTATCGGCTGTCGGGGAGACTGGAACTGTCCTTTAGGTGATGAGAAAGTGGCCAATGCAAGGGACTGCAGCCGCCTTCTGAGAAGAAGCACATACGGTTCTCTCTGTAAAAGACCTTCCCTCAAGGACAGCCTGAAAGCCAAATAGAGTAAGTAAGTAAAGAGGAAGAGGCCTACCCCAAGCACGGCAACAATCTCCAGGGAGGGGGCTTATATGGGACGCCTGGCACTAATACACCAGTTATAAATTGGATTGGGGGCTACTGTGGGAATGCAAGGAGGGGATCCTTGTGGGATAGGGAGTAGCCTAAGAGGAGGGGGTAGATAACATCTTTTAATGTGATAAATATTGGGGAAGATCACTCAAAGTAGTTATAACAGACTTCATGTTTGAGTCACGAGTGTGTATTGAGGGTAAGATGTGAGGCGACAATATCACGGGTATTGTCAGGGCGGTATTCAACACATATATCAAAGGTCCTTTCATGACCGAGATACAGGGTAGGGAGGGGGATGGTATTAGGAATTTAGGATAGTGCCATTGGGAGAAACGAGGTAATGGGTGGAAATGCCGGGAGAACGGTATGTAATTAAATTAAATATTATTTAAAACATGCTAATTATCGGCTGTCGGGGAGACTGGAACTATCCTTTAGGTGATGAGAAAGTGGCCAATGCAAGGGACTGGAGTGGCCTTCTGAGAAGAAGCACATCCGGTTCTCTCTGTAAAAGACCTTCCCTCAAGGACGGCCCGAAAGCCAAATAGAGTAAGTAAGTAAAGAGGTAGTGGCCTACCCCAAGCACGGCAACAATCTCCAGGGACGGGGCATATATGGGACGGCTGGCACTAATATGCTGGTTATTAATTGGATTGGGGCTATTGTGGAAATGCAAGGAGGGGCTCCTTGTGGGATAGGGAGTAGCCTAAGGGGAGGGGGTTGATAACATCTTTTAATATGACAATAATTTGGGAAGATCACTCAAAGTAGTTATAACAGACTTCATGTTTGAGTGACGGGTGTGTATTGCGGGTAAGATGTAAGGCGACAATATATCACAGGTATTGTCAGGGTGGTATTGAATACATATCTCAAAGGTACTTTGAGAACCGAGATACAGGGTAGGGAGGGGGATGGTATTAGGTTAGTGCCATCGGGAGAAACAATGAAGTAATGGGTGGAAATGCCAGGAGGACAGTATGTAATTAAATTAAATATTATATAAAACACGCTAATTATTGGCTGTCGGGGAGACTGGAACTGTCCTTTAGGTGATGAGAAAGTGGCCAATGCAAGGGACTGGAGTCGCCTTCTGAGAAGAAGCACATCTGGTTCTCTCTGTAAAAGACCTTCCCTCAAGGATGGCCCAAAAGCCAAATAGAGTAAGTAAGTAAAGAGGTAGCGGCCTACCCCAAGCACGGCAACTATCTCCAGGGAGGGGGCATATATGGGACAGCTGGCACTAATACACCAGTTATAAATTGGATTGGGGGCTACGTGGGAGTGCTAGGAGGGGCTCCTTGTGGGATAGGGAGTAGCCTATGGGGAGGGGGTTGATAACATCTTTTAATGTAATAATAATTTGGGAAGATCACTCAAAGTAGTTATAACAGACTTCATGTTTGAGTGACGCGTGTGTATTGCGGTTAAGATGTAAAGCGACAATATCACGAGTATTGTCAAGGAGGTATTGAACACATATCTCAAAGGTCCGAGATACAGGGAGGGAGGGGGATGGTATTAGGATAGTACCATCGGGAGAAAAAACGAGGTAACGGGTGGAAATGCTGGGAGGACAGTATGTAATTAAATTCAATATTTTTCAAAACATGCTAATTATCGGCTGTCGGGGAGACTGGAACTGTCCTTTAGGTGATGAGAAAGTGGCCAATACAAGGGACTGCAGCCGCCTTCTGAGAAGAAGCACATACGGTTCTCTCTGTAAAAGACCTTCCCTCAAGGACGGCCTGAAAGCCAAATAGAGTAAGTAAGTAAAGAGGAAGAGGCCTACCCCAAGCAAGGGAGGGGGCTTATATGGGACGCCTGGCACTAATACGCCAGTTATAAATTGGATTGGGGGCTACTGTGGGAATGCAAGGAGGGGATCCTTGTGGGATAGGGAGTAGCCTAAGAGGAGGGGGTAGATAACATCTTTTAATGTGATAAATATTGGGGAAGATCACTCAAAGTAGTTATAACAGACTTCATGTTTGAGTCACGAGTGTGTATTGAGGGTAAGATGTGAGGCGACAATATCACGGGTATTGTCAGGGCGGTATTCAACACATACCTCAAAGGTCCTTTCATGACCGAGATACAGGGTAGGGAGGGGGATGGTATTAGGAATTTAGGATAGTGCCATTGGGAGAAACGAGGTAATGGGTGGAAATGCCGGGAGAACGGAATGTAATTAAATTAAATATTATTTAAAACATGCTAATTATCGGCTGTCGGGGAGACTGGAACTATCCTTTAGGTGATGAGAAAGTGGCCAATGCAAGGGCCTGGAGTGGCCTTCTGAGAAGAAGCACATCCGGTTCTCTCTGTAAAAGACCTTCCCTCAAGGACGGCCCAAAAGCCAAATAGAGTAAGTAAGTAAAGAGGTAGTGGCCTACCCCAAGCACGACAACAATCTCCAGGGAGGGGGCATATATGGGACAGCTGGCACTAATACGCCAGTTATAAATTGGATTGGGGGCTACGTGGGAGTGCAAGGAGGGGCATATATGGGACGGCTGGCACTAATATGCTGGTTATTAATTGGATTGGGGGCAACTGTGGGAATGCAAGGAGGGGCTCCTTGTGGGATAGGGAGTAGCCTAAGGGGAGGGGGTTGATTACATCTTTTAATGTGATAATAATTTGGGAAGATCACTCAAAGTAGTTATAACAGAATTCATGTTTGAGTGACAGGTGTGTATTGCGGGTAAGATGTAAGGCGACAATATCACGGATATTGTCAGGGCGGTATTCAACACATATCTCAAAGGTCCCTTGATGACCGAGATACAGGGTAGGCAGGGCGATGGTATTAGGATAGTGCCATCGGGAGAAACAACGAGGTAATGGGTGGAAATGCCGGGAGGACAGTATGTAATTAAATTAAATATTATTTAAAACATGCTAATTATCGGCTGTCGGGGAGACTGGAAATGTCCTTTAGGTGATGAAAAAGTGGCCAATGCAAGGGACTGGAGTCGCCTTCTGAGAAGCACATCCGGTTCTCTCTGTAAAAGACCTTCCCTCAAGGACGGCCCGAAAGCCAAATAGAGTAAGTAAGTAAAGAGGTAACGGCCTACCCCAAGCACGGCAACAATCTCCAGGGAGGGGGCATATATGGGACGGCTGGCACTAATATGCCGGTTATAAATTGGATTGAGGGCTACTGTGGAAATGCAAGGAGGGGCTCCTTGTGGGATAGGGAGTAGCCTAAGGGGAGGGGGTTGATAACAACTTTTAATGTGATAATAATTCGGGAAGATCACTCAAATTAGTTATAACAGACTTAATCTTTGAGTGACAGGTGTGTATTGCGGGTGAGACGTAAGGCGACAATATCACAGGTATTGTCATGGCGGTATTCAACACATATCTCAAAGGTCCTTTGATGACCGAGATACAGGGTCGGGAGGGGGATGGTATTAGGATAGTGCCATCGGGAGAAACAATGAGGTAATGGGTGGAAATGACGGGAGGACACTATGTAATCAAATAAAATATTATTTAAAACATGTTAATTATCGGCTGTCGGGGAGACTGGAACTGTTCTTTAGGTGATGAGAAAGTGGCCAATGCAAGGGACTGGAGTCGCCTTCTGAGAAGAAGCACATCCGGTTCTCTCTGTAAAAGACCTTCCCTCAAGGATGGCCCGAAAGCCAAATAAAGTAAGTAAGTAAAGAGGTAGCGGCCTACCCAAGCACAGCAACAATCTCCAGGAAGGGGGCACATATGGGACGGCTGGCACTAATACACCAGTTATAAATTGGATTGGGGGCTACTGTGGGAATGCAAGGAGGGGCTCCTTGTGGGATAGGGAGTAGCCTAAGAGGAGGGGGTTAATAACATCTTTTAATGTGACAATAATTTGGGAAGATTACTCGTGAGTAGTTATAACAGACTTCATGTTTGAGTGACGGGTGTGTATTGCGGGTAAGATGTAAGGCGACAATATCACGGGTATTGTCAGGGTGGTATTCAACACATATCTCAAATGTCCTTTGATGACCGAGATACAGGGTAGAGAGGGGGATGGTATTAGGATAGTGCCATCGGGAGAAACAAAGAGGTAATGGGTGGAAATGCCGTGAGGACAGTATGTAATCAAATTAAATATTATTTAAAACATGTTAATTATCGGCTGTCGGGGAGACTGGAACTGATCTTTAGGTGATGAGAAAGTGGCCAATGCAAGGGACTGGAGTCGCCTTCTGAGAAGAAGCACATCCGCTTCTCTCTGTAAAAGACGTCCCCTCAAAGACGACCCGAAAGCCAAATAGAGTAAGTAAGTAAAGAGGTAGCGGCCTACCCCAAGATGGCAACAATCTCCAGGAAGGGGGCATATATGGGACGACTGGCATTAATACACCAGTTAAAAATTGGATTGGGGGTTACTGTGGGAATGCAAGGAGGGGCTCCTCGTGGGACAGGGAGTAGCCTAAGGGGAGGGGGTTAATAACATCTTTTAATGTGATAATAATTTGGGAAGATTACTCAAAGTAGTTATAACAGACTTCATGTTTGAGTGACGGGTGTCTATTGCAGGTAAGATGTAAGGCGACAATGACATGGGTATTGTCAGGGCAGTATTCAACACATATCTCAAATGTCCTTTGATGACCGAGACACAGGGTAGGGAGGGGGTGGTATTAGGATAGTGCCATCGGGAGAAACAACGAGGTAATGGGTGGAAATGCCACAAGGACAGTATGTAATTAAATTAAATATTATTTAACACATGCCAATTATCGGCTGTCGGGAAGACTAGAACTGTCCTTTAGGTGATGAGAAAGTGGCCAATGCAAGGGACTGGGGTCGCCTTCTGAGAAGAAGCACATCCGGTTCTCTCTGTAAAAGAACTTCCCACAAGGACGGCCCGAAAGCCAAATAGAGTAAGTAAGTAAGTAAAGAGGTAGCGGCCTACCACAAGCACGGCAACAATCTCCATGGAGGGGGCATATATGGGACAGCAGGGACTAATATGCCGGTTATAAATTGGATTCGGGGCTACTGTGGGAATGCAAGGAGGGGCTCCCTGTGGGATAGGGAGTAGCCTAAGGGGAGGGGGTTGATAACATCTTTTAATGTGATAATAATTTGGGAATTCCACTCAAAGCAGTTATAACAGACTTCATGTTTGAGTGACGGGTGTGTATTGCGGGTAAGATGTACGGCGACAATATCACGGGTATTATCAGGGCGGTATTCAACACATATCTCAAATGTCCTTTGATGACATAGATACAGGGTAGGAAGGGGGATGGTATTAGGATAGTGCCATCGGGAGAAACAACGTGGAGGTAATGGGTGGAAATGACGGGAGGACAGTATGTAATTAAAATAAATATTATTTAAAACATGCTAATTATCGGCTGTCGGGGAGACAGCAACTGTCCTTTAAGTGATGAGAAAGTGGCCAATGCAAGGGACTGGAGTCGCCTTCTGAGAAGAAGCACATCCGGTTCTCTCTGTAAAAGACCTTCCCTCAAGGACGGCCCGAAAGCCAAATAGAGTAAGTAAGTAAAGAGGTAGCGGCCTACCCCAAGCACGGCAACAATCTACAGGGAGGGGGCATATATGGGACAGCTGGCACTAATATGCCGGTTATAAATTGCATTCGGGGCTACTGTGGGAATGCAAGGAGGGTCTCCTTGTGGGATAGGGAGTAGCCTAAGGGGTGGGGGTTAATAACATCTTTTAATGTGATAATAATTTGGGAAGATTACTCAGAGTAGTTATAACAGACTTCATGTTTGAGTGACGGGTGTGTATTGCGGGTAAGATGTAAGGCGACAATATCACGGGTATTGTCAGGACGGTATTCAACACATATCTCAAAGGTCCTTTGATGACCGAGATATAGGGTCGGGAGGGAGATGGTATTAGGGTAGTGCCATCGGGAGAAACAATGAGGTAATGGGTGGAAATGACGGGAGGACACTATGTAATCAAAAAAAATATTATTTAAAACATGTTAATTATCGGCTGTCGGGGAGACTGGACCTGTTCTTTAGGTGATGAGAAAGTGGCTAATGCAAGGGACTGGAGTCGCCTTCTGAGAAGAAGCACATCCGGTTCTCTCTGTAAAAGACCTTCCCTCAAGGACGGCCCGAAAGCCAAATAGAATAAGTAAGTAAAGAGGTAGCGGCCTACCCCAAGCACAGCAACAATCTCCAGGAAGGGGGCACATATGGGACGGCTGGCACTAATACACCAGTTATAAATTGGATTGGGGGCTACTGTGGGAATGCAAGGAGGGGCTCCTTGTGGGATAGGGAGTAGCCTAAGAGGAGGGGGTTAATAACATCTTTTAATATGACAATAATTTGAGAAGATTACTCGTGAGTAGTTATAACAGACTTCATGTTTGAGTGACGGGTGTGTATTGCGGGTAAGATGTAAGGCGACAATATCACGGGTATTGTCAGGGTGGTATTCAACACATATCTCAAATGTCCTTTGATGACCGAGATACAGGGTAGAGAGGGGGATGGTATCAGGATAGTGCCATCGAGAGAAACAACAAGGTAATGGGTGGAAATGTCGGGAGGACAGTATGTAATCAAATTAAATATTATTTAAAACATGTTAATTATCGGCTGTCGGGGATACTGGAACTGATCTTTAGGTGATGAGAAAGTGGCCAATGCAAGGGAATGGAGTCGCCTTCTGAGAAGAAGCACAGCCAGATCTCTCTGTAAAAGACCTTCCCTCAAGGACGGCCCGAAAGCCAAATAGAGTAACTAAGTAAAGAGGTAGCGGCCTACCCCAAGCACGGCAACAATCTCCAGGGAGGGGGCATATATGGGACGGTTGGCACTAATACGCCGGTTATAAATTGGATTGTGGGCTACGGTGGAAATGCAAGGAGAAGCTTGTTGTGGGATAGGGAGTAGCCTAAGGGGAGGAGGTTGATAACATCTTTTAATGTGATAATAACTTGGTAAGATTACTCGTGAGTAGTTATAACAGACTTTATGTTTGAGTGACGGGTGTGTATTGCAGGTAAGATGTAAGGCGACAATATCACGGGTATTGTCAGGGCGGTATTCAACACATATCTCAATGGTCCTTTGATGGCCGAGATACAGGGTAGAGAGGGGGATGGTATTAGGCTAGTGCCATCGGGAGAAACAACGAGGTAATGGGTGGAAATGCCGGGAGGACAGTATGTAATCAAATTAAAGATTATTTAAAACATGTTAATTATCGGCTGTCGGGGAGACTGGAACTGTTCTTTAGGTGATGAGAAAGTGGCCAATGCAAGGGACTGGAGTCGCCTTCTGAGAAGAAGCACATCCGGTTCTCTCTGTAAAAGACCTTCCCTCAAGGACGGCACAAAAGCCAAATAGAGTAAGTAAGTAAAGAGGTAGCGGCCTACCACAAGCACGGCAACAATCTCCAGGGAGGGGGCATATATGGGACCGCTGGGACTAATATGCCTGTTATAAATTGGATTCGGGGCTACTGTGGGAATGCAAGGAGGGGCTCCTTGTGGGATAGGGAGTAGCCTAAGGGGAGGGGGTTGATAACATCTTTTAATGTGATAACAATTTGGGAAAATTACTCAAAGTAGTTATAACAGACTTCATGTTTGAGTGACGGGTGTGTATGACGGGTAAGATGTAAGGCGACAATATCACAGGTGTTGTCAGGGCGGTATTCAACACATATCTCAAATGTCCTTTGATGAGCGAGATACGGGGTAGGGAGGGGTATGGTATTAGGATAGTGCCATCGCGAGAAACAACGAGGTAATGGGTGGAAATGCCGGGAGGACAGTATGTAATTAAATTAAATATTATTTAAAACATACTAATTATTGGCTGTCGGGGAGACTGCAACTGTCCTTTAAGTGAGGAGAAAGTGGCCAATGCAAGGGACTGGAGTCGCCTTCTGAGAAGAAGCACATCCGCTTCTCTCTGTAAAAGACGTCCCCTCAAAGACGGCCCGAAAGCCAAATAGAGTAAGTAAGTAAAGAGGTAGAGGCCTACCCCAAGACGGCAACAATCTCCAGGAAGGGGGCATATATGGACGACTGGCACTAATACACCAGTTAAAAATTGGATTGGGGGTTACTGTGGGAATGCAAGGAGGGGCTCCTCGTGGGACAGGGAGTAGCAAAAGGGGAGGGGGTTAATAACATCTTTTAATGTGATAATAATTTGGGAAGAATACTCAAAGTAGTTATAACAGACTTCATGTTTGAGTGACGGGTGTCTATTGCGGGTAAGATATAAGGCGACAATAACATGGGTATTGTCAGGGCAGTATTCAACACATATCTCAAATGTCCTTTGATGACTGAGATACAGGGTAGGGAGGGGGTGGTATTAGGATAGTGCCATCGGGAAAAACAACGAGGTAATAGGTGGAAATGCCACGAGGACAGTATGTAATTAAATTAAATATTATTTACAACATGCCAATTATCGGCTGTCGGGAAGACTAGAACTGTCCTTTAGGTGATGAGAAAGTGGCCAATGCAAGGGACTGGAGTCACCTTCTGAGAAGAAGCACATCCAGTTCTCTCTGTAAAAGACCTTCCCTCAAGGACGGCCCGAAAGCCAGATAGCGTAAGTAAGTAAAGAGGTAGCGGACTACCCCAAGACCTGAAACAATCTCCAGGAAGGGGGCATATATGGGACGGCTGGCACTAATACACCGGTTATAAATTGGATTGGGGGCTACTGTGGGAATGAAAGGAGGGGCTCCTTGTGGGATAGGGAGTAGCCTAAGGGGAGGGGGTTGATAACATCTATTAATGTGATAATAATTTGGGAAGATTACTCAAAGTAGTTATAACAGACTTAATGTTTGAGTGATGGGTGTGTATTGCGGGGAAGATGTAAGGCGACAATATCACGGGTATTGTCAGGGCGGTATTCAACACATATCTCAAATGTCCTTTGATGAGCGAGATACAGGGTAGGGAGGGGTACGGTATTGATTAGTGTCATCGCGAGAAACAACGAGGTAATGGGTGGAAATGCCGCGAGGACAGTATGTAATTAAATTAAATATTATTCAAAACATGCTAATTATCGGCTGTCGGGGAGACTGGAACTGACCTTTAGGTGATGAGAAAGTGGCCAATGCAAGGGACTGGAGTCGCCTTCTGAGAAGAAGCACATCCGGTTCTCTCTGTAAAAGACGTTCCCTCAAGGACGGCCCGAAAGCCAAATAGAGTAAACAAGTAAAGAGGGAGCGGCCTACCCCAAGCACGGCAACAATCGCCAGGAAGGGGGCATATATGGGACGGCTGGCACTAATACACAAGTTATAAATTGGATTGGGGGCTACTGTGGGAATGCAAGGAGGGGGTCCTCGTGGGATAGGGAGTAGCCTAAGTGGAGGGGGTTAATAACATCTTTTAAGGTGATAATAATTTGGGAAGATTACTCAAAGTAGTTATAACAGACTTAATGTTTGAGTGACGGGTGTGTATTGCGGGTAAGATGTACGGCGACAATATCACGGGTATTGTCAGGGCGGTATTCAACACACATCTCAAATGTCCTTTGATGACCGAGATGCAGGGTAGGGAGTGGGATGGTATTAGGATAGAGCCATCGGGAGAAACAACGAGATAATGGGTGGAAATCCCGGGAGGACAGTATGTAATTAAATTAAATATTATTTAAAACATGCTAATTATCGGCTGTCGGGGAGACTGGTACTGACCTTCAGGTGATGAGAAAGTGGCCAATGCAAGGGACTGGAGTCGCCTTCTGAGAAGAAGCACATCCGGTTCTCTCTGTAAAAGACCTTCCCTCAAGGACGGCCCGAAAGCCAAATAGAGAAAGTAAGTAAGTAAAGAGGTAGCGGCCTACCACAAGCACAGCAACAATCTCCATGGAGGGGGCATATATGGGACAGCTGGCACTAATATGCCGGTTATAAATTGGATTCGGGGCTACTGTGGGAATGCAAGGAGGGGCTCCTTGTGGGATAGGGAGTAGCCTAAGGGGAGGGGGTTGATAACATCTTTTGATGTGATAATAATTTGGGAATTCCACTCAAAGCAGTTATAACAGACTTCATGTTTGAGTGACAGGTGTGTATTGCGGGTAAGATGTAAGGCGACAATATCACGGGTATTGTCTGGGCGGTATTCAACACATATCTCAAAGGTCCTTTGATGACCTAGATACAGGGTAGGAAGGGGGATGGTATTAGGATAGTGCCATCGGGAGAAACAACGTGGAGGTAATGGGTGGAAATGACGGGAGGACAGTATGTAATTAAATTAAATATTATTTAAAACATGCTAATTATCGGCTGTCGGGGAGACTGGAACTGTCCTTTAGGTGATGAGAAAGTGGCCAATGCAAGGGACTGGAGTCGCCTTCAGAGAAGAAGCACATCCGGTTCTCTCTGTAAAAGACCTTCCCTCAAGGACGGCCCGAAAGCCAAATAGAGTAAGTAAGTAAAGAGGTAGCGGCCTACCACAAGCACAGCAACAATCTCCATGGAGGGGGCATATATGGGACAGCTGGCACTAATATGCCGGTTATAAATTGGATTCGGGGTTACTGTGGGAATGCAAGGAGGGGCTCCTTGTGGGATAGGGAGTAGCCTAAGGGGAGGGGGTTGATAACATCTTTTAATGTGATAATTTGGGAAGATCACTCAAATTAGTTATAACAGACTTAATCTTTGAGTGACGGGTGTGTATTGCGGGTAAGATGTAAGGCGACAATATCACAGGTATTGTCAGGGCGGTATTCAACACATATCTCAAAGGTCCTTTGATGACCGAGATACAGGGTCGGGAGGGGGATGGTATTAGGATAGTGCCATCGGGAGAAACAACGAGGTAATGGGTGGAAATGCAGGGAGGACACTATGTAATCAAATTAAATATTATTTAAAACATGTTAATTATTGGCTGTCGGGGAGACTGGAAGTGTCCTTTAGGTGATGAGAAAGTAGCCAATGCAAGGGACTGGAGTCGCCTTCTGAGAAGAATCACATCCGGTTCTCTCTGTAAAAGACCTTCCCTCAAGGACGGCCCAAAAGCCAAATAGAGTAAGTAAGTAAAGAGGTAGCGGCCTAACCCAAGAACGGCAACAATTTCCAGGGAGGGGGGAAATATGGGACGGTTGGCACTAATACGCCGGTTATAAATTGGATTGGGGGCTACTGTGGAAATGCAAGGAGGGGCTTCTTGTAGGATAGGGAGTAGCCTAAGGGGAGGGAGTTGATAACATCTTTTAATGTGATAATAATTTGGGAAGATCACTCAAAGTAGTTATAACAGACTTTATGTTTGAGTTATGTGTGTGTATGGCGGGTAAGATGTAAGGCGACAATATCACGGGTATTGTCAGGGCGGTATTCAACACATGTCTCAAAGGTCCTTTGATGACCGAGATACAGGGTAGAGAGGGGGGATGGTATTGGGATAGTGCCATCGAGAGAAACGAGGTAATGGGTGGAAATGCCGGGAGGACAGTATGTAATTAAATTAAATATTATTTAAAACATGCTAATTATCGGCTGTCGGGGAGACTGGAACTGTCCTTTAGGTGATGAGAAAGTGGCCAATGCAAGGGACTGGAGTCGCCTTCTGAGAAGAAGCACATCCGGTTCTCTCTGTAAAAGACCTTCCCTCAAGGACGGCCCGAAAGCCAAATAGAGTAAGTAAGTAAAGAGGTAGCGGCCAACCCCAAGCACGGCAACAATCTCCAGGAAGGGGGCATATATGGGACGGCTGGCACTAATACACCAGTTATAAAATGGTTTGGGGGCTACTGTGGGAATGCAAGGAGGGGCTCCTTGTGGGATAGGGAGTAGCCTGAGGGGAGGGGGTTAATAACATCTTTTAATGTGATAACAATTTGGGAAGATTACTCAAAGTAGTAATAACAGACTTCATGTTTGAGTGACGGGTGTCTATTGCGGGTAAGATGTAAGGCGACAATATCACGGGTATTGTCAGGGCGGTATTCAACACATAACTCAAATGTCCTTTGATGACCGAGATACATGGTAGGGAGGGGGATGGTATTAGGATAGTGCCATCGGGAAAAACAAAGAGGTAATGGGTGGAAATGCCGGGAGGACAGTATGTAATTAAATTAAATATTATTTAAAACATGCTAATTATCGGCTGTCGGGAAGACTGGAACAGTCCTTTAGGTGATGAGAAAGTGGCCAATGCAAGGGACTGGAGTCACCTTCTGAGAAGAAGCACATCCGGTTCTCTCTGTAAAAGACCTTCCCTCAAGAACGGCCCGAAAGCCAAATAGAGTAAGTAAGTAAAGAGGTAGCGGCCTACCCCAAGCACGGCAACAATCTCCAGGGAGGGGGCATATATGGGATGGCTGGCACTAATATGCCGGTTATAAATTTGATTCGGGGCTACGGTGGGAATGGAAGGAGGGGCTCCTTGTGGGATAGGGAGTAGCCTAAGGGGAGGGGGTTGATAACATCTTTTAATGTGATAATAATTTGGGAAGATTACTCAAAGTAGTTATAACAGACTTCATGTTTGAGTGACGGGTGTGTACTGCGGGTAAGATGTACAGCGACAATATCACAGGTATTGTCAGGACGGTATTCAACACATATCTAAAATGTCCATTGATGACCGAGACACAGGGTAGGGAGTGGGATGGTATTAGGATAGTGCCATCGGGAGAAACAACGAGGTAATGGGTGGAAATGCCGGGAGGACAGTATGTAATTAAATTAAATATTATTTAAAACATGCTAATTATCGGCTGTCGGGGAGACTGGAACTGTCCTTTAGGTGATGAGAAAGTGGCCAATGCAAGGGACTGGAGTCACCTTCTGAGAAGAAGCACATCCGGTTCTCTGTGTAAAAGACCTTCCCTCAAAGACGGCCCGAAAGCCAAACAGAGTAAGTAAGTAAAGAGGTAGCGGCCTACCCCAAGCACGGCAACAATCTCCAGGGAGGGGGCATATATGGGATGGCTGGCACTAATATGCCGGTTTATAAATTGGATTGGGGAATACTGTGGGAATGCAAGGAGGGGCTCCTTGTGGGATTAATGTGATAATTTGGGAAGATCACTCAAATTAGTTATAACAGACTTAATCTTTGAGTAACGGGTGAGTATTGTGGGTAAAATATAAGGCGACAATATCACAGGTATTGTCAGGGCAGTATTCAACACATATCTCAAAGGTCCTTTGATGACCGAGATACAGGGTCGGGAAGGGGATGGTATTAGGATAGTGCCATCGGGAGAAACAACGAGGTAATGGGTGGAAATGCCGGGAGGACAGTATGTAATTAAATTAAATATTATTTAAAACATGCTAATTATCGGCTGTCGGGGAGACTGGAACTGTCCTTTACGTGATGAGAAAGTGGCCAATGCAAGGGACTGGAGTCGCCTTCTGAGAAGAAGCACATCCGGTTCTCTCTGTAAAAGACCTTCCCTCAAGGACAGCCCAAAAGCCAAATAGAGTAAGTAAGTAAAGAGGGAGCGGCCTACCCCAAGCACGGCAACAATCTCCAGGGAGGGGGCATATATGGGACGGCTGGCACTAATATGCCGGTTATAAATTGTATTCGGGGCTACTGTGGGAATGCAAGGAGGGGCTCCTTGTGGGATAGGTAGTAGCCTAAGGGGAGGGGGTTGATAACATCTTTTAATGTGATAATTTGGGAAGATCACGCAAATTAGTTATAACAGACTTAATCTTTGAGTGACGGGTGTGTATTGCAGGTAAGATGTAAGGCGACAATATCACGGGTATTGTCAGGGCGGTATTCAACACATGTCTCAAAGGTCCTTTGATGACCGAGATACAGGGTAGAGAGGGGGGATGGTATTGGGATAGTGCCATCGAGAGAAACGAGGTAATGGGTGGAAATGCCGGGAGGACAGTATGTAATTAAATTAAATATTATTTAAAACATGCTAATTATCGGCTGTCGGGGAGACTGGAACTGTCCTTTAGGTGATGAGAAAGTGGCCAATGCAAGGGACTGGAGTCGCCTTCTGAGAAGAAGCACATCCGGTTCTCTCTGTAAAAGACCTTCCCTCAAGGACGGCCCGAAAGCCAAATAGAGTAAGTAAGTAAAGAGGTAGCGGCCAACCCCAAGCACGGCAACAATCTCCAGGAAGGGGGCATATATGGGACGGCTGGCGCTAATACACCAGTTATAAAATGGTTTGGGGGCTACTGTGGGAATGCAAGGAGGGGCTCCTTGTGGGATAGGGAGTAGCCTAAGGGGAGGGGGTTAATAACATCTTTTAATGTGATAACAATTTGGGAAGATTACTCAAAGTAGTAATAACAGACTTCATGTTTGAGTGACGGGTGTCTATTGCGGGTAAGATGTAAGGCGACAATATCACGGGTATTGTCAGGGCGGTATTCAACACATAACTCAAATGTCCTTTGATGACCGAGATACATGGTAGGGAGGGGGATGGTATTAGGATAGTGCCATCAGGAGAAACAAAGAGGTAATGGGTGGAAATGCCGGGAGGACAGTATGTAATTAAATTAAATATTATTTAAAACATGCTAATTATCGGCTGTCGGGAAGACTGGAACTGTCCTTTAGGTGATGAGAAAGTGGCCAATGCAAGGGACTGGAGTCACCTTCTGAGAAGAAGCACATCCGGTTCTCTCTGTAAAAGACCTTCCCTCAAGGACGGCCCAAAAGCCAAATAATAGAGTAAGTAAGTAAAGAGGTAGCGGCCTACCCCAAGCACGGCAACAATCTCCAGGGAGGGGGCATATATGGGATGGCTGGCACTAATATGCCGGTTATAAATTTGATTCGGGGCTACGGTGGGAATGGAAGGAGGGGCTCCTTGTGGGATAGGGAGTAGCCTAAGGGGAGGGGGTTGATAACATCTTTTAATGTGATAATAATTTGGGAAGATTACTCAAAGTAGTTATAACAGACTTCATGTTTGAGTGACGGGTGTGTACTGCGGGTAAGATGTACGGCGACAATATCACAGGTATTGTCAGGACGGTATTCAACACATATCTAAAATGTCCATTGATGACCGAGACACAGGGTAGGGAGTGGGATGGTATTAGGATAGTGCCATCGGGAGAAACAACGAGGTAATGGGTGGAAATGCCGGGAGGACAGTATGTAATTAAATTAAATATTATTTAAAACATGCTAATTATCGGCTGTCGGGGAGACTGGAACTGTCCTTTAGGTGATGAGAAAGTGGCCAATGCAAGGGACTGGAGTCACCTTCTGAGAAGAAGCACATCCGGTTCTCTCTGTAAAAGACCTTCCCTCAAAGATGGCCCGAAAGCCAAACAGAGTAAGTAAGTAAAGAGGTAGCGGCCTACCCCAAGCACGGCAACTATCTCCAGGGAGGGGGCATATATGGGATGGCTGGCACTAATACGCCGGTTATGAATTGGATTGGGGGTACTGTGGGAATGCAAGGAGGGGCTCCTTGTGGGATAGGGAGTAGCCTAAGGGGAGGGGGTTGATAACATCTTTTAATGTGATAATAATTTGGGAAGATTACTCAAAGTAGTTATAACAGACTTCATGTTTGAGTGACGGGTGTGTATTGCGGGTAAGATGTACGTCGACAATATCACGGGTATTGTCAGGACGGTATTCAACACATATCTCAAATGTCCTTTGATGACTGAGATACAGGGTAGGGAGTGGGATGGTATTAGGATAGTGCCATCGGGAGAAACAACGAGGTAATGGGTGGAAATGCCGGGAGGACAGTATGTAATTAAATTAAATATTATTTAAAACATGCTAATTATCGGCTGTCGGGGAGACTGGAACTGTCCTTTAGGTGATGAGAAAGTGGCCAATGCAAGGGACTGGGTGGGAGTCGCCTTCTGAGAAGAAGCACATCCGGTTCTCTCTGTAAAAGACCTTCCCTCAAGGACGGCCCGAAAGCCAAATAGAGTAAGTAAGTAAGTAAAGAGGTAGCGGCCTACCCCAAGCACGGCAACAATCTCCAGGGAGGGGGCATATATGGGACAGCTGGGACTAATATGCCGGTTATAAATAGGATTCGGGGCTACTGTGGGAATGCAAGGAGGGGCTCCTTGTGGGATAGGGAGTAGCCTAAGGGGAGGGGGTTGATAACATCTTTTAATGTGAAAATAATTTGGGAAGTCCACTCAAAGCAGTTATAACAGACTTCATGTTTGAGTGACGGGTGTGTATTGCGGGTAAGATGTAAGGCGACAATATCACGGGTATTGTCAGGACGGTATTCAACAAATATCTCAAATGTCCTTTGATGACCGAGATACAGGGTAGAGAGGGGGATGGTTTTAGGATAGTGCCATCGGGAGAAACAATGAGGACACTATGTAATCAAATAAAATATTATTTAAAACATGTTAATTATCGGCTGTCGGGGAGACTGGAACTGTTCTTTAGGTGATGAGAAAGTGGCCAATGCAAGGGACTGGAGTCGCCTTCTGAGAAGAAGCACATCTGGTTCTCTCTGTAAAAGACCTTCCCTCAAGGATGGCCCGAAAGCCAAATAGAGTAAGTAAGTAAAGAGGTAGCGGCCTATCCCAAGCACGGCAACAATCTCCAGGGAGGGGGCATATATGGGACGGCTGGCAGTAATATGCCGGTTATAAATTGGATTCGGGGCTACTGTGGGAATGCAAGGAGGGGCTACGTGTGGGATAGGGAGTAGCCTAAGGGGAGGGGGTTGATAACATCTTTTAATGTGATAATTTGGGAGGATCACTCAAATTAGTTATAACAGACTTAATCTTTGAGCGACGGGTGTGTATTGCGGGTAAGATGTAAGGCGACAATATCACAGGTATTGTCAGGGCGGTATTCAACACATATCTCAAAGATCCTTTGATGACCGAGATACAGGGTCGGGAGGGGGATGGTATTAGGATAGTGCCATCGGGAGAAACAATGAGGTAATGGGTGGAAATGACGGGAGGACACTATGTAATCAAATAAAATATTATTTAAAACATGTTAAGTATCAGCTGTCGGGGAGACAGGAACTGTTCTTTAGGTGATGAGAAAGTGGCCAATGCAAGGGACTGGAGACGCCTTCTGAGAAGAAGCACATGTGGTTCTCTCTGTAAAAGACCTTCCCTCAAGGATGGCCCGAAAGCCAAATAGAGTAAGTAAGTAAAGAGGTAGCGGCCTACCCCAAACATGGCAACAATCTCCAGGAAGGGGGCATATATGGGACGGCTGGCACTACTACACCAGTTATAAATTGGATTGGGGGCTACTGTGGGAATGCAAGGAAAGGCTCCTTGTGGGATAGGGAGTAGCCTAAGGGGAGGGGGTTGATAACATCTTTTAATGTGATAATTTGGGAAGATCACTCAAATTAGTTATAACAGACTTAATCTTTGAGTGACGGGTGTGTATTGCGGGTAAGATGTAAGGCGACAATACCATCTTATTGGTATTCAACGCATATCTCAAAGGGCGGTATTCAACGCATATCTCAAAGGTCCTTTGATGACCGAGATACAGGGTCGGGAGGGAGATGGTATTAGGATAGTGCCATCGGGAGAAACGAGGTAATGGGTGGAAATGCCGGGAGGTCACTATGTAATCAAATTAAATATTATTTAAAACATGTTAATTATTGGCTGTCGGGGAGACTGGAACTGTTCTTTAGGTGATGAGAAAGTGGCCAATGCAAGGGACTGGAGTCGCCTTCTGAGAAGAAGCACATCCGGTTCTCTCTGTAAAAGACCTTCCCTCAAGGACGGCCCGAAAGCCAAATAGAGCAAGAAAGTAAAGAGGTAGCGGCCTAACCCAAGCACGGCAACAATCTCCAGGGAGGGGGGAAATATGGGACGGCTGGCACTAATACGCCGGTTATAAATTGGATTGGGGGGCTACTGTGGAAATGCAAGGAGGGGCTTCTTGTAGGATAGGGAGTAGCCTAAGGGGAGGGAGTTGATGACATCTTTTAATGTGATAATAATTTGGGAAGATCACTCAAAGTAGTTATAACAGACTTTATGTTTGAGTTACGTGTGTGTATTGCGGGTAAAATGTAAGGCGACAATATCACGGGTATTGTCAAGGCGGTATTCAACACATGTCTCAAAGGTCCTTTGATGACCGAGATACAGGGTAGAGAGGGGGGATGGTATTGGGATAGTGCCATCGGGAGAAACGAGGTAATGGGTGGAAATGCCAGGAGGACAGTATGTAATTAAATTAAATATCATTTAAAACATGCTAATTATCGGCTGTCGGGGAGACTGGAAGTGTCCTTTAGGTGATGAGAAAGTGGTCAATGCAAGGGACTGGAGTCGCCTTCTGAGAAGAAGCACATCCGGTTCTCTCTGTAAAAGACCTTCCCTCAAGGACGGCCCGAAAGCCAAATAGAGTAAGTAAGTAAAGAGGTAGCGGCCTACCCCAAGCACGGCAACAATCTCCAGGGAGGGGGCATATATGGGATGGCTGGCACTAATATGCCGGTTATAAATTGGATTCGGGGCTACAGTGGGAATGCAAGGAGGGGCTCCTTGTGGGATAGGGAGTAGCCTAAGGGGAGGGGGTTGATAACATCTTTTAATGTGATAATTTGGGATGATCACTCAAATTACTTATAACAGACTTAATCTTTGAGTGACGGGTGTGTATTGCGGGTAAGATGTAAGGCGACAATATCACAGGTATTGTCAGGGCGGTATTCAACACATATCTCAAAGGTCCTCTGATGACCGAGATACAGGGTCGGGAGGGGGATGGTATTAGGATAGTGCCATAGGGAGAAACAACGAGGTAATGGGTGGAAATGCAGGGAGGACACTATGTAATCAAATTAAATATTATTTAAAACATGTTAATTATTGGCTGTCGGGGAGACTGGAACTGTTCTTTAGGTGATGAGAAAGTGGCCAATGCAAGCGACTGGAGTCGCCTTCTGAGAAGAAGCACATCCGGTTCTCTCTGTAAAAGACCTTCCCTCAAGGACGGCCTGAAAGCCAAATAGAGCAAGTAAGTAAAGAGGTAGCGGCCCAACCCAAGCATGGCAACAATCTCCAGGGAGGGGGGAAATATGGGACGGCTGGCACTAATACGCCGGTTATAAATTGGATTGGGGGCTACTGTGGAAATGCAAGGAGGGGCTTCTTGTAGGATAGGGAGTAGCCTCAGGGGAGGGAGTTGATAACATCTTTTAATGTGATAACAATTTGGGAAGATCACTCAAAGTAGTTATAACAGACTTTATGTTTGAGTGACGAGTGTGTATTGCGGGTAAGATGTAAGGCGACAATATCACGGGTATTGTCAGGGCGGTATTCAACACATATCTCAAAGGTCCTTTGATGACCGAGATACAGGGTAGAGGGGGATGGTATTAGGATAGTGCCATCGAGAGAAACAACGAGGTAATGGGTGGAAATGCTGGGAGGACACTATGTAATCAAATTAAATATTATTTAAAACATGTTAATTATCGGCTGTCGGGGAGACTGGAACTGTTCTTTAGGTGATGATAAAGTGGCCAATGCAAGGGACTGGAGTCGCCTTCTGCGAAAAAGCACATCCGGTTCTCTCTGTAAAAGACCTTCCCTCAAGGACGGCCCGAAAGCCAAATAGAGTAAGTAAGTAAAGAGGTAGCGGTCTACCCCAAGCACGGTAGGGATTTTTCTAGGGGCATTGGGAATGGGGCCAGGGGCCCATACAATTGGGAAAAATGCCATCTTATTGGACCAAATTGGGAATTCTGGTGACACTACAGAGTGGAGAAAAATGCACATTTCTTCTCTACAGGCACATTAAAAATGAAGAAGTTGGGTTTATTATTTGAAATTATGGTTTTACAGTTCTTTTATCATCATAATAAGGCCTACTTTCACAGTAAATAATCGCAATTATTATGATGAAGTTGACACTGGGTACCAATTGGGAATTTTATGTTAGAAATTGGGAAAAATCATGCCTAAATCTCATTGGGAATGGGGCCTATATTCGGCCCCTGTCGTCACCTAGAAAAATCCCTGCACGGCAACAATCTCCAGGAAGGGGGCATATATGGGACGGCTGGCACTAATACACCAGTTATAAAATGGTTTGGGGGCTACTGTGGGAATGCAAGGAGGGGCTCCTTGTGGGATAGGGAGTAGCCTAAGGGGAGGGGGTTGATAACATCTTTTAATGTGATAACAATTTGGGAAGATTACTCAAAGTAGTTATAACAGACTTCATGTTTGAGTGACGGGTGTCTATTGCGGGTAAGATGTAAGGCGACAATATCACGGGTATTGTCAGGGCGGTATTCAACACATAACTCAAATGATCTTTGATGACCGAGATACATGGTAGGGAGGGGGATGGTATTAGGATAGTGCCATCGGGAGAAACAAAGAGGTAATGGGTGGAAATGCCGGGGGGACAGTATGTAATTAAATTAAATATTATTTAAAACATGCTAATTATCGGCTGTCGGGAAGACTGGAACTGTCCTTCAGGTGATGAGAAAGTGGCCAATGCAAGGGACTGGAGTCACCTTCTGAGAAGAAGCACATCCGGTTCTCTCTGTAAAAGACCTTCCCTCAAGGACGGCCCAAAAGCCAAATAATAGAGTAAGTAAGTAAAGAGGTAGCGGCCTACCCCAAGCACGGCAGCAATCTCCAGGGAGGGGGCATATATGGGATGGCTGGCACTAATATGCTGGTTATAAATTGGATTCGGGGCTACTGTGGGAATGGAAGGAGGGGCTCCTTGTGGGATAGGGAGTAGCCTAAGGGGAGAGGGTTGATAACATCTTTTAATGTGATAATAATTTGGGAAGATTACTCAAGGTAGTTATAACAGACTTCATGTTTGAGTGACGGGTGTGTACTGCGGGTAAGATGTACGGCGACAATATCACGGGTATTGTCAGGGCGGTATTCAACACATATCTCAAATGTCCTTTGATGACCGAGATACAGGGTAGGGAGTGGGATGGTATTAGGATAGTGCCATCGGGAGAAACAACGAGGTAATGGGTGGAAATGCCGGGAGGACAGTATGTAATTAAATTAAATATTATTTAAAACATGCTAATTATCGACTGTCGGGGAGACTGGAACTGTCCTTTAGGTGATGAGAAAGTGGCCAATGCAAGGGACTGGAGTCGCCTTCTGAGAAGAAGCACATCCGGTTCTCTCTGTAAAAGACCTTCCCTCAAGCACGGCCCGAAAGCCAAATAATAGAGTAAGTAAGTAAAGAGGTAGCGGCAGTAATACGCCGGTTATGAATTGGATTGGGGGATACTGTGGGAATGCAAGGAGGGGCTCCTTGTGGGATAGGGAGTAGCCTAAGGGGAGGGGGTTGATAACATCTTTTAATGTGATAATAATTTGGGAGGATTACTCAAAGTAGTTATAACAGACTTCATGTTTGAGTGACGGGTGTGTATTGCGGGTAAGATGTAAGGTGACAATATCACGGGTATTGTCAGGACGGTATTCAACACATATCTCAAATGTCCTTTGATGACCAAGATACAGGGTAGGGAGTGGGATGGTATTAGGATAGAGCCATCGGGAGAAACAACGAGGTAATGGGTGGAAATGCCAGGAGGACAGTATGTAATTAAATTAAATATTATTTAAAACATGCTAATTATCGGCTGTCGAGGAGACTGGAACTGACCTTTAGGTGATGAGAAAGTGGCCAATGCAAGGGACTGGAGTCGCCTTCAGAGAAGAAGCACATCCGGTTCTCTCTGTAAAAGACCTTCCCTCAAGGACGGCCCGAAAGCCAAATAGAGTAAGTAAGTAAAGAGGTAGCGGCCTACCCCAAGCATGGCAACAATCTCCAGGGAGGGAGGAAATATGGGACTGCTGGCACTAATACACCAGTTATAAATTGGATTGGGGGCTACTGTGGGAATGCAAGGAGGGGCTCCTTGTGGGATAGGGAGTAGCCTAAGGGGAGGGGGTTGATAACATCTTTTAATGTGATAATAATTTGGGAAGATTACTAACTAATTTGAGTGATCTTCCCAAATTATCACATTAAAAGATGTTATTAACCCCCTCCTATTAGGCTACTCCCTATCGCACAAGGAGCCCCTCCTTGCATTCCCACAGTAGCCCCCAATCCAATTTATAACTGGTGTATTAGTGCCAGCAGTCCCATATTTCCTCCCTCCCTGGAGATTGTTGCCATGCTTGGGTTAGGCCGCTACCTCTTTACTTACTTACTCTATTTGGCTTTTGGGCCGTCCTTGAGGGAAGGTCTTTTACAGATAGAACCGGATGTGCTTCTTCTCAGAAGGCGACTCCAGTCACTTGCATTGTAGAGATGGGCAATATACCGAAAAACCGAACCGATACCGATATCATGGGGACACCGAAAAACCGAACCGACCCAATCTTTTAATACCGAAGCCAACGGTATTTTCAATTTTCCCTGTGCATTCGATATTTTTAAGGCCTTGATGAGGATTGATAGCAGTTGAAGTGTTCATTTTCATGAAAGAAGTGACTGATTTTATTTTTCAGTTTTGTTAAGCCTTAAGGACCAGGGCAGTTGTACTAAATTATCAATAGTCTACGACCTGTACATGTCCAGTTGCTTAGCAGTGATTTCTAGCCAAGTCTTGGCTGCCTTAACAGGCAGCCAAGACTTGGCTAGAAATCACTGACCAGATAATTTTACAACTGCCATCAGGCCCACCTAACGATGACATCTTCAGGACACACATTCTATGATTCTATGATTACAGACGCCTTAAGTGGAGCTTGAAAAGTTAAGGCGTATTTAGAACAAGTCACCAAATTACTGTAGATATGATCTGTGTTGACAAAAGATTGACAATGTTGAGCCCATCAACAATGGCATGTGTAGCACTGTGATAGAATGATACAAGAACAACTTATTTTGTATTTTTCTGACATGGATTCCCCTTTGGTACTATCAGTGAATCTGAAGTCACATACCGAATACCGAACCGATACCGCGGTATCCCCACACAAAAATACCGAAACCGATACCGAACTCAAAATTCCAACACCGCCCATCTCTATTGCATTGGCCACTTTCTCATCACCTAAAGTACAGTTCCAGTCTTCCCGACAACCGATAATGAGCATGTTTTAAATAATATTTAATTTAATTACATACTGTCCTCCCGGCATTTCCAACCATTACCTCTTTGTTTCTCCCGATGGCACTATCCTAATACCATCCTCCTCCCGACCCTGTATCTCGGTCATCAAAGGACCTTTGAGATATGTGTTGAATACCGCCCTGACAATACCTGTGATATTGTCGCCTTACATCTTACCCACAATACACACCTGTCACTCAAAGATTAAGTCTGTTATAACTAATTTGAGTGATCTTCCCAAATTATCACATTAAAAGATGTTATCAACCCCCTCCCCTTAGGCTACTCCCTATCCCACAAGGAGCCCCTCCTTGCATTCCCACAGTAGCCCCGAATCCAATTTATAACCGGCATATTAGTGCCAGCCATCCCATATATGCACCCTCTCTGGAGATTGTTGCCGTGCTTGGGGTAGGCCGCTACCTCTTTACTTACTTACTCTATTTGGCTTTCGGGCCGTCCTTGAGGGAAGGTCTTTTACAGAGAGAACCGGATGTGCTTCTTCTCTGAAGGCGACTCCAGTCCCTTGCATTGGCCACTTTCTCATCACCTAAAGAACAGTTCCAGTCTCCCCGACAGCCGATAATTAGCATGTTTTAAATCATATTTAATTTAATTACATACTGTCCTCCCGGCATTTCCACCCATTACCTCGTTGTTTGTCCCGATGGCACTATCCTAATACTATCCCACTGCCTACCCTGTATCTCGGTCATCAAAGGACATTTGAGATATGTGTTGAATACCGTCCTGACAATACCTGTGATATTGTCGCCGTACATTTTACCCGCAAGACACACCCGACACTCAAACATGAAGTCTGTTATAACTTCTTTGAGTAATCTTCCCAAATTATTATCACATTAAAAGATGTTATCAACCCCCTCCCCTTAGGCTACTCCCTATCCCACAAGGAGCCCCTCCTTGCATTCCCACAGTAGCCCTTACTCATAGAGTAAGTAAGTAAGTAAAGAGGTAGCGGCCTACCCCAAGCACAGCAACAATCTCGAGGGAGGGGGCATATATGGGACGGCAAGCACTAATACGCTGGTTATAAATTGGATTGGGGGCTACTGTGGGAATGCAAGGCGGGGGCTCCTTGAGTGATGGGGAGTAGCCTAAGGGGAGGGGGGTTGATAACATCTTTTAATGCGATAATAATTTGGGAAGATCACTCAAAGTAGTTATAACAGACTTCATGTTTGAGTGACGGGTGTGTATTGCGGGTAAGATGTAAGGCGACAATATCACGGGTATTGTCAGGGCGGTATTCAACACATATCTCGAATGTATTTTGATGACCGAGATACAGGGTAGGGAGGGGGATGGTATTAGGATAGTGCCGTCGGGAGAAACGAGGTAATGGGTGGAAATGCCGGAAGGACAGTATGTAATTAAATTAAATATTATTTAAAACATGCTAATTATCGGCTGTCGAGGAGACTGGAACTGTCCTTTAGGTGATGAGAAAGTGGCCAATGCAAGGGACTGGAGTCGCCTTCGGAGAAGAAGCACATCTGGTTCTCTCTGTAAAAGACCTTCCCTCAAGGACGGCCCGAAAGCCAAATAATAGAGTAAGTAAGTAAAGAGGTAGCGGCCTACCCCAAGTACGGCAACAATCTCCAGGAAAGGGGGGGGGGGGGGCATATATGGGACGGCTGGCACTAATATGCCAGTTAAAATTGGATTCGGGGCTGCTGTGGGAATGCAAGGAGGGGCTACTTGTGGGATAGGGAGTAGCCTAAGGGGAGGGGGTTGATAACATCTTTTAATGTGATAATTTTGGAAGATCACTCAAATTAGTTATAACAGACTTCATGTTTGAGTGTCGGGTGTGTCTTGCGGGTAAAATGTACGGCGACAATATCACAGGTATTGTCAGGACGGTATTCAACACATATCTCAAATGTCCTTTGATGACCGAGATACAGGGTAGGGAGGGGGATGGTATTAGGATAGTGCCATCGGGACAAACAACGAGGTAATGGATGGAAATGCCGGGAGGACAGTATGTAATTAAATTTAATATTATTTAAAACATGCTAATTATCGGCTGTCGGGGAGACTGGAACTGTTCTTTAGGTGATGAGAAAGTGGCCAATGCAAGGGACTGGAGTCGCCTTCAGAGAAGAAGCACATCCGGTTCTCTCTGTAAAAGACCTTCCCTCAAGGACGGCCTGAAAGCCAAATAGAGTAAGTAAGTAAAGAGGTAGCGGCCTACCCCAAGCACGGCAACAATCTCCAGGAAGGGGCATATATGGGACGGCTGGTGCTAATACACCGGTTATAAATTGGATTTGGGGCTACTGTGGGAATGCAAGGAGGAGCTCCTTGTGGGATAGGGAGTAGCCTAAGGGGAGGGGGTTGATAACATCTTTTAATGTGATAATAATTTCCGAAGATTACTCAAAGTAGTTATAACAGATTTCATGTTTGAGTGACGGGTGTGTATTGCGGGTAAGATGTAAGGCGACAATATCACGGGTATTGTCAGGGCGGTATTCAACACATATCTCGAATGTATTTTGATGACCAAGATACAGGGTAGGGAGGGGGATGGTATTAGGATAGTGCCATCAGGAGAAACAATGACGTAATGGGTGGAAATGCCAGGAGGACAGCATGTAATTACATTAAATATTATTTAAAACATGCTAATTATCGACTGTCGGGGAGACAGGAACTGTCCTTTAGGTAATGAGAAAGTGGCCAATGCAAGGGACTGTAGTCGCCTTCTGAGAAGAAGCACATCCGGTTCTCTCTGTAAAAGATCTTCCCTCAAGGACAGCCCGAAAGCCAAACAGAGTAAGTAAGTAAAGAGGTAGCGGCCTACCACAAGCACGGCAACAATCTCCAGGGAGGGGGCATATATGTGACAGCTGGAACTAATACGCGGGTTATAAATTGGATGTGGGGCTACTGTGGGAATGCAAGGAGGGGCTCCTTGTGGGATAGGGAGTAGCCGAAGGGGAGGGGGTTGATAACATCTTTTAATGCGATAATAATTTCCGAGGATTACTCAAAGTAGTTATAACAGACTTCATGTTTGAGTGGCGGGTGTGTATTGCGGGTAAGATGTAAGGCGACAATATCACGGGTATTGTCAGGGCGGTATTCAACACATATCTCGAATGTATTTTGATGACCGAGATACAGGGTAGGGAGGGGGATGGTATTAGGATAGTGCCGTCTGGAGAAACGAGGTAATGGGTGGAAATGCCGGAAGGACAGTATGTAATTACATTAAATATTATTTAAAACACGCTAATTATCGGCTGTCGAGGAGACTGGAACTGTCCTTTAGGTGATGAGAAAGTGGCCAATGCAAGGGACTGGAGTCGCCTTCTGAGAAGAAGCACATCCGGTTCTCTCTGTAAAAGACCTTCCCTCAAGGACGGCCCGAAAGCCAAATAATAGAGTAAGTAAGTAAAGAGGTAGAGGCCTACCCCAAGTACGGCAACAATCTCCAGGGGGGGGTGGGGGGGGGGCATATATGGGACGTCTGGCACTAATATGCCTGTTAAAATTGGATTCGGGGCTGCTGTGGGAATGCAAGGAGGGGCTACTTGTGGGATAGGGAGTAGCCTAAGGGGAGGGGGTTGATAACATCTTTTAATGTGATAATTTTGGAAGATCACTCAAATTAGTTATAACAGACTTAATCTTTGAGTGACGGGTGTGTATTGCGGGTAAGATGTAAGGCAACAATATCACAGGTATTGTCAGGGTGGTAATCAACACATATCTCAAAGGTCCTTTGATGACCGAGATACAGGGTCGGGAGGGGGATGTTATTAGGATAGTGCCATCGGGAGAAACAAGGTAATGGGTGGAAATGCCGGGAGGACAGTATGTAATCAAATTAAATATTATTTAAAACATGTTAATTATCGGCTGTCGGGGAGACTGGAACTGTTCTTTAGGTGATGAGAAATTGGCCAATGCAAGGGACTGGAGTCGCCTTCTGAGAAGAAGCACATACGGTTCTCTCTGTAAAAGACCTTCCCTCAAGGACGGCCCGAAAGCCAAATAGAGTAAGTAAGTAAAGAGGTAGCGGCCTAACCCAAGCACGGCAACAATCTCCAGGGAGGGGGCAAATATGGGACGGCTGGCAATAATACGCCGGTTATAAATTGGATTGGGGGCTACTGTGGAAATGCAAGGAGGGGCTTCTTGTGGGATAGGGAGTAGCCTAAGGGGAGGGGGTTGATAACATCTTTTAATGTGATAATAATTTGGGAAGATCACTCAAAGTAGTTATAACAGACTTTATGTTTGAGTGACGGGTGTGTATTGCGGGTAAGATGTAAGGCGACAATATCACGGGTTTTGTCAGGGCGGTATTCAACACATATCTCAAAGGTCCTTTGATGACCGAGATACAGGGTAGAGAGGGGGATGGTATTGGGATAGTGCCATCGGGAGAAACAGCGAGGTAATGGGTGGAAATGCCGGGAGGACAGTATGTAATTAAATTAAATATTATTTAAAACATGCTAATTATCGGCTGTCGGGGAGACTGGAACTGTCCTTTAGGTGATGAGAAAGTGGCCAATGCAAGGGACTGGAGTCGCCTTCGGAGAAGAAGCACATCCGGTTCTCTCTGTAAAAGACCTTCCCTCAAGGACGGCCCGAAAGCCAAATAGAGTAAGTAAGTAAAGAGGTAGCGGCCTACCCCAAGCACGGCAACAATCTCCAGGGAGGGGGCATATATGGGACGGCTTGCACTAAAATGCCGGTTATAAATTGGATTCGGGGCTACTGTGGGAATGCATGGAGGGGCTCCTAGTGGGAAAGGGAGTAGCCTAAGGGGAGGGGGTTAATAACATCTTTTAATGTGATAATTTGGGAAGATCACTCAAATTCGTTATAACAGACTTAATCTTTGAGTGACGGGTGTGTATTGCGGGTAAGATGTAAGGCGACAATATCACAGGTATTGTCAGGGCGGTTTTCAACACATATCTCAAAGGTCCTTTGATGACCAAGATACAGGGTCGGGAGGGGAATGGTATTAGGATAGTGACATTGGGAGAAACAACGAGATAATGGGTGGAAATGCCAGGAGGACAGTATGTAATTAAATTAAATATTATTTAAAACATGCTAATTATCGGCTGTCGGGAAGACAGGAACTGTCCTTTAGGTGATGAGAAAGTGGCCAATGCAAGGGAGTGGAGTCGCCTTCTGAGAAGAAGCACATCCGGTTCTCTCTGTAAAAGACCTTCCCTCAAGGATGGCCCGAAAGCCAAACAGAGTAAGTAAGTAAAGAGGCAGCGGCCTACCCCAAGCACGGCAACAATCGCCAGAGAGGGGGCATATATGGGACGGCTGGCACTAATACACCAGTTATAAATTGGATTGGGGGCTACTGTGGGAATGCAAGGAGGGGCTCTTTGTGGGATAGGAAGTAGCCTAAGGGGAGGGGGTTAATAACATCTTTTAATGTGATAATAATTTGGGATGATTACTCAAAGTAGTTATAACAGACTTCATGTTTGAGTGACGGGTGTCTATTGCGGGTAAGATGTAAGGCGACAATATCACAGGTATTGTCAGGGCGGTATTCAACACATATCTCAAATGTCCTTTGATGACCGAGATACACGGTAGGGAGGGGGATGGTATTAGGATAGTGCCATCGGGAGAAACAAAGAGGTAATGGGTGGAAATGCCGGGAGGACAGTATGTAATTAAATTAAATATTATTTAAAACATGCTAATTATCGGCTGTCGGGAAGACTGGAACTGTCCTTTATAGGTGATGAGAAAGTGGCCAATGCAAGGGACTGGAGTCGCCTTCTGAGAAGAAGCACATCCGGTTCTCTCTGTAAAAGACCTTCCCTCAAGGACGGCCCGAAAGCCAAATAATAGAGTAAGTAAGTAAAGAGGTAGCGGCCTACCCCAAGCACGGCAACAATCTCCAGGGGGGGGGGGGGGGCATATATGGGACGGCTGGCACTAATATGCCAGTTAAAATTGGATTCGGGGCTACTGTGGGAATGCAAGGAGGGGCTCCTTGTGGGATAGGGAGTAGCCTAAGGGGAGGGGGTTGATAACATCTTTTAATGTGATAATTTTGGAAGATCACTCAAATTAGTTATAACAGACTTAATCTTTGAGTGACGGGTGTGTATTGCGGGTAAGATGTAAGGCGACAATATCACAGGTATTGTCAGGGCGGTATTCAACACATATCTCAAAGGTCCTTTGATGACCGAGATACAGGGTCGGGAGGGGGAAGTTATTAGGATAGTGCCATCGGGAGAAACAAGGTAATGGGTGGAAATGCCGGGAGGACAGTATGTAATCAAATTAAATATTATTTAAAACATGCTAATTATCGACTGTCAGGGAGACTGGAACTGTCCTTTAGGTGATGAGAAAGTGGCCAATGCAAGGGACTGGAGTCGCCTTCTGAGAAGAAGCACATCCGGTTCTCTCTGTAAAAGACCTTCCCTCAAGGACGGCCCGAAAGCCAAATAGAGTAAGTAAGTAAAGAGGTAGCCGCCTACCCCAAGCACGGCAACAATCTCCAGTGAGGGGCATATATGGGACGGCTGGCACTAATACGCCGGTTATAAATTGGAATGGGCGCTACTGTGGGAATGCAAGGCGGGGCTCCTTGAGGGATGGGAAGTAGCCTAAGGGGAGGGGGTTGATAACATCTTTTAATGTGATAATAATTTGGGAAGATCACTCAAAGTAGTTATAACAGACTTCATGTTGGAGTGACGGATGTGTATTGCGGGTAAGATGTAAGGCGACAATATCACGGGTATTGTCAGGACGGTATTCATCACATATCTCAAAGGTCCTTTGATGACCGAGATACAGGGTAGGGAGGGGGATGGTATTAGGATAATGCCATCGCGAGAAACAACGAGGTAATGGGTGGAAATGCCGGGAGGACAGTATGTAATTAAATTAAATATAATTGTGTAAGTAAAGAGGTAGCGGCCTACCCCAAGCACGGCAACAATCGCCAGGGAGGGGGCATATGTGGGACGGCTGGCACTAATACGCCAGTTATAAATTGGGTTGGGGGCTACTGTGGGAATGCAAGGAGGAGCTCCTTGTGGGGATAGGGAGTAGCCTAAGGGGAGGGGCTTGAGAACATCTTTTAATGTGATATTAATTTGGGAAGATCACTCAAAGTAGTTATAACAGACTTAGGGGGGTTATAAATGAAACTGTTACCCTCAGAGAGGGGTAAGGGGGAACCAAAACGGTGTTGGAGGGGGAATGGTAAATGGGTTTAAACACATGCGGTTGCATAACAGTTTGTCATTATGGAAATGACTTAGGGTGGAATAAATTTTAACCCTTTTCCTAATCAATTTTTTCATGGTTACTTAGGGTGTGATTGGATAAATTGGAGATATATTTATTAGCTGTGTCAGCCAATTGGGCAAGTGTGGAATTGCATATTTGCTGTTTATTACTGCCCTGGCGCTTTATTTTTTTGTGGCGGGTAGTGTTATTGCGACTCTGTCTATTCCGGTTTGTATTGGTTCTTTTGGGGTTGTACCGGATTGTCTGTGTAGGTTTATAGGGGGTGGGGTGGCCACTAGTCATGCCGGTGGTTTAAGTTTGGTAATTAGGGCACGAAGGGCTGACCGTTGTGTTGGGTTGAGTTGTGGTTGGAGTTCCAGCTCGTTGGGTTTATCAACTGGTATCCTATTTAGGGTTTCAATTATGGGTTTGCTGGGAGGGTATGGAAAAAGGTGACGGTTAACCCTTTTGGGTCGCTGTGATAGCGGTTTGGTAGTAGGTTCTACTGTATTGACTTGGTCATTGGTGATATCACAATGGGTAGTGATGGGTAGTGTTTCCTTTAGTGAGGTCGAGGGGTGGAGAGAGCGTTGTTGGTTATCAGAAGAGTGGAGGGTCGATTGTGCACTGGAAGGTGAGGAGTCCTGGTTGCCTGTGGTACCAGGTGAAAGGATGAGGTCCTTGAGGATTACATCATTGATTGGGGTATTTTGTTGCAGCAAGTTAAGGGTGGTGGTGGTGGAGCACAAACTAATAGCTTGTTCGGGAGCTGAGGGGATTGGGTTGTCTCCCTTAATGTGGTCAGGGTTTATTTCATTAAGGTTGGGGTTACATCCCTTTTCGTCGGCACAATCAAGTCAATACAATAGAACCTACTACCAAACCACTACCACAGCGACCCAAAGAGCTTAACCGTCACCTTTTTCCATACCCTCCCAACAAACCCATAATTGAAACCCTAAATAGGATACCAGTCGATAAACCCAACAAGCTGGAACTCCAACAACAACTCAACCAAACACAACAGTCAACCCTTCGTGCCCTAATTACCAAACTTAAGCCGCTGGCATGACTAGTGGCCACCCCACCCCCTATAACCCTACACAGACAATCCGGTACAACCCCAAAAGAACCAATACAAACCGGATTAGACGGAGTCGCAATAACACTACCCGCCACAAAAATAAAATAAAGCGCCAGGGCAGTAATAAACAGCAAATACGCAATACCACGCTTGCCCAATTGGCTGACTCAGCTAACAAATATATCACCAATTTATCCAATCACACCCTAAGTAACCATGAAAAAATTGCCTTAGGAAAAGAGTTATCATTTATTCCCACCCCAAAGAAACCCATCAAACTGTTATGCAACCGCATGCATGTAAACCCATTTACCATTCCCCCTCCAACACCGCTTTGGTTCCCCCCCCCCCTCTCTCCGAGGGTAACAGTTTGACTTATAACCCCCTAAGTCTGTTATAACTACTTTGAGTGATCTTCCCAAATTATTATCACATTAAAAGATGTTATCAACCCCCTCCCCTTAGGCTACTCCTATCCCACAAGGAGCCCCTCCTTGCATTCCCACTGTAGCCCCCAATCCAATTTATAACCGGCGTATTAGTGCCAGCCATCCCATATATGCCCCCTCCCTGGAGATTGTTGCCGTGCTTGGGGTAGGCCGCTACCTCTTTACTTACTTACAATTTCCTAAAACCGATAAATCATTGATGTAAATGCAATCATTAAGTTGTATTGACCCTGCAAGAATTAAAGTAACAAAGTAATTGGCAAAGTCTAATTTCAAATACAAAGAAACGAAGTCTGAAAACATGTTTAAAAGGGGTTAAAATCATGAAGATATTAATGAAAATCAATGTGGAAATGTTCAGGAGACAGTAGACATTGTCCCAAATGAGAAACAGTGACATTGCACTAAACTGTTTGAAGAATTAAAGGTGTAACTCTGTAAAAAAAAAAACTTTAACCAAAAACTTTAACCTGGAAGTTGTAAGTTAAATTGCCATACAAAAAAGGGTCAAATATTTCCCCAAATAGCTTGAAACATAATGAGAATGATACAATCAATAATAATTAATATTAATTTTAAAGAAAAAAAAACTTTTAACCTTGACTAAAAAACTTTAACCACAAACTTTAACCAAAACTCTAAATGTTAAGATGGGAAGACGAAAGTCATGACTACAGCTCTCACTGCAAACAGTCGGACTAAACAGAAAAAAAACTTTAACGGACAGACGAAAGTCATGACTATAGCCCTCCTCACTGTAAACATTTGGGATAAAAATGTGCAAACTTTATTGCCTCCAAAAGATTTTTTTAGCCTGAAACCTAATAAGTATGCTGAGAGGGATAAAAATTCACAGCTTTCTTTGAAAACTACCCTGATATCAAAATAAAAGTAAAATCTGCATCAGCACATCTTATTTTGGGAAAAATCTGTCTCAATTAACCACATAGCATGAGATATAGTGTTCCAATCCCCTCAAAACAATATGAATTGCAATTTTTGTTTCCAAAATTGGAGTTCAAGCTATAAATTTCTCCAGTATCAAAGGACAGTGCCTTTTTATTCTACCAATTGATGTCAACTTTTCTTTCTACTGATGTGGTAAAATATAGCCCTGAATATGGCCTCCCTGCTATGCCCCTCTTCATCAAAACTTTATGATATGATTCATAAATTAATTGATGTTGACAAAAAACAAGCTTCTTGTGATATTGAATTTCCCATTAGTGATAATTTATAAATTACATTGTCTTCTGGAGACATTTCACATTGTGTTTGATGAATATTCTGCAATTTTTCTCACAAAAAAGCCTCAGTTTTCCCAGTAAAGGCACCCAGGGTCATTGGCATGGCACTCAGAAACCATAAAACACTGATTTTTTCCAACAGTATGACCAGTACTGCTATTGTGGTATCTCATAACACTGTTAAATGCCTAAAACCATTAATTATTGATTCTATAGAGCAATGCTTGTCCTGCAAGTACTGTACCCTTAAGAAGTGCGCTTCCACTAATTTAGTTTTAAGCCCCACAGACATCCATTCTGACAAAAAGAGTGAAATTGTAGAAAATATGTTTCCAAAGAGGATGAATCCGATATTTGCTTGTATAATAGAGTGGTCTTTGGTGTTTAATATATTTATGTGTGTCTTGGAGGGGGGGGGGGGGGAGGGGCTGAAATATAGTCAACTGACAATTATTGAAAATGTTCAGCCAGGCTTATGAAAAGCAGAAAAACAAAAATTCAAGGCACGTAACTCTTATTCAAATATTTACTTCAGCGATACCTATAATCATGTCCAACCCTACCAAATTTACATTTTTCCACTTTCAGGAGATAAAAGAACCATTTATGCATTAGAATTCAACTTTTGGCTTCCGTTGAGTCAAAAACATGAGAAATTTATTCTTTTAAAGAAAAATGTCCAAACTTTGTCAAATGGGCTTAAAAACTGACATTGCCCCCAAAATATGTTTTTAGCCTGTAACCTAATAATTATGCCGAGAGGGATAAGAATTCACAGCTTTCTTTGAAAACTACCGATACCAAAATAAAAGTAAAATCTGCATCAGCACATCTTATTTTGGGAAAAATCTGTCTCAATTAACCACATGGCATGAGATATAGTGTTCCAATCCCCTCAAAAAAATATGAATAGCAATTTTTGTTTCCAAAAATTAGGGTTCAAGCTATAAATTTCACCAATATCAAAGGACAGTGCCTTTTTATTCCAACAATTGATGTCAACTTTTCTTCTTCATACTGATGTGGTAAAATATAGCTCTGAATATGGCCCCGGTATGCCACTTTTCATAAAAAATTTGCAACATTTCAAGGCGGGTAACTCTAATTCAAATATTCACTACAGTGATACCTTCAGTATTCCTCTGGTGGGGAGTCATAGTCTTACTCATTGGAGTTGTGGGTATTTTGAATTGTAGGCACATATTTTCACTTATGGAGTACACATTCCTCCAAAATGTATGGTGTTTGCATAGCACAATTATGAGGGGCTTGCATGACACTATCATGTTGGGTGTGGTGGACTTGTGTATATGTTTATTCAAGGGGTGCAACTACATGGTACTTGTGAGGGATGCACCCATCCGATATATGTGGGGTTGATCATTCTGTAAACGGAATGATTCTGATAAATGTTTTGACATCAATTATTTTGGCTTGAGTTAAAATTTGGGCCCCAAAAAGTTGAATTTGGGGGGGGGGGGGGGGGGGGGGGGGGGGGGGGGGGTCTTAGGCAATTTCCTGGTGGGTCTGTGTTATAAACTCATACCAAACCAACATGTCGTTTGTTTTCAGTATTTCAGGATAAGGACTGAATTTAATTAATAGAACGTTGAGAGTGGAAAAAAAACTTCTGAGACAACTTGAGTAATATCGGAGTGAAATGCTGCTACATGTTAATTAACTATTCCGAAGCCCGTGTAAGTGGTGTTTATGTTTCTACATAATTTAAAAGATGATGATTGGTCAATCATTATCGTTGTTATATTTTAAATAGTGTGTCATAAAAGTAACATTTTTATTTTGATAACTATTAAATCATATTTGACTGAAATTACCCCAAATGTACAAATCAGAAAATATCCACTAATACATTCAGTAACAACTAAAGTTTGGAAAGCATAATATGCCAGCATGCCAGCTTAGTTAATTAGCAACATATGTTTGTAAACAAGGCCATGTGGGTGGGTGAAGCTTAATGATTGACGACCATGACCAGACATTTTTCTCTCGCAGAAACATTACCCAGCAGCTTTGATGTTGGCACATAACTTTTGAGTTAACAGTTACAATGAACAAAACAAGTGAAGTTAACTATTTATAATGTTGTTACAACAAAAATAAAAAAATATCTGCTACTACTATGAAGTACTCTGATATAGAAAAGTTACAATGCAAACTCATCAGATGCAAGCCAATAAACTTTCTGGAAAGTGATGTTGCAGTTGAGTTGAGCGGTTTTAACTTCTATGACACACAAAATAACTCAGATTAAAATTCTGAACCCAAAAAATTAAATGAGTATAAGGCCAAAACTTGTCAGATTCGAGCAACCAGAATTTTGTGTGGAATTCAGCCTATGGGTTGAACCCCATAAACCATATCTAATTAGATGCAAGCATACATGTATGACCTTTTTGGAACTGATAATTGTAAACTTTGCAGTTCAGTTGTTATGACTCCTATATCACACAAAATAATTCAGATAAAAATTCTGACCCAAAAAACGAAAAAAAAGTACAAGCTCAAAACTTGTGGGATTCGAGCAACCAGAATTTTGTGGGGAATTCAACCTACATTTTGCACCCCGTAAACCATACCTAATCAGATGTAAGCATATGAACTTCCTGTCAACTGATAATTATAACCAGTTGGAGTTCAGTTGTTACGACTCCGAAAAAAATGAAAGTGTCAATGACACTGTAGCTCAACTTGTCAAGACAAAGACATGTACATGTATAGTATGTGACACAGCAATGACAAACATCTAGGTAATGACCTGATAACAAAGGTACATATAAAGTATTGTAACGGTCTGTACATAAATACTGACCGTTGCCTGTAACAAATGTATAGGTAAAGTATTGTAAAGGTGGGTGACAGTCAGATGCTAAACTAGAAAAAATCTTTGAGTCCCAGAGTGGGTCTGACTGAACCCCAAAATATTTGTTCTCATAGCACAGTGATAACAAAGGCACCCCAAAACACACTCATTCCTGTCCCGAGGTGAAAACAAAGGTACCCAAGAAGTTTCGTGAAGATCAGTTCACAAATATGAGCTGTGTAGAAGTTGTGACAAAAAACTGATTGGACCTAATTTCGGTACAAAATGGCCACTGGCAGCCATCTTGAATTTTGGACCACACCCAGAAACACTCGTTCTCGTCCCAAGGTTATAACAAAGGTACCCAAGAAGTTTTGTGAAGATCGGTTCATAAATACAGCCTCTAGCCCGAGCCGTATTGACATGTGCACTTACAGTGTATAAGTAGCACTGAATAAATCAAAGTTCATCTAATTTGCATAATTTCTGAATGAGAAAAAAACCCGTACTATATGTGATGTATTCCATGTTACTAAACATTCATACCAAAATTTATTCAAATCAGAACTTTCATACAGAAGTTCTGTATAAAAGACTGATTGCGCTAAGTTTGGTACAAAATGGCTGCTGGTGGCCATCTTGAATTTCGGACCACACCCCAAAACACTCGTTCTCATCCCACGGTGATAACAAAGGTACCCAAAAAGTTTCGTAAAGATCGGTTCATAAATACGGCCTCTAGCCTGAGCTGTATAGAAGTTGTGTACAAAAAACTGATTGGACCTAATTTCAGTAGAAAATGGCCACTGGCAGCCATCTTGAATATTGGACCGCACCCAGAAACAATCGTTCTCGTCCCAAGTTGATAACAAAGGTACTCAAGACGTTTCGTGAAGATCGGTTCATAAATACACACTCTAGCCCGAGCCGTATTGACATGTGTACTTACTGTGTGTAAGCAGCACTGAAAAAGTCAAAGTTCATCTAATTTGCATAATTTCTGCATGAGAAAAAAACCCATATTATATGTGATGTATCCCATGGTACTAAACATTCACACAAAAAATTATTCAAATCAGCGCTTTCATATGGAAGTTCTGTGCAAAAATCTGATTGCACCAAATTTTGTACAAAATGGCTGCCATCGGCCATCATGAATTTCGGACCGGACCCCAAAACACTCGTTCTCGTCCCATGGTGATAACAAAGGTACCCAAGGAGTTTCATAAAGATCGGTTCATAAATACGGCCTCTAGCCCGAACCGTATTGGCATTTGCACTTACAGTGCTGAAAGTAACACCAAAAAACATCAAAGTAAGTCTAATTTGCATAATTTACGCACGAGAAAAAAACCCGTATTATATGTGATGTATCCCATGGTACTAAACATTCATACAAAAAATTATTCAAATCCGAGCTTTCATATGGAAGTTCTGTACAAAAAACAGATTTCTGCATCGTCGGTACAAAATGGCGGCTGGCAGCCATCTTGAATTTTGGACCACACCCAAAAACACTCGTTCTCATCCCACGGTCATAACAAAAGTACCCAAGAAGTTTCGTAAAGATCGGTTCATAAATACGGCCTCTAGCCCGAGCCGTATCCAATTGTTGACGGACAGATGGACAACGGGCCATGGCATAAGCTCAAATTTGGCTATGCCAAAGTTGAGCTAGTAAGTGTATATGGGGGATTCAAGCAACCAGAATTTTGAGGGGAATTCAATCTGTGGGTTGCACCCATGAATAAATTTTTAAAAACTGAATAAGAAAAAAGATATCTGGAGTTTCATGACAAGAGAAATATGTATACTACTCAAAGTTTGCTAAGCACCAAATATTTGAAACATCATTGTGAAATTTACTTGTGACACATTTGTGATATTTTTGGTGGATATGATTGAGGAATGTATTGAGATGGTCCCCAGCGTTTACATTAGCTCTCTTGACAGGCAGACTTTTTGTGACAGTCATGGAAAGCATGTGCCCCTTGATTTTCATGATATTTTCGTGTACTGTCTACATGTACATGACATGTGTAGGGTATTCAATCTTCATTTCAAAACAAACCCTTGTGATTTAATGATTGAATATGGCAAATGCAAATGTAAGAAGACATTTATCTGAAGCAGAAATGTGGTGGGTTGTAGGGATGTTGGAGCAAGGGACTACCTATCGTCAGGTTGGTGAAGCCCCTGGACAGTGGTGTGCACCATACGGTGATCACCAGAGCCCGGGCTAGATTTCAGCACTATGGTTCACCAGTAAGACGGCATGGTGGTGGCAGAGACATGGCAACATCTGCAGCTGAAGACCAATTTTTGATCATTCAGGCCTGTATGAACTGCTTTGCCACAGCAACCCAGCTTTGCAGTGACCTTCAGAATGCATCCAGGGTAAATGTTTCGACGTAGACTATCCGGGCAAGGTTGCACAAAGGTGGTCTCTGATCGAGAAGACCATGTATTTGCATTCCGCTGTCCCAGAACCACCGCCAAGCACGATATGAATGGGCCATGGACCACGTTGGATGGATTAGAGAAGATTGGCGACCTGTCCTTTTTACAGATGAGTCAAGGTACTGCCTAGACCACACAGATAGGCATTCTAGGGTATGAAGAAGACCAGGAGAGTGATTCCATGCAGCCAACATTGCTGAGCATGACCGCTATGGTGGAGAGTTAATCATGGTCTGGGGCAGCATCAGCAGGGATGGACGTACAGAGCTCTGTGTCCTTGAACAGGGTACATTGACTGCACAACGGTATACTGATGAGATCCTGGATGTCCACATCAGATTGTATGCAGGTGCAGTGAGTGATAGATTCATTCTGATGGACGATAATGCCCGTCCTCATGTTGCCCATGCTGTCGGGGAGTGCCGACAGAGGGTGGGGATTGAGCGTATGGTCTGGTCAGCAAGATCCCCTAACCTCAATCCAACCGAATATGTCTGGAATGAGTTGCAGCTTGCAATTTCAGCCCGTCCAGTCCAGTCAAGAAGTGTCCAGGAGCTTGGTGATATATGCTGGTCCAAAAATGGAACAACATCCCACAAAGGACCACCAGGAACCTGATTGGGAGCATGAGAAGGCACTGTCAAGCTGTAATTAACAGTACTGGGCCTCATACTCGATATTGAACCCATACCAGTTCGCTCCGTCAACTTTTTGGCAAACTGAAAAATTTCCTCTTTTACCAATAATATCCATTTTCCATGGTTATCTTGTTCAAAAGCTAACAAATAATGTCAAACACAAATAAAATCTTAATTTCTGTACTTAAATCATTAAAGATATAATTAAATAAAAAATATATACACTTTTACACTTTTCATTACAATATTTCAACTAAAACGTAAAACGGGTAGTTGGATATACTTGGTGCTTAGAAAACTTTGAGTAGTATATGATAACGGCACGGAAATGATGCAGCACAAAAGTCAGCATTCAGGCAAATAAACTTGATGAGAACTGACAGTTGACAAAACAAAGTATCAGTCAAAAAATTGTGGAATTAAAGCACCAATAATTGTGGGGAATTCAACCTGTGGGTTGCACCTCATAAACCCTACCCCATTTTATTATCAAAACTGGTATGTATACTGTAGCAGATTTCTCAAAACCATTGGTGCCTGCTGTCAACTTTGTGAGTCGATTTCAAATACTTGGTCATGTTCTATACATCTCAACCTCCATTTTGCTGTATAATTTGTGTATATTTAATTTGAATTTATGGAATATCAGAGATGAGAATTTCAAGGTAAACAAATTTCCCTTACTTATATAGCACCTTAAAATAAATGATTTCCTTGCATATAGTGGGGACCTGATCTGCTTCTTACACACCTTATCAACAATCCTCTATGACCGATGCATAATGGGATACCTGGAGCCCCCAGAAAAACGGCCAAACGCACGCTTGTAAATATATGCATGTGAGCACATTCTGGTTACTTTGTTGATTCTTCGATTGAGGTCAATCATGATATATATTTTGTAACCTGGCACTACAGTTACATCAATAAATAATAAAACAAGAAAAGTTACGTGCTATTTATGTTTATTAAAACAAGCTACTGTGAGCAAGGTTGTTTTAACCCTTTACCTAACCTGAAAAGCAGACGACACTTGCAAAAATAATTCTTGAATAACTAATTTTTTTCATTTTTTGTCTCAAAAACATAGGTTATGACCCCTCGTTGGAACGAGCTCGATGAGCTCGTTCCAACGAGGGGTCATAACCTATGTTTTTGAGACAAAAAATGAAAAAAATAATGAAAATTAATTGGCGATTTTTGAGAATAGCACTGGCCGGTTTTGGCCGTTACGCTAGGTAAAGGGTTAATCAAGTTATTTCAGTGTTTATGTTAAATATCTGAGAATATGCACATGGACATGTCCTTAGTGTACCGTGCACATTGCCGCTTGCATTTGGCCATCAAACAAATGACAATTTTTTTACAAATATCAAGGTGTACATGTCTGAATGTAGATTAGAGGGTGGGAGGGGGGTTGGGACTCTATCTCAGAGCCTCTGGAATTGATGCAGTGCTTGTTTACTGTGGATGTCTTCAAGTGGATGGAAATATGTTGATTGATTCCAACCCAACCCCCCCCCCCCCTCCCCCACCTTGCAACAGAATGTTTGGAAGGAAAAAAGAAGAAAAAGAAAAGTTTGTGGATCTTGAAGCCCCCCCCCCCCCCCCCTCTCTCTATCTCTCACTGAAGAGTTTTTTAATGTTTGCCATTCTGTTTTTTCAACGTCACAGAGTCTGGGAGAAGTTAAAATGTAAGTGATTAAAATGAATTAATGATCGTAAAATCAGGTTGGGACATGCTGAAGTGATGGGAGTATAAAAAGGTTAACCCCTTCCCAGAAGATATGCAGGGGGATAAATGTTACATTGGTTGCGAGAGTTTGCTTTAAGTGATTGCCATTCAACGCCATACAGGTAGTTATATTTCCAAATCAACTGCTTACATGGTAAACCAGTGGAAATTTGATATCAGTTGGGCCACTGTTCAGATTCTTAATCCTTAAAAAACTCCATATCCAATTAACACTAAACTCATATTTTTCTACAGTTCTACTAGTAGTAGAAACTAAAATTTTATAGTAAATTTCCTTTCTTATTATACCTACCGCAATTGTTAACAACAGGCGTGCATTACAGTGAAAGTCCCTAACTCAGAAAAATACTCTCTATTTTCTTCTTTCCCAAGCGATTTGGGAAAGAAAAGTGGTTCAAAAGCACCAAGAAAAAATAAGCCCAAACTGGGTCGACTGCAACTGGCACACATCCAGTAGGGGAACTCTTCTTGTACTAATCCACGGCTTCCAGAACAGTGCACAGATGTATAACCAATGTGCCATTCTATTTGAATCCACCAACAATGAGTTATGTGATCAGCAGGGAGGAAGGGATTCTTACCCGAATAAGAAGACGGGAAGGCCTCCACGTAAACATTTGCGGTAGGAATAATAAGAAAGGAAATTTACTATAAAATTTTAATTTCTTATCAACCTACCTTACAATAGTTTACAAAAGGCTGAATATACAAGAGGAGGAGGGAATCACATAACCAGTACCCACATAACCCGACTGCGTTGGAACCTTGAACAGAACAAGAGTTCCCAAGGCCCATAAAACCATAGCATCACAACAATTAGTAAATGACAATGGGAGGTGAGGCGTATGGCCCTGTGTGACACACAGACAGAAAGGACAGTACAGCGGAACCCTTTTAATTGAATAGCCACTTTGCCAATGGAAATTATTCAATTAACAAGGATAATCAATTAACAGGGATTGTGTCACTTTTCTGTATTTTAGAGATAAACTTTGCATTTATTCTATTATATCTTGTTTGACAGAGCTCCATGAGCTCTGTCAAACAAAATATAATAGATTAAATGCCTGTATTGGATGTACTGAGGCCAAATAGGTCTATAAACAAAGGAAAACTGGGGAGAATCAGGGTAATATTTTGAGTCAGACAGGTTACAAGATTTTTTACTCAATTAATAAGAGTTTACTCTATAACCTATATTCAATTAACAGGTCAAATTTGTACTGGAGGTATGGTAAATGGTATTGTGTTGGGAAATTATAATCAATTAACAGTGTTATTCAGTTAAGAGATATCCATTTAAGTGGGCTCCACTGTACCAAGAACAGGACTGGAACTGACCTTTCAAGAATCCTAATGGCTAAGGATGATGACAGTCTGAGCAGAAGAAAGAGGGCCTAAAGAAAAGAGGTCCTCAGACTGCTCCTGCAACTGATGCAGATAGGTGGAGAAAGTCCAATACTCTGCCTGCATAACTCCGACAACTGACAGAGTTAGCATAAGCCCAGGAGTAGACAATGCATGCACCTCGTGGGCAGAAAAAGTGATTGGTAATACAATCGTCAGTCGCTAGACGAGCGTATGATGCGCAAAAAGCAAGACAAATCTGTCTAGAAATGGACTGAGGAGAGATCTTCTGTCGACCAGGGGTAAGAGGAAGAAAAATGCCGCTAGGATCACCGATCCAATGTCGAGTTGTAACAGAAGTGGGTTTAATCATTATCAACTTATTGTCCGGAAACCAACTGTTTACAATTTACTATGTGAAGGGTCACTGTGACCTTGACCTTTGACCTAGTGATTCCGAAATAAATAGGGCTCTTTCTTGCAACAATGCCAACCTACCTATGAAGTTACATGAACGTAGGTGGAACCATTGTCAAATTATCATCTGGAAACCAATTGTTTACAATTTATTATGTTCAAGGTCACTGTGACCTTGGCCTTTGACCTAGAGAGTCCAAAATAAATAGGGGTCTTCCACTCACCTAGGCCAATCTACCTATGAAGTTTCATGAATGTGGGTCAAACCATTATCAAGTTATCGTCCAGAAACCAATTGTTTACAATTTACTATGTTGAAGGTCACTGTGACCTTGAACTTTCACCTAGCTAGTCCAAAATAAATAGGATTCTTCCTCTCACTGATGCCAAGCTACCTATGACGTTTCATGAACATGGGTCGAAACATTATCAAGTTATCATCCGGAAACCAATTGTTTACGATTTACTATGTTGAAGGTCACTGTGACCTTGACCTTTGACCTAGTGAGTTCAAAATATATAGCTTTCTTCCTCTCACGAAGGCCAACCTACATATGAAGTTTCATGAACATGGGTCGAACCATTATCAAGTTATCACCCGGAAACCAATTGTTTACAATTTACTATATGTTCAGGGTCACTGTGACCTTTACCTTTGACCAAGCAATTCAAAAATTAATAGAGTTCTTCCTATCACCGATACCAACCTACCTATGAAGTTTCATGAACATGGGTTGAACAATTATCAAGTTATCATCTGGAAACCAATTGTTTATACCCGCCCGCCCGCCTGCCATTCATCAAACTATAAGTCGAGTTTGACTTCATCACAACTCGACTAAAAATATCTTTTCCTGCCATTCCGAATGAACTGTGTCCGTTTTGAGGTAAATGCGAATTGCTAGAACTGGACAAAAGGGGATTACCCTCAGCAGAAGAAAATGCCCTGATACAGATTGGAGGTGGAGTCTAGTTTCTGGCATCTGATTCTTGGCCAGAAAGGAGCAATTAGTGGTAAAGTAACACTGTTGGTGGAGCTCCTGAAAAAAGGTCGGATCAACAGAGAAGGAGTGAAGCTCACTAACCCTTCTGCCTGATGCAAAATGCCATCAAAAAAGTCATCTTGTATGCGAGAAAATGCGTATCCACCTGGGATAAAGATTCGAATGCCCCCCCCCCCCCCCCCCCCCCACTCTCCCTCCCCAAGCAAAGCAGCACCCAAGACACCCACGAAAGATACCATTTTGGGATAAGCTGCCAAAACCTAGGCCTTTTCAAAGAAAAGTGCCGAGTAAGCTTGGAGAGGTACAGATTAGAGCCGATAAGACGCTTTCCCACATAAGAAGAATCAAACAGATATACTAGAAACCCTGCAATCTATGTTATCGAAGGATTGGCATAATCAACTGAGTGATCACACCATCGGCAGAAGACCTTCCACTTAGCCACATAGGCTAAACCAGAGGAGTGCAGCCTTGAAGAAATGCACTCACTGCTCGTCTCGAAAAACCACTACGGAGGAGACAGGACCTGACAAAAGATATGTATGAAGGCACAATGAAGTCAGGTCGATGTGAAACCTCCTCGGGTGACTTTGGCAAAGAAGGTTGTGATGTAGAGGGAAATGTGCCAGAACTGCTGCCAACAGAGAGTGGAGCTAATTGATCCACACCCGCTGAGGTGACAGGGGAGCGATCAGAATGGTTTGAATCTTGGCTAGAACCTGAGGCAGAATTGTAACCGACGGGAAAGCATACCTGACTAGACCGTTCCAATAGGGTGACAAAGCATCCACGGCGAAAGCCAGAGGACCTAGACACAGGGACATGAAAGTGTACACCTGAGGGTTCCAATGCATCGCAAAAAGATCGATGTGGGGTGACCCCAGAGACTGCAAAGTGACTGGAATACTGCCCTGTGAAGCATCCACTCGGTGGATCCTGCCCCATCAGGACAGGGAGTCGGCAAGGACGTTCAGATGACTGGGAATGTGACGAACCATCACCCCGGCATTGACATCCTGAGCGAGCAGTACTTAGAAGATCCCGAGCCAATTCGTACATGGGAACTGAGTGCGTGTCACCCTTGTTCCGAATGTAAGCGACCACTGTCGAAGTGTCGGACAACAGAAGGACCTGACTATTTGAAAGGTGGGGAGATCCATTTGGCGGGAACTCAGAAGAGCAAGAAGCTCCTTCTGGTTGATGTGAAGAGCTGCTCCTTGATCCTGGTCCCATACACCGTTAAGGAAAAGACCAGAGGATCCAATGTCGCGCATTATCCGTGATCACTGGCATCAGCGATCAGAACACGATCAGACATGGGCAAGTCCAATGGAACTCCCTGCATAATCCACTGAACATCCATCCAGGGAAGAAGGTGACATTATGAAGAGATGCTGGTAACTGAAGCAACAGATCCAGAGGATTGACATTTGGCCTCCAACAACTGAGAAAGTGTTGGAGGGGTCTGACTTGCAGCCGACATAGAAGAGTGAGATTTGTCACTGAACTCTAGAGACCGAGCAGCCGGAGAATACTCCGAGCTGTCGCGGGCGTAGACTGAATCAGAGCCAAGGCAAAAGTCAAAAGAATGACAGCCCTTGCCCCGGGGAACCGCCACCGTATTCAGCTGAGTATGGAAGTCCATCCCCAGATGACAAAACGACAGAGAAGGGACCAGGTCCGACTTCTCCTCAGTGACTCTGAACTCTAGCATCGTGAGCAGGCTCAAGTGTGTCGACATCTGATCCCGACGAGCAGCACTGGAGCAGCATTGGAGCACCTCTGGAGGATATCGGCCAGATACGCCGAAGTAGTCACCCTGGACAGAGTGCGATGGAAGGGTATGATATGACATCAGTCGGATGAAGGTCCGAGGAGCAAGGTTGAGGTCAAAAGGCATGGCCTTGAACAGGTAAATTTGCCCCAGAAAAGCAAACCTGAGATACTTTTGCAATGTCTGATGAATCGGAACATGAAAGTATGTGTCTCACAGGTCGATGCTGGAAGCGAAATCTTCCTGGTGAAAGGAGCGGTTAAGTCTCCATGCTGAACTTGGGAGCAATGACAGACAGGTTTGGGATACTCAGATCAATAACCGGTCAGAGTCAGCCTTCCTTCTTCGGTACCAAGAACAGGCGAGAATAAAATCCCACTGAATGAATGTTCTTGATGACCTCAATTGCCCCCTTTGACAGGAGATTGTCTATCTCCGCGATCGAAAGTTCCCAATGTGAAACGTCTAAAGGAACTTGGGTTGGAAGAGGCACTCTCAACAGAGTGGGGTGCCTCCGAAAGATATCCGCAGACCAGACCGAACAACATCTAACACCCAAGGATCAGATGTGATCGTAGCCCAAGTCTGCAAACTCGGATATCCTTCCTCCAACCTGGGACGAATCGAGGTGAGGACCTTCATTTCGAGCCCCAGTGAGGCTCATGAGAGGAGAAACCACCTCCTCTGCTACATGAAAGATCCTGAGACCTCCCTCTGGACTGCCAATGCTTAACCTTACCACGTAAGAGGAAGAAGCAGAAGTAGGAGGATCAGCCCATGGCTTCACAGTCCCATCGCCTGAGTCGGAAGACACATGGCCATGTCGGGCATACCAGCTGATGCCTCCATGGTGTAGGAACACCAGGGGGGTCAGAAACCGGCCTGCTTCCAATCCCGGGAAGCGGTGCCATGGACAGCACCTCAAAGCCACTAGAAGCCTCACTGAAGGCAACGGGAACGTCACGAACCTCTAGAACACCCGACCTAGGTTGACGGGTGGCAGCCGAAACATCCAAATACAGATGCTTATAGGGGTATGAAATACCCTGAGGATCTGAAGAGCGTGAACTCAGGAGAGTCGCCGTGGACCTCTGAGGGACAGATGGTCCAGGCTGCACAAAATGTGCCAGTCCCGCAAAACTGGCCGAAGGACCACAGTGCATGGACGAACGCGCAACAGAGTCCACGGTGACCCCACCATGGACATCTGAATCCAAATCAAAACCTGCTGGGCTCGACGGCTGAGAGACCACAGCAGAGGGATCGGCCAGCAACCACTTCCGACATCGCCGAGTTGATGCCAGGGAAGGTTGAGGCCGATATCACACATCCAAAGAAGCAGAAATCCCTGCAGGCGTCTGCAGGGATAAGGCGTGGCTATCTGAAATGGAGACCTTTGACCTCACCGACGGAGCAGCAGCAGGAGTGGATACATCAGTAGCTGTTGACAAAGGTGGAAAAGCATAGAGAGCAACCACGCTTGGCTCCAAAGTCACAACCCTAGTGACATCCTCAGATGTCTACTGGAGGGGGACAGCAGTCCCGGAACAAGGCATCTCTTTGCAAGAAAGTGAGCAGCTACCACGGTATCCACAGAGTCTCCGAACGACTGCATTCCTCTTCCCACAGGTGTGGGAGGAAACGGCACATGCCTGAACTACACGATAGACTGAAGCCCAAAAGGTAGAAGACCACCCCGTGCACAGGGTGTTACAATAGAACACCTAAATTAAGTGGAGCATGAATAATGGGAAACTTCAACATGCTAAGAAAACAAAAATGGCCCGCAAGGTATCGTCCTAGGCATATCTGGTGAGAGCAATGTTGATGGAAAAGGTGAACCCAAAGAAAAAATAAATCAGGACACTCCAGCTACCAGAGCAAGAGGGCAGGAAAAAAAGGCCTGACAGCCAAAAAGGGAACTGGCAGAAAATTCTATCTTCAACAGAGGGGAGAAAAGCTGCCACAACAGCCCCCAGCTGACACCTAACTCAGATTAAAGCAGAGCCCAAAGGGTTAGCATTAATAAACTAAACACAAAAACAGTGGAGTACGCGAAAATCGTGCACAAAATCAGTATAGAGATTTATCATGAAAAATGCAGTGAATATTCGAGAGAATATAAAAAAAACACAGCCCTGTATATCTGGATAGTGAAGAAACAGCTATGAATCCACAATTCAGAATAGGAACTTCGTCAACATCCGAGTCAAAAGGTATCACTGTTGATGAGCAAAACGATCCGCATCTTGACAGATGGCGGGAAAAAATAGAATGACTTGTTGGTTATACGTCTGCGCACTGGTTCAGGAAGCCATGGATTAGTACTAGAAGAGAGTCCCCCTACTGGGTGTGCATGGGTCGCACTCGTCCCAGTTTAGGCTTATTTTTGCTTGTGCTTTTGCACCACTTTTCTTTTCCAAATCGCTTGGGAAAGAAGAAAATAGAGAGTGTTTTGCAAGCCTGTTGTAACCAACTGTAAGGCAGGTTGATAAGAAATATGGTGTAGACAAGTAGAGCTGAAATATTATTGTGATAAAATTACAACTTAATTCCAACAGTACAGTAAATGTATAAGTGATTAAATGTAAACTCAGCCATTCCTTAATTTACCCAATACAGTGTCCAGAATCAAAAAAATTATTATTAACTTGATGAGCTTGTTGCAATGAAGGAACATTTATTTATTTATTTATTTATTTATTTATTTATTTATTTATTTATTTATTTATTGAGATTTAACAATTTTTTTGACAGCCAGGGTTATGTCTCATTGGACAGTTTTATGGGTGGAGGAAGCCAGAGTATCTGGAAAGAACCACTGAACAACAGTGAGCAACAGCCAGACTCCCCAACATACTAACTCCAAACAAGCAGGGTTAGCATTGGTTGAAGATTGAATACAAGTGCACCATCGAGGTGCAGTGTACCTTAGTATGCAGCGCAACCGTGCACCCACGCAGTCAATCCAGAAGAAGTGCCTTGTTCAGGGACACAACCCAGTCACGCTGGCGGGGATCAAACTGTGGGCCTATCGGTTTGAAGTTCAATGCCATAACCACTGAGCAACCACCAGGGACCAGTCGTGAGGGCGACTATGGCAATTATATATGGCCCTACTAAGCCCAAAGTCGCCTAGAAAAATAGTCGGGGCAATTACATGTCGCCCTCTAAAAACCGGCCAAAATGAATAAAGGCTGAACTGAGTGATCCGAGGGTTTACATAAAAACGCTTATTTTCAAGAATCGAATGTGATTTAGAGTGATAAATGGGCATTTTCATTCATCAAATAAGCGGCCATTTATTTGAAATCACAGGAGAATCAATTGTCCATTGTTGCTTTTTGCAGATTTTTTTATTTCTATTTTGTTCCGTTTCAGCTTCAAGTGTCGAAACTGAAATTATAAATTTAAAGTAATTTGTATATTTTTATACTTACCAATGGCCCAGACCAGCTGGTGCTTAACTCAAAGTAATTAAGGGCCAAACACAAATTTTGAACCCCCCCCCCCCCAATCCCCAAAATTTGCTTGCAAAACCAATGAAAGTGTCAATGACACTGCAGCTTAACTTGTGTGTTGTGTTTGATGAAAAGGATAATGTTCAATGTTTATGAAAGGATTATGAAATAAGACAAGAATTGTGATAATTGGGAATATGTTCATTTCTGTTCCCTGTATGCTATGTTTTTGATAAAAATAATATGAGGTGCACACTGTACTGAAGAGAAGAGGGGTGGGTTAATATGACTTCACAGTTAATGTATGTGGCCCTCACAGTTAACGTATATCAACAAAAGTTACCAAGTTACAGAGAAATTATTCCAAAACGAGTCATCCTATCAAGTTACACTGAAATCCCTTCATTAAAATGGCCTGTAGACTGTGCTAAAGGTTTTCGGGCTTCGGGCCCCGGTAGCCGTCAAGTTTCCCAATTGCGTCCAAAGGGGACGTTTTCATCTGGACATTATATGAAGTCAAGCTACCAAGTTACAATGAAATCCCTTCATAAATATGACCTGTAGACTGTGCTAAAGGTTTTTGGCTTTGGGCTCGGGCAGCCATCATAAAGGGGACATTCTCATCTGGGCATCATCTGGAGTGATCCTACGAAGTTACAATGAAATCCCTTCGTAAATATGACCTGTAGACTGTGCTCAAGGTTTTCGGGCTTCGGGTCACTGAAGCCATCACAGTTGATCAATCACGACCAATAGGGGATGTCATCATCTAGGCATTATATGGAGTCAAACTAACAGGTTACAATGAAATCCTTCCATAAATATGACCTATAGACTATGCTAAAGGTTTTGGGGTTTTGGGCTCGGGCGGCCATCAAGGCTGAATGATCGCTACCAAAAGGGGATGTTCTCATCTGGACATTATTTGGAGTCATCCTACCAAGGTACAATGAAATCCCTTCATAAATATCACCTATAGACTGTGCTAAAGGTTTTCGGGCTTCAGGCACCTGTAGCCGTCACAGTTGCCTAATGGTGTCCAAATGGGGCTGTTTATATCTAGATATTATATGAAGTCAACCCACCAAGTTACAATGAAATTCCTCAATAAATATGAACTGAAGACTGTGCTAAAGGTTTTTGGGCTTCGGGCTCGGGCAGCCATCATGGTTGAATGATCACAACCAAAAGGGGACATTCTCATCTGGGCATCATCTGGAGTGATCCTACGAAGTTACAATGAAATCCCTTCATAAATATGACCTGTAGACTGTGCTCAAGATTTTCGGGCTTTGGGCACCTGTAGCCATCACAGCTGACCAATCACGACCAAAAGGGGATGTCATCATCTAGGCATTATATGGAGTCAACCTAACAGGTTACAATGAAATCCTTTCATAAATATGACCTTTTGCCTATGCTAAAGGTTTTTGGGTTCGGGCACCCATCAAGGCTAAATGATCGCGATCAAAATAGGACATTCTCATCTAGACATTATTTGGAGTCATCCTACCAAGTTACAATGAAATGATCAAATCCCTTCATAAATATGACCTGTAGACTGTGCTAAAGGTTTTTGGGCTTCGGGCCTCTGTAGCCGTCACAGTTGCCCAATCACGTCCAAAAGGAGACTTTCTCATCTAGACATTATATAAGTCAACCCACCAAGTTAGAATGAAATTCCTCAATAAATATGACCTGTAGACTGTGCTAAAGATTTTCGGGTTTTGGGCTCGGGCAGTCGTTACGGTTGGCAGATCACGCCCAAATGGGGAAATTCTCATCTAGACATCATAAGGAGTCATTCTACCAAGTTACAATGAAATCCCTCCATATTAAACATGACCTGCAGACTGTGCTAAAAGTATTTGGGTTTCGGGCTTGGGCAGCCATCACCGTTGACAGATCATGCCCAAAAGGGGGACATTCTCATCTAGGCATCAAACAGAGGCATCCTACCAAGTTACAATGAAATCCCTTCATAAATACGACCTGTCGGCTGTGCTAATGGTTTTCGGGTTTTGGGCTCGGGCATCCATACTGGTTGACCGATCGCGACCAAAAGGGGACATTCTCATCTAGACATGACCCCAAACCTGCATATGAAATTTCGTGACGATCAGACAAGAACTGCGGGGTGTAGCCCATGCTAAAGGAAAATGTGAACAGACTAACAGACTTACGCACGTGTGATGGCAATAGCTTATCTTGACTTTGTCAAGTTAAGCTAAAAATTAAAAGTCCTATCTGGCCCTCCATACATATACTCTCCGCACATGTGCAGACGTCAGGAAGTGACCAGAATTGGCGCCAACAACCTTCTTTGTAGAAGAGAGTACTAAATAATAATTCAGCGGGGAGGAATGAGTGCCCACTCATGGGAGGGCCTCTCCATCTGGGCCATTGGTAAGTATAAAAAATACAAATTAGGCCACACAAAGTAGATCTTCTGTTTCTCAGGCCATTATTTGTGAAATTGCATGCGGGCGAGCGTTTTTTTATTTTATTTTTTATTTCAGTAATTACTTTTTTGCCATCAAAAGTTCATGTTCTTGGTTCAAGTTTTAGGCCTCATAATCCACAGAATAGCATGGGTGGTGGTGTATTTCATCCCTTAGCATTGCAAAGTCTTCTTGCACTCAAGGGACAAATTCATCAATTTTTTTAACTTGGGTAAAATATCAAACATAAACCATTTAATTTTAATTTTTTTTAAGTTTAAATTGGTTATAAAAAGAGAGCATGCGGCAGCCAAAAGGACCATGCGGGGGGGGGGGGGGGGGGGGGGGGGGGTTGGGCCTGAGAAACAGATTTTTTCTTTTTTTAGGCCCTACTTTAAATTTTTAATATTTTTACACTGTAACCCAATGGCCCAGACTAGCTGAATTGTTAGAAGGCAGTGGGCCTAGGACTTCAGAATTAGTAGATCAACATAGTTCCAATCCTGTAATCCAAGGTGAAAGGAAATTATAAAATTATTAGGAATTGCATGTATGTCTCTCTATACAATAATAGAGAAGACATATCATGAAACAAGAGGCCCCAAGGGGCCTGAGGGCGCTCACCTGACATGGTAGCCTAAATATCAACCCAGAGAATTGATTTCAACAAGTTGCATCTGCTCCTCCTAAGAAAAGCTTATACCAAATATCCAAAGATTCTGACCAGTGGATCTAAAAAAAAAGAAGATTTTTAAAGAATATTCCTCATATTGAACTAAGTTATAATTCGGGCTCCCACAGGGAACCCATATATGAACCCAGGGACTTGGCTTTTACAAACTTAAATCTCAACCCCCTAAGGATGCTGCACACCAAATATCAAAACATTCCGATTGCTGGATCTGAAGAAGAAGATTTTTAAAGAAAATTCCTCATTCTGAACTAAGTTACAATTCAAGCTCCCACAGTGAGTCCAAATATGGACCTAGGGACATGGCTTGAACACACTTGAATCTCACCCACCTAAGGATGCTGCATATCAAATATCAAAACATTCCAACTGTTGGATCTGAAGAAGATTTTTAAAGAAAATTCCTCATTTTGAACTAAGTTATAATTCGGGCTTCCACATTGAGCCCAAATATGAACCCAAGGACTTGGCTTGAACAAACTTGAATCTCACCCCCCTAAGCATGGTGCATACCCAATATCAAAAGATTCTGCCTGCTGGATCTTGAGAAGAAGATTTTTGAAGAAATTTGCCTGAAATGCACTAAGTTCGAATTCGAGCTTCTATAGTGAGCCCAAATATGAATCTAGGGAGCTGATTTGAACAAACTTGAATCAGATCCACCCCACAATGTTGCATACCAAATATCAAAAGATTCTGCATGCTGAATCTGGAGAAGAAGATTTTTTAAGAAATTTGCCTGAAATGCACTAAGTTTGAATTCGGGCTTCTATAGTGAGCCCAAATATGAATCCAGAGGGCCGATTTGAACAAACTTGAATCAGATCCACCCCTCAATGTTGCATACCAAATATCAAAAGATTCTGCCTGCTGGATCTGGAGAAGAAGATTTTTTAAGAAATTTGCCTGAAATGCAATAAGTTTGAATTCGGGTTTCTATAGTGAGCCCAAATATGAATCCAGGGGGCCGATTTGAACAAACTTGAATCAGATCCACCCCACAATGTTGCATACCAAATATCAAAAGATTCTGCCTGCTGGATCTGGAGAAGAAGATTTTTTAAGAAATTTGCCTGAAATGCACTTAGTTCGAATTCGAGCTTCTATACTGAGCCCAAATATAAACCCAGGGGACCGATTTGAACAAACTTGAATCAGATCCACCCCACAATGTTGCATACCAAATATCAAAAGATTCTGCCTGCTAGAGCTGGAGAAGAAGATTTTTTAAGAAATTTGCCTGAAATGCACTTAGTTCGAATTCGAGCTTCAATACTGAGCCCAAATATAAACCCAGGGGGCCGATTTGAACAAACTTGAATCAGATCCACCCCACAATGTTGGATACCAAATATCAAAAGATTCTGCCTGCTGGATCTGGAGAAAAAGATTTTTTAAGAAATTTGCCTGAAATGCACTAAGTTCGAATTCGAGCTTCTTTTCTGAGTGCAAATATAAACCCAGGGGGCCGGTTTGAACAAACTTGAATCAGATCCACCCCACAATGTTGCTTGCCAAATATCAAAAGATTCTGCTGCTGGATCTGGAGAAGAAGATTTTTTAAGAAATTTGGCTGAAATGCACTAAGTTCGAATTCAAGCTTCTATACTGAGCCCAAATATAAACCCAGGGGGCCTATTTGAACAAACTTGAATCAGATCCACCCCACAATGTTGCATACCAAATATCAAAAGATTCTGCCTGCTGGATCTGGAGAAGAAGATTTTTTAAGAAATTTGCCTGAAATGCACTAAGTTCGAATTCGAGCTTCTATACTGAGCCCAAATATAAACCCAGGGGGCTGATTTGAACAAACTTGAATCAGATCCACCCCACAATGTTGCATGCCAAATATCAAAAGATTCTGCCTGCTCGATCTGGAGAAGAAGATTTTTTAAGAAATTTGCCTGAAATGCACTAAGTTTGAATTCAGGCTTCTATAGTGAGCCCAAATATGAATCCAGGGAGCCGATTTGAACAAACTTCCATCAGATCCACCCCACAATGTTACATACCACATATCAAAAGATTCTGCCTGCTGGATCTGGAGAAGAAGATTTTTGAAGAAATTTGCCTGAAATGCACTAAGTTCGAAATCGGGCTCCTATACTGAGCCCAAATATGAACCCAGGGGGCCGATTTGAACAAACTTGAATCAGATCCACCCTACAATGTTGCATACCAAATATGAAAAGATTCTGCCTGCTGGATCTGGAGAAGAAGATTTTTTAATCTTTTTCCCATTGCCTACAGTGTTAAAAAGTGCTGACTCAGCACTTTATCAAAGTCCTGAAAAAAGTACCTTGTGATCAAACCGATAGGGATTTTTTTTAACCATTCTATTCTACTGGATAAAAGTAAGCTTTATACAAAATAAGAATTCTCTGTGCCGTGTAGTTTTGGAGATATGGCAGTTTTAAGGTTTTTCCTATTTTTAGCTCCCGAGGTTCCCACGGGGCAATGAGAAAAAAATTTTTTGCATCAATCAACTACTTATGACCCATTATCATCTCATATCAAATTTGGTTCAAATCGACCTGACGGTTCTGAAAATAGAAATTTTAGGCGTGGCCAAAATTTTTGCCCCTCCCATAACAAAGGCAAATAATGCGTGACAAACTTCTCTTGAACAAACTTGATTCTAAACCTCAAAAGGACTCTGTATACCACATATCAAGTCTCTGCTACTGGTGGTTCATTAGAAGAAGATTTTCAAAAAATTTGGCCATTTTTCCTCCACACCTCTGCTCAATATGAGCCGAAAGCTATTTTGGATAAAAATCAAAATGCCCCTATATAACCACTACTTACATGAAATTTAATTAAAATGTGGCCAGTGGTTTAGGAGAAAGAGGCTCAAACACCACCTTCACGCAGGACGACGGACGAAGAGTGATAAGAAAAGCTCACCCTGACTTTCAGTCAGGTGAGCTAAAAAGGAGCCCAGTTCAAGTAATTCCGTATACTTAGCATGAAGACTATGCTAATTGGATGTAACAAGTTCCCAATTTTTAAGGCTAGCCCGGACTAAGCCCCAAAAATTAGGATGGCGTATTTGAGAATGAGAGAATATCCCCCACAAACATATGCCATATACAATAAAACTCCAGTTGTATGCAGGATATAATTACAGACAAAACAGCTCCACTTATAGTTACATATTTATCAAACTGGAGGAGAGGAAAAAATGAAAGTGTCAATGACACTGTAGCTTAACTTGTGTGTTGTGTTTGATGAAAAGGATAACGTTCAATGTTTATGAAAGGATTATGAAATAAGACAAGAATTGTGATAATTGGGAATATGTTCATTTCTGTTCCCTGTATGCTGTGTTTATGATAAAAATAATATGAGGTGTACACTGTACTAAAGATCTGAGGGTGGGTTAATATGACCTCACAGTTAATATATGTGGCCCTCACAGTTAACGTATATCAACAAAAGTTACCAAATTACAGTGAAATTATTCCAAAATGAGTCATCCTATCAAGTTACATTAAAATCCCTTCATAAATATGGCCTGTAGACTGTGCTAAAGGTTTTCGTGCTAAAGGTTTTCTGGCCCCTGTAGCCATCAGTTTCCCAATTGTGTCCAAAGGGGGCGTTCTCATCTAGACATTATATGAAGTCAACCTACCAAGTTACAATGAAATCCCTTAATACATATGACCTGTAGACTGTGCTAAAAGTTTTTGGGCTTTGGGCTCTGGCAGCCATAATGGTTGAATGATCGCAACCAAAAGGGGACATTCTCATCTGGGCATCATCTGGAGTGATCCTCCAAAGTTACAATGAAATCCCTTCATAAATATGACCTGTAGACTGTGCTCAAGGTTTTTGGGCTTTGGGCCCCTGAAGCCGTCACAGTTGACCAATCACGACCAAAAGGGGATGTCATCATCTAGGCGTTATATGGAGTCAAACTTACGGATTACAATGAAGTCCTTCCATAAATATGACCAATAGACTATGCTAAAGGTTTTGGGGTTTTGGGTTCGGGCAGCCATCAAGGCTGAATGATCGCGACCAAAAGGGGACGTTCTCATCTAGACATTATTTAGAGTCATCCTACCAAGGTACAATGAAATCCCTTCATAAATATCACCTGTAGACTGTGCTAAAGATTTTCTGGCTTTGGGCCCCTGTAGCCAACATAGTTGCCTAATGGTGTGCAAAAGGGGCGGTTCTCATCTAGACATTATATGAAGTCAACCTGCCAAGTTATAATGAAATCACTTCATAAATATGATCTGAAGACTGTGCTAAAGGTTTTCGGGCTATAGGCTTGGGCAGCCATCATAGTTGAATGATCGCAACCAAAAGGGAACATTCTCATCTGGACATCATCTGGAGTGATCCTATGAAGTTACAATGAAATCCCTTCATAAATATGACCTGTAGACTGTGCTCAAGATTTTCAGGCTTCAGGCACCTGTAGCCATAACAGTTGACTAACCACGACCAAAAGGGGATGTCATCATCTAGGCATTATATGGAGTCAACCTAACAGGTTACAATGAAATCCTTCCATAAATACGACCTACAGACATGCTAAAGGTTTTTGGGTTCGGGCAGCCATCAAGGCTGAATGATCGTGACCAAAAGGAGAGGTTCTCATCTGGACACTATTTGTAGTCATCCTACCAAACTACAATAAAATCCCTTCATAATTATGACCTGTTGACTGTTCTAAAGGTTTTCGGGCTTTGGGCCCCTGAAGCTGTCACAGTTGCCCAATCGTGCCCAAAAGGGGACGTTCTCATCTAGACATTATATGAAGTCAACCAACCAAGTTACAATGAAATCCCTTCATAAATATGACCTCTAGACTGTGCTAAAGGTTTTTGGGCTTCGGGCTCGGGCAGCCATCATGGTTGAATGATCGCAACAAAAGGGGTCAATCTCATCTGGAGTGATCCTGCGAAGTTACAATGAAATCCCTTCATAAATATGACCTGTAGACTGTGCTCAAGGTTTTCGGGCTTTGGGCACCTGCAGCCATCACAGCTGACCAATCACGACCAAAAGGGGATGTCATCATCTAGGCGTTATATGGAGTCAACCTAACAATGTTACAATGAAATCCTTCTATAAATATAACCTTTTGCCTATGCTAAAGGTTTTTGGGCTCGGGCACCCATCAAGGCTGAATGATCGCGATCAAAAGGGGACATTCTCATCTAGACATTATTTGGAGTCATCCTACCAAGTTACAATGAAATCCCCTCATAAATATGACCTGTAGACTGTGCTAAGGGTTTTTGGGCTTCGGGCACCTTTAGCCGTCACGGTTGCCCAATCATGTCCAAAGGGGACGTTCTCATCTAGACATTATATGAAGTTAACCTACCAAGTTACAATGAAATCCCTTCATAAATATGACCTGTAGACTGTGCTAAAGGTTTTCGGGCTTCGGGCTCGGGCAGCCATCATGGGTGAATGATCGCAACCATAGGAGACAATCTCATCTGAGCATCATCTGGAGTGATCCTAAGAAGTTACAATGAAATCCTTTCATAAATATGACCTGTAGACTGAGCTCAAGGTTTTCGGGCTTCGGGCACTTGTAGCCATCACAACTGACCAATCACGACCGAAAGGGGATGTCATCATCTAGGCATTATATGGAGTCAACCTAACAGGTTACAATGAAATCCTTCCATAAATATGAGCTTTTGCCTATGCTAAAGGTTTTTGGGCTTGGGCACCCATAAAGGCTGAATGATCGCCATCAAAAGGGGACGTTCTCATCTAGACATTATTTGGAGTCATCCTACCAAGTTACAATGAAATCCCCTCATAAATATGACCTGTAGACTGTGCTAAAGATTTTCGGGCTTCGGGCACCTTTAGCCGTCACATTTGCCCAATCATGTCCAAAATGGGGCGTTCTCATCTAGACATTATATGAAGTTAACCTACCAAGTTACAATGAAATCCCTTCATAAATATGACCTGCAGACTGTGCTAAAGGTTTTCAGGCTTCGGGCTCGGGCAGCCATCATAGGTGAATGATCGCAACCATAGGGGACAATCTCATCTGAGCATCATCTGGAGTGATCCTAAGAAGTTACAATGAAATCCCTTCATAAATATGACCTGTAGACTGTGCTCAAGGTTTTTCGGGCTTCGGGCACTTGTAGCCATCACAACTGACCAATCAGGACCGAAAGGGGATGTCATCATCTAGGCATTATATGGAGTCAACCTAACAGGTTATTATGAAATCCTTCCATAAATATGACCTTTTGCCTATGCTAAAGGTTTTTGGGCTCGGGCACCCATCAAGGCTGCATGATCGCAATCAAAATGGGACATTCTCATCTAGACATTATTTGGAGTCATCCTGCCAAGTTACAATGAAATCCCTTCAAAAACATGACCTCTAGACTGTGCTAAAGGTTTTCGGGCTTTGGGCTCCTGTAGCCGTCACAGTTGCCCAATCACGTCCAAAAGGCGACTTTCTCATCTAGACATTGTATGAAGTCAACCCACCAAGTTACAATGAAATTCCTCAATAAATAAGACCTGTAGACTGTGCTAAATGTTTTCGGGTTTTGGGCTCGGGCAGTCGTCACGGTTGACAGATCATGCCCAAATGGGGAAATTCTCATCTAGACATCATAAGGAGTCATCCTACCAAGTTACAATGAAATCCCTCCACATTAAACATGACCTGCAGACTGTGCTAAAAGTTTTGGGGTTTCGGGCTTGGGCAGCCATCACGGTTGATAGATCATGCCCAAAAGGGGACGTTCTCATCTAGGCATTATACAGAGGCATCCTACCAAGTTACAATGAAATCCCTTCATAAATACGACCTGTAGACTGTGCTAATGGTTTTCGGGTTTTGGGCTCGGGCAGCCATATCGGTTGCCCGATCGCGACCAAAAGGGGACGTTCTCATCTAGACATGACCCCAAACCTGCATATGAAATTTCGTGACGATCAGACAAGAACTGCGGGGTGTAGCCTGTGCTAAAGGAAAATGTGAACAGACGTCACAGACTCACAGACTAACAGACTCACAGACTAACAGACTTCCGCACGCGTGATGGCAATAGCTTATCTTGACTATGTCAAGTTAAGCTAAAAATCTTCAAGGAAAGGAATCTTCAAAAAGAAATAGGGGAGCGCTCTGGAATCAGTAAAAGCAGTACCAAAAAACAATATAAATATTCGTTCAACAAGCACTCAGGTATTAATTATTATTAATAAAGAAGAAGATTTTCAAAAAATTTGGCCATTTTTCCCCCACACCTCTGCTCAATATGAGCTAAAAGCTAATTTGGATAAAAATCAAAATGCCCCTATATAACCACTACTTACATGAAATTTAATTAAAATGTGGCCAGTGGTTTAGGAGAAAGAGGCTCAAACACCACCTTCACGCAGGACGACAGACGACGGACGAAGAGTGATAAGAAAAGCTCACCCTGACTTTCAGTCAGGTGAGCTAAAAAGGAGCCCAGTTCAAGTAATTCCGTATACTTAGCATGAAGATTCATAAATATGACCTGTAGACTGTGCTCAAGATTTTCGGGCTTCGGGCACCTGCAGCCATCACAGTTGACCAATCACGACCAAAAGGGGATGTCATCATCTAGGCATTATATGGAGTCAACCTAACAATGTTACAATGAAATCCTTCTATAAATATAACCTTTTGCCTATGCTAAAGGTTTTTTGGGCTCGGGCACCCATCAAGGCTGAATGATCGCGATCAAAAGGGGACATTCTCATCTAGACATTATTTGGAGTCATCCTACCAAGTTACAATGAAATCCCCTCATAAATATGACCTGTAGACTGTGCTAAAGGTTTTCGTGCTTCGGGCACCTTCAGCCTTCACAGTTGCCCAATCATGTCCAAAAGGGGACGTTCTCATCTAGACATTATATGAAGTTAACCTACCAAGTTACAATGAAATCCCTTCATAAATATGACCTGTAGACTGTGCTAAAGGTTTTTGGGCTTCGGGCTCGGGCAGCCATCATGGGTGAATGATCGCAACCATAGGGGACAATCTCATCTGAGCATCATCTGGAGTGATCCTAAGAAGTTACAATGAAATCATTTCATAAATATGACCTGTAGACTGTGCTCAAGGTTTTCGGGCTTCGGGCACTTGTAGCCATCACAACTGACCAATCACGACCGAAAGGGGATGTCATCATCTAGGCATTATATGGAGTCAACCTAACAGGTTACAATGAAATCCTTCCATAAATATGAGCTTTTGCCTATGCTAAAGGTTTTTGGGCTCGGGCACCCATAAAGGTTGAATGATCGTGATCAAAAGGGGACGTTCTCATCTAGACATTATTTGGAGTCATCCTACCAAGTTACAATGAAATCCCCTCATAAATATGACCTGTAGACTGTGCTAAAGGTTTTCGGGCTTCGGGCACCTTTAGCCGTCACAGTTGCCCAATCATGTCCAAAAGGGGGCGTTCTCATCTAGACATTATATGAAGTTAACCTACCAAGTTACAATGAAATCCCTTCATAAATATGACCTGTAGACTGTGCTAAAGGTTTTCGGTCTTCGGGCTCGGGCAGCCATCATGGGTGAATGATCGCAACCATAGGGAACAATCTCATCTGAGCATCATCTGGAGTGATCCTAAGAAGTTACAATGAAATCCCTTCATAAATATGACCTGTAGACTGTGCTCAAGGTTTTCGGGCTTCGGGCACTTGTAGCCATCACAACTGACCAATCAGGACCGAAAGGGGATGTCATCATCATTATATGGAGTCAACCTAACAGGTTACTATGAAATCCTTCCATAAATATGACCTTTTACCTATGCTAAAGGTTTTTGGGCTCGGGCACCCATCAAGGCTGCATGATCGCGATCAAAAGGGGACATTCTCATCTAGACATTATTTGGAGTCATCCTGCCAAGTTACAATGAAATCCCTTCATAAATATGACCTCTAGACTGTGCTAAAGGTTTTCGGGCTTCGGGCTCCTGTAGCCGTCACAGTTGCCCAATCACGTCCAAAAGGCGACTTTCTCATCTAGACATTGTATGAAGTCAACCCACCAAGTTACAATGAAATTCCTCAATAAATATGACCTGTAGACTGTGCTAAAGGTTTTCGGCTCGGGCAGTCGTCACGGTTGACAGATCATAAGGAGTCATCCTACCAAGTTACAATGAAATCCCTCCACATTAAACATGACCTGCAGACTGTGCTAAAAATTTTGGGGTTTCGGGCTTGGGCAGCCATCACGGTTGATAGATCATGCCCAAAAGGGGACGTTCTCATCTAGGCATTATACAGAGGCATCCTACCAAGTTACAATGAAATCCCTTCATAAATACGACCTGTAGACTGTGCTAATGGTTTTCGGGTTTTGGGCTCGGGCAGCCATATCGGTTGCCTGATCGCGACCAAAAGGGGACGTTCTCATCTAGACATGACCCCAAACCTGCATATGAAATTTCGTGACAATCAGACAAGAACTGCGGGGTGTAGCCCGTGCTAAAGGAAAATGTGAACAGATGTCACAGACTCACAGACTAACAGACTCACAGACTAACAGACTTCCGCACACATGATGGCAACAGCTTATCTTGACTATGTCAAGTTAAGCTAAAAATCTTCAAGGAAAGGAATCTTCAAAAAGAAATAGGGGAGCGCTCTGGAATCAGTAAAAGCAGTACCAAAAAACAATATAAATATTCGTTCAACAAGCACTCAGGTATTAATTATTATTAATAAATGGTGCTTAATGCCACTTCAGAAGCTAAGGCTATAGTGACAATCACGGTGATTAATATCACCCGCTATATACAGGGGCGCCGAAAGAACTCCAGGGCAGGGGGGGGGGGGGGGGGGGCACCATTACTGAAATGGGCATGTTGGTACCCTGCACCTATATAGCTGTGTCTATACTATACAAAAGTTAAACCGAATTAGCCGTCTTTCCAATGCGAAAATGAGCCTGAATCAGCCTCTGTGTTCAGAGAGTATGAGGCATTACGCAATCGTTGGAAATTTTGAATGGAATAAATTTGACAGACATGGGTCACTGATAAACCTTTGCTTTGGTTAAATGGCATTTTACTAATTTAATTGGTGTGATGAATGGAGCTGTGTGTTGATGTTTGATCAGATCATGGGGAAAGGCCATTTATTTGCTGCTGTCGAGATAAAATGACCAGCGATCATGTTGACACGCGTTCAAAACAGGTGGTTCAACACCAGAGTTGTTTGGTCAAAACATTATTCCTGTCATTGATTTCCATAGAATGATGTAATTCGATAATTCAGCTCCAGGCTATTTAGCGAAACAAACATATTTATCTGTGATCTCTACCGCTTCACCGACGGCGCACTCGAGATCTTCATTTATCATTTTCGATGTCCAAAGACATCCAGTTTAAATATTAACTACATGCCACTGGGTCGCCGTTCAATATACCTTGTCTCTATGTACTGCCCCCCCCCCCCCCCCCCCCAACCAACTTCCATCAAAGGCTCTTAAACACGTTATCACCCATTTACCCAGTTTGAGAACTAATTCACTAGTTGGCTCAGTTAAGAAACTGCCTGTCCAGAAAAAAAGGCACGACCTGCCCCACCTCGCCCCTCTTGGCCAAGGGCAGGGGGCTGTTGATCCCCCTGCCCCAGTGCTTCCGGCGCCCCCGACTATATAGCGTACACAGGAGATGGTATATGCAAATAAGTCGAAAACCGGTGATATAATATATTACATACACATGTCCAATAGTACCACAATGAACCATAACAGACACCTGAGAAGACTGATCCAAGGTTTCCGTGATGACAGAGGTGCTACTAATAGGATTCACAATGAGACTGTTTGATCTTAAACATAATCTACTGAATTGGAGGATACGCATATCCTTTCATTCATCCCCATGAGTGAGATCGACAGAGAGTCTACTACGTATGCTCAATGGTCTTGGCATGGCGATGCGAACAACAGTAACTGATTGTTTCCATGCATCGCCAACAGATCTATTATGGGGCGATCCCTCAGGTAGCAAATCTGCCCAAATACTCACTTGTTGAGCGTCCACTCCAATTGCAACAGGCGACCTTTCCGCGAGAGCGAGTCTGCTAGTACGTTCAGACGACCCGGTATATGACGGATAGAAAGCTGAACATGATGATTCATGACGTATAGGAAAATCTTCTCTGTTAGTTGGCAAAACGGAAAGAATGCGTGCCGCCCTGGTTCCTGATGTACGCAACTACAGTCGAGTTGTCCCACCAAATCTGAAGATGGACGTCCATTATTATGTGAATCCAATGTTGTGGCGCTAGCCATATTGACATCTCTTTGATGTTTATGTGTTTCTCCTGGAACCGAGGGTCCCAAAGACCCTGACACTTCAAGTCGGCGGGACTTAGGGTAGCGTCCCAACCCGTCTGACTCGCATCCGTCATAATCGTGAAAGCCGGATCCGGCAGTTGCAGCGAAACTCTCCAAGTTAACCAATGAATATCTGCCCAAATCTGAACCCTTGTTTTACTAGGTCTGTTAAAACAATACTGGTTCAAGCGAAAGCGTCTTGACACTCCAGTTCTGAGTAAAGAAAATCTGGAGGTGACGTGCGTGCGACCCATCGGAATGAGATCCACAGCCACTCCAACGGTCACATGAATTCCCCCACTATTAATGCGTCTGAGTGTAGACAAAAGCGAGCATAACAACTAGCTAATTTCGCTTTGAGTAACGGCAGACGAACCAGATTGTTGGGAGTCTCAAAGCTCATTCCCAAGTGAATAGACTTGTATGGAGCTAGATCTGACTTTTTCTCATTTACGATGAAACTGAGTCGTCAGGAGTAATAAAAGCAGACTCTGAACATCGTTCTGAAGAATAACTTTGTTGCCGTATCCCTGTAGCAGGACGTCCAAGTGAGCCTACATTACCACAGACGAATGAGCTCATAAGTATGACATAACCGAGTTCATTATTCAAGTGAATGCCCAGGGGGATAGGCTCAGACCAAAGCATATTGCTTCGAACTGACACACCTTTCCTTGTATGGTGAAATGCAGGTACTTTTAGAATGCCGGATGTACCCGGACATGAAAGTACGCATCCTTAGATCTATGCTTGCCGCATAGTCGATCACTCGAACGCACGCTTTAACCGACCGAATGGTCTCCATAAATAAATGTTTGTAGCCATGATACAGTCCTTCGCGTGAGATGGGCGCTCTTGTGCTCACCCGTAATTTAAAAAAGACAAGCGCAAAAAATCGTGCCCGTCATCAAACAATTCAACTTCAATTAAATTGCACTCAACTCACTAGCATTGCCACGCTTCACGTCAGAATGGACATCTATTTCGTTATTGTCCATTGGTTAATGGTAAAACGAAAACAAAAGTGCTGTTATATGCCCCCCCCCCCCCTCACCTCCATATCACCATCCACTCCGCAAGAGGTCCGAATCAATATTGTCAGAGAAAACTGAAACATTTCCAGTTTCCTTTATTCACTGTGCATGTCATTCTACATCCCAATTCATCCAGCAAACGAAACCGAAAGTACAATGCTAATTAAATCAGAACAAGAAAAATGTTACTAAGGTAACACATGCCCCCCTTGTGACCTCCACCTTGCAGATGCAGCGGAAACTATTATATGCGACACACCTTCTGGCTGTCCTTAATATTTGTAAAAAGTTTAACAATTGTACTATGATTCGTTTCTGAGTTATGGCTGAGACACAAATATTGATGATTTTCAGTGTGACCTTGACCTTACGGACAATAACCCGGTAATGGCGCCGAAACGAATAGACCTTTTCATCGATGCGGAATCTGAAATTCGATTGCATTTGCACATAGGAGGTTGATAACCTCCTCTGTGCGAATGTGAACGAGTTTGATAATCTCCTCTGCACAAATGAGATCGAGATTCCGATTCGATGAAAAGGTCTATTCGTTTCGGCGCCATTACCGGGTTATTGTTTTTACTGTTTTATATTTATACAAAAACATGGATGATTTCGAAACATTCGCTGACGCATTGAGAGTATTAAAATAACAATAATTAAAGGATAAAACATAGTTTGGATCAATCAGCCCGGCACAAATGTAAGGAAATATGTGTAATATCGATTGCAGCCGGTAATAAGAGCGAAAGCGTGATATATATTCCTAATTTCGAGTTCTGAGTTCCCATAAAACTTGATGGGAACTTTTTCTATAGGATTGAATGGTAAGAATCTGAACGTAGAGGGGTAGCCACTACATTTAGATCGCTGAACTAACAAGATGAGTAAAGTCATCCGACGAAAATGCCCGAGTTCTCGGACGTAGGGAAGGAGGACAGGGGGTCATACCCCCCATTACTGCAATCCATCAGTTTCCCGAATTTCGTTCATTTTTTGCTCGAAATGTCCGAAATTTGACAGTTTTCAACCTCCCCAACCCCTTCCCGGTCCGCACAGCTGTTGTGCTATTTTAAGGGCAGTACCGATGGGGTTAACACCCTGCTACTGGATTTAATATGACATCACAGCCATCCCCGCCATCTTTGCAGTTAATATCATTTGTGGGGTGGGAAGCGGTTTATTCTCGTTAACATATTGTGCAACCGTGTGTGTCCATATCGATGAACAGCGCGGAAATGGGTGATCCGCTACACAAGGAACAGGGAGCCTTAAGGGGCTATATAAGTAATGGAATTTTGTTTATTTTGAAATTCTCACCTCTCATATTCCTTAAATTCAGATTAAATATACACAAATTATACATCAAAATGAAGGTTGGGATGTATAGAACACGAAAAACATATGTAATCAACTCATAGAGTTGACAGTAGGCACCACTGGTTCCTGGAAGTCTGCTATCGTATTCGCACCAGAACTGACAATAAAATAATATTTCATAAGAACAACTCATGGCCGAATGTGCTTCAGATGTTCAATAACAAAGCTAGGCATTCAAAACGCTTTCGAGTGCAGTGATAGGACTGCATTTTGGAAAAGGACAACACTGTCTGCATTTTTTTTATTGAAGATGGTTTCCATGCTCGACAGACGTGCAAATCATTCGATACCATGAATTTCCATCGAAAAACAAAATCGTAATTCTCAGAAATTTCAACTGGTATCATGATACCTTGCATTGAATATGGTAACTGTGCAATCTCTATCTAATAACAGTATACTGTGTATGAAGGCGATCTTTTTCATTATTTGATTTTAGACGGCGTTGTTTTTACATGCTTTTTCCGTTCGATGACGTTGACCGGAAATCGAAAGTATATTCATACGTAAACAAAAGCAAAGGCTTTGGAATTTACCCCCATGCAGCTCTGTCGCCGTGTTTTGATGAATTTTAATCCCCTAGCTTTGTTCTTGGATATGCAAAGCACATTTGGCCACAAGTTGTTTTCGTGAAATATTATTAAATTATCAGTTCTGATACGAATACGGCAGCAGTCTTCCAGAAACCAGTGGTGCCTACAGTCGACTCTATGAGTTGATTACACATGTGTTTTGTGTTCTATACATCTCAATCTTCATTTTGATGTACATTTTGTGTATATTTAATTTGAATTGAAGGAATATCCATAAGGGGCTATATAAGTAATGGAATTTTGTTTATTTTGAAATTCTCACCTCTCATATTCCTTAAATTCAGATTAAATATACACAAATTATACATCAAAATGAAGGTTGGGATGTATAAAACACGAAAAACATATGTAATCAACTCATAGAGTTGACAGCAGGCACCACTGGTTCCTGGAAGTATGCTATCTTATTCGCACCAGAACTGACAATCAAATAATATTTTGTAAGAACAACTCGTAGCCGAATGTGCTTCAGATGTTCAATAACAAAGCTGGGCATTCAAAACGCTTTCGATTGCAGTGATAGGACTGCATTTTGGAAAAGGACAACACTGTCTGCATTTTTTATTAAAGATGGTTTCCATGCTCGACAGACATAAGCAAATCATTCGATACCACGAATTTCCATCGAAAAACAAAATCGTAATTCTAAGAAATTTCACCAGGTATCATGATACCTTGCATTGAATATGGCAACTGTGCAATCTCTATCTAATGACAGTATACTGTATGAAGCCGAAGGCGATCTTTTTCATTATTTGATTTTCGATGGCGTTGTTTTTACATGCCCTTTCCGTCCAATGACGTCAACCGGAAATCGAAAGTATATTGAAACGTAAACAAAAGCAAAGGCTTTGGAATTTACCCCCATGCAGCTCTGTTGCCGTGTTTTGAAGAATTTTGATCCCCTAGCTTTGTTCTTGGATATGTAATTGTAAAGCACATTTGGCCACCAAGTTGTTTTTATGAAATATTATTAAAATTTTCAATTCTGGTGCGAATACGGCAGCAGACTTCCAGAAACCAGTGGTGTCTACAGTGGACTCTAGGAGTTGATTACACGTGTTTGTGACATGTGTTCTATACATCTCAATATTCATTTTGATGCACATTTTGTGTATATTTAATTTGAATTGAAGGAATATCCATAAGGGGCTATATAAGTAATGGAATTTTGTTTATTTTGAAATACACAAAGTATACATCAAAATGAAGGCTGGGATGTATAGAACCCGAAACACATATGCAATCAACTCATAGAGTCGACTGTAGGCACCACTGGTTCCTGGAAGTCTGCTACCGCTTTCGCACCAGCACTGATAATAAAATAATATTTCATCAGAACAACTTGTGGCCAAATGTGCTTCATATATCCAAGAACAAAGCTAGGCATTCAAAACACTTTCGAATACAGTGCTAGGTCTGCATTTTGGAAAAGGACAACACTTTGGAATTTTCCCCAATGCAGCTCTGTCGCCGTGTTTTGAAAAAATTTTATCCCCTAGCTTTGTTCTTGGATATGTAAAGCACATTTGGCCACAAGTTGTTTTCGTGAAATAAATTATCAGTTCTGGTGCGAATACGGCAGCAGACTTCCAGGAACCAGTGGTGCATACAGTCGACTCTATGAGTTGATTACACGTGTTTCGTGTTCTATACATCCAAACCTTCATTTTGATGTACATTTTGTGTATATTTAATTTGAATTGAAGGAATATCAGAGGTGAAAATTTTCAAAATAAACAAAATTTCATTACTTATATAGGCCCTTAATTTGAATTGAAGGAATATCAGAGGTATTTTCAAAATAAACAAAATTTCATTGCTTAAAAATCCTTATAGGCCCTTAAGACAAGTTACTGTTGTAACTCAAAATGGAAACACAGCATTTTTTCTGATTTAGGAAATCACACGTGTATTCATATGAAGTAACTCATAATTGAAATTTGTTCCTTCTGAATGTGGATTACCGGAAAACAAACAACTTTTTGCCGGGGCTCATGTCATGGCGCATGCACAAAAGTTATTTATTGTTTACGAGGATTACGGCAGCCCAATATTGAGTGAGAAGCTACTATTTGGTATTTGGTGCAAGAAATAAATTGCCTTCAAAATATGGCCTCCTAGTTCTCAGAAAAACGATAACTTTATTGTTATTCCAAATAAAATTTCAAAGTGATCCGTTACCGCCAATGATCTACGGAAGCGTACCAAGGACATGATAAAAAATAATTCTCAGACCTACAAAGTCGAAATTTCAGGTACTGTTTTATCTTGGTTTCAACTGTCGGTTGAATAGGAAAAAATAATTAAACAGAGGTATATTTTTCTTGCCTATCAGCCACTGTTATAAATATTAAATTGTGTTTAGGTGGGCTATCGGCAATCAAGGCTATATATTTTCTGGAATTATTCTCTTGGGAAATATATCTCCTTTTAAGAACAATAAACGAGTAGTAAGTAAGGTGAATATTTCCCGAAATACTTCTTTGGGAATTATATGACCCTTAAAAAGGTTTATTGTTCAATTTATGAACATTATTAGTCAGCTGTCGGCGACGAATTGTAAATTTTTAAACGTCATTTCACACTGTTAGACACATTTTCAAATTTCAAGTTATACTACAACTACACGCAATGGAGCCAGAATATAACAGGGTACCGGTTTATATAAATAAATGCAGCTACAATGACCTGCTAACGTTACCTGGCATTGGAATAAAGAGAGCAAAACTCTTACTGTATTATAGAGAAAAATTTGTCAATATTACAAAGAAAAATATTTCAAGGATTCCAATGCGGGTCAACTTTGAGGATATAATAAATTGTGTAAATTTTGAGAAATATACCCCAGGCCAACATAGAACTCCAAGAGAAAAAGATATTCACACTAGAGAAATGATATGCCATGTTTACTCTGTTATACAGGGGGTTAATCAGGAGTTTCTTGAATCAAGTGATGAAAGTTTGGAGGGTGATGTAGAATTAACATATGACAGTAGTAGAGGCGGTGAAAATCCTGGAGTTACAATTATCATGGACAAAACAACTATCAAACATGAGGCAAAGTCCAGGGAAGGTATATTGTCACCCCCCATTCCCCATCAAATTACTACAACCCCTTCAGTATTGTGTGACAGCAGGCTAAATGTTTCACCCTTATCTGAGGACTCTGAAATTGATGATGATCTACCATCCTATTTAGGTCTCCCGCTTCCAGCACATTCAACCAGGGGGCGAAAATTTAGGCGAAGGGGGGCATTGCAATACCCTAGTGATTCAAGGCGGGTATCCCCTCGTAAACTCTTTCAAGATAGTTCTGAAGATGAACACACAGACTATTTTGAACGAGAATATCGTTCTTTTACACCCCAATCTAGGAAGCGTGAGTCTATGGAGCCTCGTTCTCGACAGGTAGTCTTCAAATCCACCCCTCAGGATGAATCAAGACTAGACCGTTCAGGCCGCTATCGGCGTGAACGCAAAAGTCTGAATGAAGTAACAACCAGTTCTCGTCAATTATTTGATCGAGAACGGTTGTCTTCACATTTTGAGGGCGATAATGGGAGACATTTGTTCAGGCGAGAAAGGGTGCCTTTGCGCTCTGAGAAAGGTAAAACGAAGGGGCTATTACAGAGCACTGCAAATTTATCAGATTCCGACCCGGATGACCAGTACAACTATTTAAAATATGATGCTGGAAAACATAAATTGAAAATGCCAACTAAACATTTTAGTACAGCTGCAGGACTTAGATTTGATGGTAGGAGCAGCATGGAAGGGTTTTGGGCTAAATTTGAATGTTTAACCCAAGGCCTGGATGATGATAAAAAAATCCAAGCCCTTTGCATGAGCCTGGAGGGGAAAGTATTAGATTATTATGCTTTTCTAACCAAAAATAAGAAAAACCCCTCATTTATTTATATTAAACAAAAACTCGAATCCCGTTTCGGAAGCCATCAACCTCCCCAGACTTTAAGTGCTGAATTTCATGCCCTGACCCAGGGTAAGGATGAGGATTTACGGGACTGGGCCAGCAGAATACAAGTTATGGCTGACAAGGTCTGGGCGGGTGCAGACGAGTATGTGGTTCAGGCCCATGCTGTTTCAAGATTTTGTCAGGGGCTATACGACAGGGCTGTGGGGGAGTATGTTGATGGGCTCCAGGTCAATACTTTGGACCTGGCTGTTGACAAAGTTGAGTATATTCAGGCTACACATCGTGGTCGAAAACAAGTCAGACAGGTCCATTTTGAGAAAGAACCATCAATTATGCAGGTAGAAGTAGAAGCTCCCGAAATGGTCTCCACTGCCTGTAATACAGAAGATGGGTACTCTGTCCTTTTAAAGCAAATAGAATCCCTGAAATTACAAATTGGGGAACAAAAACTGGGTCAACCCAGCCCAAGGGGGCGGGGTTTTATTAACCGAGGCGGAAGGACGTGTTGGTCTTGTGGAGGTAAGGGCCATATGTCTAATGTGTGCCCAAGTAATAGGGGGAGGAATAAAATGGCCAATAGGAATGGGGATAACAATGACGAGATGGCCCCAAAAAACGCAAAATAGGCGTCTCGCGGGGTCGGAGACGTCATGGGAAGGATACAGGCCCCAAAAATAAATTCAAAGGTGTTCGGACAGTTGGCTCGAGTGATATCTCTCCAGGAAACAATGGGAATAGTTCTGGAGAGACGAATGATGTTAAAATTGAGGTGAATGGAGACGACTTGATTGGTTTCACTGACTTTAGCTCGGTGAATTCAAGCAAGTCAAAACCTGAAACCTCTGAGGCAATTGATTCTTTGGGGGACATAAATGTAAAGATTAAGGTGAATGGTGACGATTTGATTGATTTCACTGACTTCAGCTCGGTGAATTCAGTCAAGTCAAAGCCTGAAGTCCCTAAAAAGATGGATTTATTTGGTTGTGATTTGAGCACCCAAGATGTGTATGGCGGTGACTTGGTAGATTTCGCTGGCTTATGCTCGGTGAAATCTTCCAGGCCAGTACCCTGCACGAGTATGGGAGATAGAGCTGAGGACATGTTTCATCTCCACGCAGTCAATAAACAATTACCCTCAAGACTCCACTCCACTTCTCAAAACGAGGATTCTAAGGACTTTACTGACTTTTGTTCGGTGAATGACCATAGATCTACGTCTGGAGAGAGTTCTGGGCATACTGCAATTTTGGAAGAAATATTTCAATGTCAAAACCCCTGGGAAAGTAAAGATACTTTTGAGACATCACTGGTTAAGAATCTTGATCCAATCTTCAAAATGGATAGTTTAACGATACCCGGAGGTGTATATGAAGTGACAGAAGAACGGTGTATAAGGAGGGTCCAAAAACCATTAATCACTATATCAGCAGTCATAGGTAATGTAGACTGTGAAGCGGTGGTAGATTCTGCAGCCGAGGTCTCCATAATCTCTGAAGAAGTATTCAGCCAACTGTTCCCTAGGCCAAGTGTCTGGAGAACGGTGGGGTTGAGACTTGCAGCCAAGGATTCTGGAATGACGGCTAAAATAGTTGGGCCTATTAAATTCTGTCTTGGTCGACATCATTTTGAAGAATATGTTTTCGTAGCTCCCATAGCGGATTCGATGTTGTTAGGATACGATATTTTACGGAAACATGGGATGGTGCTAGATTTAATGATGGGGGAACTGGTGATCAATGGCGAAGGTGTAAAAGTAAATTGTGGGGAGCCATTAGAAATCCACATAGACACCCCAGCGTCAGTAGGAACTTGTAAAGAGGGCCTAAAAACAATTGAAGCCCCAGTAGTGGCCCCAGTAGTCAAGGGTACTAGCTGTGATGGGCCCCTGTTTTATAATGGGGGAACTGAACTTGAAGCTAGTGATGATTTGCGTCCCTTTGTGGGCTGCGAATCGGAAAAATTCCCTAAGTCTACTGAAAAGCCATCCAAATTATGTACAGCGCCAAAATACCTAAATGGTGGTAGCACGGAAGCAGATGTCAAAGTAGCGCAAAGGTGTATTCTAAATGCCCAGTCGGTAACCCTAGTAACTTGTAAGACTGAAAGATTCACCCAAAATTTTGCAATCAGCCCACAGTTTAATAATTATGTAGTCATAGAGACCGTACATGCGCCCCTGGTGGGGAGGGTGAGGTGTTGTGTAATTAACCCCTCCGAACAGCAGATAATTCTTAAGAAGGGCCAGGTTTTGAGCCAGGCTTATGTGGCTGAGGTGTGTCATGCAGATGCAGAAATTGTTAAATCACAAGGGCAAGTGCGGCAGGTGTCTTGCGGGGAGTCAACTGACGAATTGCCTCCGCATTTGACTGATTTATTTGAAAGGTCTATTGCAAACATAGATACAGGGGACCAGTCTAAGTTGCGAAAACTATTGATAGAATTCCAAGATGTTTTTGCGCAACATGAGTATGATTTGGGCCATTTCATTGCGATTGAGCATAAAATTCCAACTGGGGATGCTCCTCCTGTAAAATTGCGCATGAGACGCACACCTGACGCATTTGTGAGCGAAGAGGAAAATGTTTTGAAAAATCTATTGAAAGCTGGAGTTATCAAACCATCTGAATCCGAGTGGGCCAGTGCACCGGTGCTCATTCGGAAATCAGATGGTTCGGTAAGATGGACGCTCGATTACCGGAAGTTGAATGCACTGACGAAAAAAGATTCATTCCCTCTTCCTTTGATTGATGATTGTCTAGCTTGTATGTCTGACAATGTGTTCAGTTCAAAACTTGATTGTAATCAGGCCTACTATCAGCTTCGCATTCAACCTGAAGACCAACATAAAACGGCGTTTGTGACCAGATATGGATTGTTTGAGTTCGAACGTCTTTCTATGGGGTTGACAGGGGCGGTAGCAAGCTATTGCAGGGCAATCAATCTGGTTTTGCATGGGCTACTCTGGAAGGCAGCATTGGCTTTCGTTGATGACTGCCTGATTTTAGGAAAGTCAGTTGATAACCATTTCGAAAATCTTCGATCAGTTTTATTGCGTTTCCGGCAATATGGTTTAAAGCTGAAACCGAAAAAGTGCATTTTATTCCAAAAGGAAGTCCAGTTTCTTGGCCGATATGTTACTCCTCAAGGAGTGGAGATAGGAAATCATGCAGTTGAGGTGGTTAAAAATTGGCCCCGTCCCCAGACTGCTAAACATGTTGAAAGATTACTGGGTCTGTTGAATTATCACAGAAATTTCGTGAAAAACTTTGCTGAGTTAGCTCGTCCCATGTATGCAGCAATCAAGTCAAAACCCTTCACCTGGGGTGAGGAAGAAGATCTTGCATGGGATAAAATTAAAGATGTCTTGACAGGGCCTTGTGTGTTAGCTTTACCAAACAAGTCTGACGCCTTTATTCTAGATACTGATTGTTCAGAATATTGCGCTGGGGCTGAGTTAATACAGGTCCAGGGGGGTGTGGAAAGGGTAATTTGTTATGGTAGTTTAGCCTTGTCAAAAGAACAGGTGAACTACTGTACAACCCGGAAGGAATTATTGGCTGTGGTTCTATTCACCAGACAGTTCAGGCATTATTTATTAGGGCGACCGTTCACCCTGAGAACTGACCACAGTAGCTTAACTTGGCTTATGAATTTTAAAGAGCCCGAAGGTCAACTGGCTCGGTGGCTGATGGAGCTGAGTCAGTTTGACATGGAAATTGAACACCGGAAGGGAGCAAAACACCAGAATGCTGATTCTCTAAGTCGTATTCCTTGGGATATCTGTTGTGAGAATAAGGTGGGAGCTAGGTCCCTTCCTTGTGGTGGGTGTCATTTTTGTAGCCGAGTTGAAGCAAAGTGGAAAAAGTTTAAGGAAGACGTAGACGATGTGTTGCCCTTGAGTACTGGGAAAGATCGCGAAAAGGGTGGTTCAGGAGTCCGGGCTTTGACGTGCTTGGAACCTGAGTCCCAGCGGTCTCCAACAGTTAAGGGTGACTGTAAACAAAAATTTCCTTTTTTCCGGGCTTCTGTGAGGGTGATTGGATTAACTGGCCATTCTGCAGATGAGATAAAAGAAAAGCAAGCAGATGACCCTAATTTGAAATTTTTAATAAATTGGTTTAACCACTCCGCAGAACCCACGGAAAATGAATTATTTATGGCTAATCAAGCAGCCAAATATTATTGGCTAAACAAGGAAATCTTTGTTATGGACCATGGACTGTTGCATAAAATACGCAAAAATAATGGTTCAAAAGTGCTTGTTGTCCCACAGTCCTGCACATCTGAGGTTATGTCTTTGTGCCATGACATCCCTTCTTCTGGTCATCAAGGTATGACGAGAACCCTGCAAAGGGCAAGGGAGTCATTTTATTGGTACAACATGGGCTCGGAAGTGCGTAGCTGGGTGGCAACTTGTAAAAACTGTAATACGGCCAAGAAACCAAACAGGCAACATAGGGCCCCAATGCGTCAGTTTCAGGCTGGTTCTCCCATGCAAAGGGTCCACCTGGATTTTTTGGGACCACTTCCTGCTACAGATAGAGGTAATGAGTATATTCTAATGATGATTGACCAGTTCACGAGATGGGTTGAATGCATCCCATTGCCATCGCAGACAGCGGAGGATACGGCGAAAGCAGCAGTAAATGAATTCTTTTCAAGATTTGGCTTCCCATTTGAAATATTCACAGATCAGGGTCGAAATTTTGAAAGTTCTATGTTTAATTCGATCTGTGAGCTCTTGCAAATTCATCATGCAAGAACAACCCCATATAGACCATCAGGAAACGGGCAGATTGAACGGTACAATCGGACTTTAATGGATGCCGTTCGATGTTTTATAAACAAAAAACAGAAGACGTGGGATATTTATTTACCCCAAATTGCTGGTGCACTTCGTTCCTCTGTCTGTCAGCAAACTGGTTATACCCCGAATAAACTCATGTTGGGGAGGGAAGTGAATAAACCTGTGGATTTAATGTTCCCAACCCCAAATTCAGCACCAAATATTGATAAAACTGTCCCAGAATTTGTGGTAGAGCTGGAAAAGTCCATTAAGGAGTCTCATGAGATAGCCAGGGAAACATTGAAAGAAGCCCAAAAAAGAATGAAACGTGATTTTGACACACGAGTGTACTTAAAAACGTACTCCGTTGGTGATGCAGTGTACTTAAGAGATACCGCAATAATTAAAGGGAAAAATAAAAAATTGGCTGTCAATTGGAAGGGGCCAGGCATTATTGTCAAGGTCCTATCCCCCAGTCTGTTCAAGGTCCGCCTGCGGACTACTGAAGTCACACTGCATCACGATCGGATTAAGTTATGTAGAGATAGAGAATTGCCAAAGTGGCTATTATCAGTAGGAAAAAAGTTAAAGGAACGTGGTGAAATGGGGGCAATGGGCGTCGTTCTATACTGTTTGTGCAACCAACCCGACGATGGTCAGTTCATGATTCAGTGTGATAGTTGTCGGGAGTGGTTTCATGGCAAATGTGTTAAGATCGCGCCTAAAAAGGCTAAAACCTTAACAGAATACTTCTGTCCTGAATGTGTAGAATGACCCTGTAAATTGAATAGATTTGATGTTTAAAAACAGAATGTTTTGAAAATGTGCAATGTGTTCTGGAAAAGAACAGCAAGAAATTCAAACTGTGTTTTTAGAATTTTAAATAGAGAAAAATTTAATAAGAAGTTTTAATAAATTTTATGGAAGAAAATGTGGCGCTGCAAGGCATTTTTAACGTTATATATACATTTTTTATTCAGGATGCCACGTCAACAACAAAATGTTAAAACACCAGCCAGGCAGTGTGACAGGTCCAGATCTCCCCTAAGAAGGGATCAAGCAGGTATTGGTAGTAGTAGATTTGGTAATGCTCGTCCTGTTTCTGGGACTTGTGATCTTTCAGAAACAGGGGGAACAAGTTTTGGTACCATTGTGGGGAGGGCCAATTCTCAAAATCATTTATTGCCAGTGGATGACATTGGCTATAAATTGGCTATGGATAAGTCACTGAGTCAGGAACAGCGGGAGGAATTGCTATCAAGACAAGTAGCAATAGCAAAACAATTTAAGAACTTCCGCTGGATCAATACATTAAAGCGCTATGCCTTGGATGTGTTTGATAGACCTTGGTTGGAAGCTAATCTAGGGGAATATATTCAAGTGGCTAGACCACGCAAATCTTCCGCCCCTACCAGTACAGCAACGACAAGGGACATAAGAACCGATTGTCCGAGGAAGAGAGAGATAGTTGTCAATGAAAATCCTAGCTCAACAGAAAAACCTCCAGAGTGTTTGTCGCTGGATCCTGTGGTGTCACAAATGCAGGAGCCGGTGACAGACACTGAAGACAAAATTACAATTTTTGGTCAATTACCAAAAGATAAACCCGAGTGTGTTGTTGCACGGACTGTTGATCTTGCAGTAACAGCTAGCTCGGATGAAACAGGTCTTGTCAGTGGTAAAGATCTCCTGGTCACGCTATCCAATCCCCAGTGGGTTGGGTTCCGTGAGCAGGTTAAGGAGGTAACAGGGGCAGCTTGTAATACTTGTCCTGTTTTAATTACAGAACATAAGCTTCCTGGACAGTCGGGAGGAGACTCACCCAAGGCAAGTAGCAAAGCTTCTTCCCGTCAAGCAAGAAATAAAAGACGCCGTCAGAGGAGGAGAGAGAGGAAAGTGGACAACCCAAAGTGTGCTATATGTGGTAGGCGAATTAAGCGTTTGAAACGCCATGTTTTAGGAGTTCACCTGCCCGAGTTTCTGTGGGAGCCAGTTCCTTCTGATGATCTGTTTAAAGTCAGTCAGTGGTTTTACCTGGCTATTAAAGAAATTGTTGGGTGTTTATGCAAAGTAGAGCCAGATAAGGTTGCTGCTGAGCAATTTGCATCTGTCGTCGAGGCTCTGAACTCAGAGGGGGCTATCAGTCATTCGACTGAAATGTCTGGGGACTTGTACCTCAAGGCTTTTGCTGTTATGGTCCGAGAGTATGGATCTGTGTTGGGTGCACCTGATGTCGGTGTACCTTTTGGTGTACTTCCACTTAATTCAGCGGCTTGTCTGGCTTACTGGAGGGTCGCCATGATTTTGTGGGCTAGGTTGAAGGAGCAGGATAGGGCTGCTATCATGGAGAAGTGCAGGGAAGGCATCTTAGGTAGGGATGACCTCTGGGAGTCCAGGTATGGTCAGGTTTTGAATGATGTTCCGGATAACTCTGGCTCAGAGGATGAGTCTGGAAATAGGGTGCCGCTCCTGCATGTTTCCGTGGACGCAGAGAATGTGTTGGATTTGGAGGATGATAGTTTGGAGGCATGGCAAGCTGAGGAAGCAGTGGCAGTAGAGTCTCAGCGTGAATGCGTAGGGAATCCAGCTATTGCTGAAGCATGTGCCGTGGTCTCGGAGGTTTCGGATCTTGTTGAAGTTTTTGATACTCATTTCCACATGGATAGGACCCTCAATATGATGTTCAGTTGCAGTGATGTGTCCATGTGGTCCCAGTCATTTCAGGCTGTCGAGGAAGGTCTCATTCCTTGCAAGGTTGTTGGCGGCATAGCTGTATTTTGTGACCCGGCTTCTTGGCCAAGTGAATTTTCATTTGATGATCGCTGGAAGGTTGCCATTGGGCTTCACCCAAAGCACTGGAGGCAGGTCGATGACTCTGCTTATAGAAGGGTCAGCCAGTTGCTAAAAAAACCTGGCGTCGTTGCTTTGGGGGAAGTTGGTTTTGACTTTTCCAGGGGTCTGCAGGGTTGCCGGGTACAGGATGCTATGTTTCGGCGTTTAGTGGCAATGTCTCGGCCAGAGGAGCCCCTTATTTTACACCTTAGGGGTGAAAAGTCTGATCCCTATTCTAGCCGAGTTGGATCTTTGGCTCGTGATATTCTTTTGGAGATGCGTCGGGAGTCCCAACCTATCCACCTCCATTGTTGTACTGCTGATGTTTCGGAGGTTCAAAACTGGATTACCTTTTTTGAAAACTGTCATTTTGGTTATACAGCCTTTGTGAATGGATTCAATGCCAGGCAGATAGAAGGTTTGAGGTGTGTGCCTTCAAATAGATTATTATTAGAAACAGACAGTCCCTATTTTGGTGGTTCTAGAATCTCCACTCCCAAGTTGATTGGTGAAGTTGCCCATAAGGTTGCCGAGCTTCTTGGAAGTAGTCTGGAGTCAGTCTGTAGGCAGACTCTCCAAAATGCTAGGGAGTTTTACAAGGTTTGAAATTAGATTAATTGTGGGTTTCAAGGGTGGTGGTTAATTTCAGTTCTCTGTATTGTTTTGATTCATTGTTTGATCACAACTGTCTGTTGTGGCAAATTAATTTTTCAAAGGTTGTACCATTGGACAAATTAAGGGATAGACTGGAAGAAAATTTACATGAGTATGAAAGTTGTTTTTACGTTTTAATTCCAACACTTCACTTGGTTGTCTGCTTGCCACCATTTATCTCTCGAATTCCTCTCAGGACAGTTGGATAATTGATAACTTATATTATGATCCTATGGCTCTACGTGGTTTTAATGATTTATATATTTTGTTATAGGGGAAGTTTAAGGTTTTTAAAAATATGACACACCCCTCCAAAACAAGACGGGAAGGAGTGTTGTATCCGCCCACCGGTGACGTAATGTACAAAGATGAAACTGAGTATAACTGGTGGCGGGAAAAGTAAGGTCTTCACCTGTGAACTGTGACCTTACTATGAAAAGAAACGTGAATTGCTGGCTGGTGATTGGATGATTTGAATGCAGCGCCACACCGGAAGTTGAGGTCGCTAGAGACGCTTGAATGATAATTTCTTCTGCATCTTGACCTAAAAGAGTGAAGAACGAAGCTGTGATCCGGATCCAGACTACGATTTCTACAATCTTACTTAGAAGAAAGAACTTAGGACTGACTTCATAGATTTTAGGTGAGTGTGTACTTCTTAACACATCTCCAATATCTTGTAACCTGTTTTCTCCACCCGGGAGATCTCGACCAGGTCCGAGTTGGTCAGGGCTGAACTACCTACGTACGAGGCATGACGACTGGAGTACGGAGGAATAGTTTATTAGAAACTATTACCTGGATATTCCTTCAATTCAAATTAAATATACACAAAATGTGCATCAAAATGAATATTGAGATGTATAGAACACATGTCACAAACACGTGTAATCAACTCCTAGAGTCCACTGTAGACACCACTGGTTTCTGGAAGTCTGCTGCCGTATTCGCACCAGAATTGAAAATTTTAATAATATTTCATAAAAACAACTTGGTGGCCAAATGTGCTTTACAATTACATATCCAAGAACAAAGCTAGGGGATCAAAATTCTTCAAAACACGGCAACAGAGCTGCATGGGGGTAAATTCCAAAGCCTTTGCTTTTGTTTACGTTTCAATATACTTTCGATTTCCGGTTGACGTCATTGGACGGAAAGGGCATGTAAAAACAACGCCATCGAAAATCAAATAATGAAAAAGATCGCCTTCGGCTTCATACAGTATACTGTCATTAGATAGAGATTGCACAGTTGCCATATTCAATGCAAGGTATCATGATACCTGGTGAAATTTCTTAGAATTACGATTTTGTTTTTCGATGGAAATTCGTGGTATCGAATGATTTGCTTATGTCTGTCGAGCATGGAAACCATCTTTAATAAAAAATGCAGACAGTGTTGTCCTTTTCCAAAATGCAGTCCTATCACTGCAATCGAAAGCGTTTTGAATGCCCAGCTTTGTTATTGAACATCTGAAGCACATTCGGCTACGAGTTGTTCTTACAAAATATTATTTGATTGTCAGTTCTGGTGCGAATAAGATAGCATACTTCCAGGAACCAGTGGTGCCTGCTGTCAACTCTATGAGTTGATTACATATGTTTTTCGTGTTTTATACATCCCAACCTTCATTTTGATGTATAATTTGTGTATATTTAATCTGAATTTAAGGAATATGAGAGGTGAGAATTTCAAAATAAACAAAATTCCATTACTTATATAGCCCCTTATGGATATTCCTTCAATTCAAATTAAATATACACAAAATGTACATCAAAATGAAGATTGAGATGTATAGAACACAAAACACATGTGTAATCAACTCATAGAGTCGACTGTAGGCACCACTGGTTTCTGGAAGACTGCTGCCGTATTCGTATCAGAACTGATAATTTAATAATATTTCACGAAAACAACTTGTGGCCAAATGTGCTTTGCATATCCAAGAATTCTCACCTCTCATATTCCTTAAATTCAGATTAAATATACACAAAGCTATTGCTACTTGTCTTGATAGCAATTCCTCCCGCTGTTCCTGACTCAGTGACTTATCCATAGCCAATTTATAGCCAATGTCATCCACTGGCAATAAATGATTTTGAGAATTGGCCCTCCCCACAATGGTACCAAAACTTGTTCCCCCTGTTTCTGAAAGATCACAAGTCCCAGAAACAGGACGAGCATTACCAAATCTACTACTACCAATACCTGCTTGATCCCTTCTTAGGGGAGATCTGGACCTGTCACACTGCCTGGCTGGTGTTTTAACATTTTGTTGTTGACGTGGCATCCTGAATAAAAAATGTATATATAACGTTAAAAATGCCTTGCAGCGCCACATTTTCTTCCATAAAATTTATTAAAACTTCTTATTAAATTTTTCTCTATTTAAAATTCTAAAAACACAGTTTGAATTTCTTGCTGTTCTTTTCCAGAACACATTGCACATTTTCAAAACATTCTGTTTTTAAACATCAAATCTATTCAATTTACAGGGTCATTCTACACATTCAGGACAGAAGTATTCTGTTAAGGTTTTAGCCTTTTTAGGCGCGATCTTAACACATTTGCCATGAAACCACTCCCGACAACTATCACACTGAATCATGAACTGACCATCGTCGGGTTGGTTGCACAAACAGTATAGAACGACGCCCATTGCCCCCATTTCACCACGTTCCTTTAACTTTTTTCCTACTGATAATAGCCACTTTGGCAATTCTCTATCTCTACATAACTTAATCCGATCGTGATGCAGTGTGACTTCAGTAGTCCGCAGGCGGACCTTGAACAGACTGGGGGATAGGACCTTGACAATAATGCCTGGCCCCTTCCAATTGACAGCCAATTTTTTATTTTTCCCTTTAATTATTGCGGTATCTCTTAAGTACACTGCATCACCAACGGAGTACGTTTTTAAGTACACTCGTGTGTCAAAATCACGTTTCATTCTTTTTTGGGCTTCTTTCAATGTTTCCCTGGCTATCTCATGAGACTCCTTAATGGACTTTTCCAGCTCTACCACAAATTCTGGGACAGTTTTATCAATATTTGGTGCTGAATTTGGGGTTGGGAACATTAAATCCACAGGTTTATTCACTTCCCTCCCCAACATGAGTTTATTCGGGGTATAACCAGTTTGCTGACAGACAGAGGAACGAAGTGCACCAGCAATTTGGGGTAAATAAATATCCCACGTCTTCTGTTTTTTGTTTATAAAACATCGAACGGCATCCATTAAAGTCCGATTGTACCGTTCAATCTGCCCGTTTCCTGATGGTCTATATGGGGTTGTTCTTGCATGATGAATTTGCAAGAGCTCACAGATCGAATTAAACATAGAACTTTCAAAATTTCGACCCTGATCTGTGAATATTTCAAATGGGAAGCCAAATCTTGAAAAGAATTCATTTACTGCTGCTTTCGCCGTATCCTCCGCTGTCTGCGATGGCAATGGGATGCATTCAACCCATCTCGTGAACTGGTCAATCATCATTAGAATATACTCATTACCTCTATCTGTAGCAGGAAGTGGTCCCAAAAAATCCAGGTGGACCCTTTGCATGGGAGAACCAGCCTGAAACTGACGCATTGGGGCCCTATGTTGCCTGTTTGGTTTCTTGGCCGTATTACAGTTTTTACAAGTTGCCACCCAGCTACGCACTTCCGAGCCCATGTTGTACCAATAAAATGACTCCCTTGCCCTTTGCAGGGTTCTCGTCATACCTTGATGACCAGAAGAAGGGATGTCATGGCACAAAGACATAACCTCAGATGTGCAGGACTGTGGGACAACAAGCACTTTTGAACCATTATTTTTGCGTATTTTATGCAACAGTCCATGGTCCATAACAAAGATTTCCTTGTTTAGCCAATAATATTTGGCTGCTTGATTAGCCATAAATAATTCATTTTCCGTGGGTTCTGCGGAGTGGTTAAACCAATTTATTAAAAATTTCAAATTAGGGTCATCTGCTTGCTTTTCTTTTATCTCATCTGCAGAATGGCCAGTTAATCCAATCACCCTCACAGAAGCCCGGAAAAAAGGAAATTTTTGTTTACAGTCACCCTTAACTGTTGGAGACCGCTGGGACTCAGGTTCCAAGCACGTCAAAGCCCGGACTCCTGAACCACCCTTTTCGCGATCTTTCCCAGTACTCAAGGGCAACACATCGTCTACGTCTTCCTTAAACTTTTTCCACTTTGCTTCAACTCGGCTACAAAAATGACACCCACCACAAGGAAGGGACCTAGCTCCCACCTTATTCTCACAACAGATATCCCAAGGAATACGACTTAGAGAATCAGCATTCTGGTGTTTTGCTCCCTTCCGGTGTTCAATTTCCATGTCAAACTGACTCAGCTCCATCAGCCACCGAGCCAGTTGACCTTCGGGCTCTTTAAAATTCATAAGCCAAGTTAAGCTACTGTGGTCAGTTCTCAGGGTGAACGGTCGCCCTAATAAATAATGCCTGAACTGTCTGGTGAATAGAACCACAGCCAATAATTCCTTCCGGGTTGTACAGTAGTTCACCTGTTCTTTTGACAAGGCTAAACTACCATAACAAATTACCCTTTCCACACCCCCCTGGACCTGTATTAACTCAGCCCCAGCGCAATATTCTGAACAATCAGTATCTAGAATAAAGGCGTCAGACTTGTTTGGTAAAGCTAACACACAAGGCCCTGTCAAGACATCTTTAATTTTATCCCATGCAAGATCTTCTTCCTCACCCCAGGTGAAGGGTTTTGACTTGATTGCTGCATACATGGGACGAGCTAACTCAGCAAAGTTTTTCACGAAATTTCTGTGATAATTCAACAGACCCAGTAATCTTTCAACATGTTTAGCAGTCTGGGGACGGGGCCAATTTTTAACCACCTCAACTGCATGATTTCCTATCTCCACTCCTTGAGGAGTAACATATCGGCCAAGAAACTGGACTTCCTTTTGGAATAAAATGCACTTTTTCGGTTTCAGCTTTAAACCATATTGCCGGAAACGCAATAAAACTGATCGAAGATTTTCGAAATGGTTATCAACTGACTTTCCTAAAATCAGGCAGTCATCAACGAAAGCCAATGCTGCCTTCCAGAGTAGCCCATGCAAAACCAGATTGATTGCCCTGCAATAGCTTGCTACCGCCCCTGTCAACCCCATAGAAAGACGTTCGAACTCAAACAATCCATATCTGGTCACAAACGCCGTTTTATGTTGGTCTTCAGGTTGAATGCGAAGCTGATAGTAGGCCTGATTACAATCAAGTTTTGAACTGAACACATTGTCAGACATACAAGCTAGACAATCATCAATCAAAGGAAGAGGGAATGAATCTGTTTTCGTCAGTGCATTCAACTTCCGGTAATCGAGCGTCCATCTTACCGAACCATCTGATTTCCGAATGAGCACCGGTGCACTGGCCCACTCGGATTCAGATGGTTTGATAACTCCAGCTTTCAATAGATTTTTCAAAACATTTTCCTCTTCGCTCACAAATGCGTCAGGTGTGCGTCTCATGCGCAATTTTACAGGAGGAGCATCCCCAGTTGGAATTTTATGCTCAATCGCAATGAAATGGCCCAAATCATACTCATGTTGCGCAAAAACATCTTGGAATTCTATCAATAGTTTTCGCAACTTAGACTGGTCCCCTGTATCTATGTTTGCAATAGACCTTTCAAATAAATCAGTCAAATGCGGAGGCAATTCGTCAGTTGACTCCCCGCAAGACACCTGCCGCACTTGCCCTTGTGATTTAACAATTTCTGCATCTGCATGACACACCTCAGCCACATAAGCCTGGCTCAAAACCTGGCCCTTCTTAAGAATTATCTGCTGTTCGGAGGGGTTAATTACACAACACCTCACCCTCCCCACCAGGGGCGCATGTACGGTCTCTATGACTACATAATTATTAAACTGTGGGCTGATTGCAAAATTTTGGGTGAATCTTTCAGTCTTACAAGTTACTAGGGTTACCGACTGGGCATTTAGAATACACCTTTGCGCTACTTTGACATCTGCTTCCGTGCTACCACCATTTAGGTATTTTGGCGCTGTACATAATTTGGATGGCTTTTCAGTAGACTTAGGGAATTTTTCCGATTCGCAGCCCACAAAGGGACGCAAATCATCACTAGCTTCAAGTTCAGTTCCCCCATTATAAAACAGGGGCCCATCACAGCTAGTACCCTTGACTACTGGGGCCACTACTGGGGCTTCAATTGTTTTTAGGCCCTCTTTACAAGTTCCTACTGACGCTGGGGTGTCTATGTGGATTTCTAATGGCTCCCCACAATTTACTTTTACACCTTCGCCATTGATCACCAGTTCCCCCATCATTAAATCTAGCACCATCCCATGTTTCCGTAAAATATCGTATCCTAACAACATCGAATCCGCTATGGGAGCTACGAAAACATATTCTTCAAAATGATGTCGACCAAGACAGAATTTAATAGGCCCAACTATTTTAGCCGTCATTCCAGAATCCTTGGCTGCAAGTCTCAACCCCACCGTTCTCCAGACACTTGGCCTAGGGAACAGTTGGCTGAATACTTCTTCAGAGATTATGGAGACCTCGGCTGCAGAATCTACCACCGCTTCACAGTCTACATTACCTATGACTGCTGATATAGTGATTAATGGTTTTTGGACCCTCCTTATACACCGTTCTTCTGTCACTTCATATACACCTCCGGGTATCGTTAAACTATCCATTTTGAAGATTGGATCAAGATTCTTAACCAGTGATGTCTCAAAAGTATCTTTACTTTCCCAGGGGTTTTGACATTGAAATATTTCTTCCAAAATTGCAGTATGCCCAGAACTCTCTCCAGACGTAGATCTATGGTCATTCACCGAACAAAAGTCAGTAAAGTCCTTAGAATCCTCGTTTTGAGAAGTGGAGTGGAGTCTTGAGGGTAATTGTTTATTGACTGCGTGGAGATGAAACATGTCCTCAGCTCTATCTCCCATACTCGTGCCGGGTACTGGCCTGGAAGATTTCACCGAGCATAAGCCAGCGAAATCTACCAAGTCACCGCCATACACATCTTGGGTGCTCAAATCACAACCAAATAAATCCATCTTTTTAGGGACTTCAGGCTTTGACTTGACTGAATTCACCGAGCTGAAGTCAGTGAAATCAATCAAATCGTCACCATTCACCTTAATCTTTACATTTATGTCCCCCAAAGAATCAATTGCCTCAGAGGTTTCAGGTTTTGACTTGCTTGAATTCACCGAGCTAAAGTCAGTGAAACCAATCAAGTCGTCTCCATTCACCTCAATTTTAACATCATTCGTCTCTCCAGAACTATTCCCATTGTTTCCTGGAGAGATATCACTCGAGCCAACTGTCCGAACACCTTTGAATTTATTTTTGGGGCCTGTATCCTTCCCATGACGTCTCCGACCCCGCGAGACGCCTATTTTGCGTTTTTTGGGGCCATCTCGTCATTGTTATCCCCATTCCTATTGGCCATTTTATTCCTCCCCCTATTACTTGGGCACACATTAGACATATGGCCCTTACCTCCACAAGACCAACACGTCCTTCCGCCTCGGTTAATAAAACCCCGCCCCCTTGGGCTGGGTTGACCCAGTTTTTGTTCCCCAATTTGTAATTTCAGGGATTCTATTTGCTTTAAAAGGACAGAGTACCCATCTTCTGTATTACAGGCAGTGGAGACCATTTCGGGAGCTTCTACTTCTACCTGCATAATTGATGGTTCTTTCTCAAAATGGACCTGTCTGACTTGTTTTCGACCACGATGTGTAGCCTGAATATACTCAACTTTGTCAACAGCCAGGTCCAAAGTATTGACCTGGAGCCCATCAACATACTCCCCCACAGCCCTGTCGTATAGCCCCTGACAAAATCTTGAAACAGCATGGGCCTGAACCACATACTCGTCTGCACCCGCCCAGACCTTGTCAGCCATAACTTGTATTCTGCTGGCCCAGTCCCGTAAATCCTCATCCTTACCCTGGGTCAGGGCATGAAATTCAGCACTTAAAGTCTGGGGAGGTTGATGGCTTCCGAAACGGGATTCGAGTTTTTGTTTAATATAAATAAATGAGGGGTTTTTCTTATTTTTGGTTAGAAAAGCATAATAATCTAATACTTTCCCCTCCAGGCTCATGCAAAGGGCTTGGATTTTTTTATCATCATCCAGGCCTTGGGTTAAACATTCAAATTTAGCCCAAAACCCTTCCATGCTGCTCCTACCATCAAATCTAAGTCCTGCAGCTGTACTAAAATGTTTAGTTGGCATTTTCAATTTATGTTTTCCAGCATCATATTTTAAATAGTTGTACTGGTCATCCGGGTCGGAATCTGATAAATTTGCAGTGCTCTGTAATAGCCCCTTCGTTTTACCTTTCTCAGAGCGCAAAGGCACCCTTTCTCGCCTGAACAAATGTCTCCCATTATCGCCCTCAAAATGTGAAGACAACCGTTCTCGATCAAATAATTGACGAGAACTGGTTGTTACTTCATTCAGACTTTTGCGTTCACGCCGATAGCGGCCTGAACGGTCTAGTCTTGATTCATCCTGAGGGGTGGATTTGAAGACTACCTGTCGAGAACGAGGCTCCATAGACTCACGCTTCCTAGATTGGGGTGTAAAAGAACGATATTCTCGTTCAAAATAGTCTGTGTGTTCATCTTCAGAACTATCTTGAAAGAGTTTACGAGGGGATACCCGCCTTGAATCACTAGGGTATTGCAATGCCCCCCTTCGCCTAAATTTTCGCCCCCTGGTTGAATGTGCTGGAAGCGGGAGACCTAAATAGGATGGTAGATCATCATCAATTTCAGAGTCCTCAGATAAGGGTGAAACACTTAGCCTGCTGTCACACAATACTGAAGGGGTTGTAGTAATTTGATGGGGAATGGGGGGTGACAATATACCTTCCCTGGACTTTGCCTCATGTTTGATAGTTGTTTTGTCCATGATAATTGTAACTCCAGGATTTTCACCGCCTCTACTACTGTCATATGTTAATTCTACATCACCCTCCAAACTTTCATCACTTGATTCAAGAAACTCCTGATTAACCCCCTGTATAACAGAGTAAACATGGCATATCATTTCTCTAGTGTGAATATCTTTTTCTCTTGGAGTTCTATGTTGGCCTGGGGTATATTTCTCAAAATTTACACAATTTATTATATCCTCAAAGTTGACCCGCATTGGAATCCTTGAAATATTTTTCTTTGTAATATTGACAAATTTTTCTCTATAATACAGTAAGAGTTTTGCTCTCTTTATTCCAATGCCAGGTAACGTTAGCAGGTCATTGTAGCTGCATTTATTTATATAAACCGGTACCCTGTTATATTCTGGCTCCATTGCGTGTAGTTGTAGTATAACTTGAAATTTGAAAATGTGTCTAACAGTGTGAAATGACGTTTAAAAATTTACAATTCGTCGCCGACAGCTGACTAATAATGTTCATAAATTGAACAATAAACCTTTTTAAGGGTCATATAATTCCCAAAGAAGTATTTCGGGAAATATTCACCTTACTTACTACTCGTTTATTGTTCTTAAAAGGAGATATATTTCCCAAGAGAATAATTCCAGAAAATATATAGCCTTGATTGCCGATAGCCCACCTAAACACAATTTAATATTTATAACAGTGGCTGATAGGCAAGAAAAATATACCTCTGTTTAATTATTTTTTCCTATTCAACCGACAGTTGAAACCAAGAAAAAACAGTAAATTAAATGTTATCTACATTTATCAATGGAATTTCAAAAAAGAAATTTACAAGTTTCAGAACGGGTTGGAAACCGACAGTTCCTGTCAATGTAATCCATACAATCCAAACTTTACAATGAAGCTGCAATTCAGGGCGTTACTAGCCGGCAGCAAGTTACCCTATCAAAAAGAAAAATATATACAGGTGATATCTACAACATTGCTGCATGCCTCATTGTTTATACACAAAACACATGTGCTTCAGTCACGTGATAGTAACAAACAAATCACATGCAGTTAAAGAAGTACATGAGATTGAAGCGATCCAGACTAACTTTTCTCATTTACCCAAAGTAAAAACTGAATATCGCAAAATTAGAAAGGTTCTTCAAATTTTCCGACAGAAAATTATAGAACAGCAGTCGGCGACGCCAGTAAACTATTCCTCCGTACTCCAGTCGTCATGCCTCGTACGTAGGTAGTTCAGCCCTGACCAACTCGGACCTGGTCGAGATCTCCCGGGGTGGAGAAAACAGGTTACAAGATATTGGAGATGTGTTAAGAAGTACACACTCACCTAAAATCTATGAAGTCAGTCCTAAGTTCTTTCTTCTAAGTAAGATTGTAGAAATCGTAGTCTGGATCCGGATCACAGCTTCGTTCTTCACTCTTTTAGGTCAAGATGCAGAAGAAATTATCATTCAAGCGTCTCTAGCGACCTCAACTTCCGGTGTGGCGCTGCATTCAAATCATCCAATCACCAGCCAGCAATTCACGTTTCTTTTCATAGTAAGGTCACAGTTCACAGGTGAAGACCTTACTTTTCCCGCCACCAGTTATACTCAGTTTCATCTTTGTACATTACGTCACCGGTGGGCGGATACAACAACTTTATTGTTATTCCAAATAAAATTTCAAAGTGATCCGTTACCGCCAATGATCTACGGAAGCGTACCAAGGACATGATAAAAAATAATTCTCAGACCTACAAAGTCGAAATTTCAGGTAATACTTTTTGGCGGTAAAAAGGACGGTATCCGGTAAAAAGGACGGTAAGTGTATAATAACTACGTTTTAAAGTACTAAATGTACCTTTGAATGTGTGAAAAGTGATTGTGTAAGGAAGCTTACGCGATAATAAATATATAGAAGGAAGATTAAGTATTGTTTGTTTTATTGCAGACTATTTTCAAGACAAAATTGATCATTTTGCCATCGACACTGATCGACACGCCATTTTGTGCAAGGAAAACAACGAGTTAGCTGAGGTGCACGACGGGGTGAATATTATCATACTTGCTCGACGGAGGTGTAGCTAATTTTAGGTGTGTCTGTTCACTACGAGGGGATTAACAGAAAATTTTTTTGGAGAGAAACAATTTATAATTTGAAAATAGTCTACAATAAAACAAACAATACTTAATCTTCGTTTTATATTGCGCGCGCTTCATTAAATTGTCACTTCACGCTTTCAGAGGTACATTTAGTACTTTAAAACAGTTTTTATACGCTTACCGTCCTTTTTACCGGCAAAAAGTTGTGGGCAAGCTTTTTTTTAAAACGGGGGTTCATATTTTATTTTCAGTTAACGTTTCGCCAAACACATGCCGAGGTGATAATAAATATTAAAACCAACCATACATCAGTGGATGTAGTTCTAGATTCCTGTAAGTCCCACCTCAGTGATACCCACATGAGCCTATTAAGACTAGGGCCCCCTGTGCGCTCTCCACCAATCCCTATGTGTGAGCTCAAAGTGGTGGGCACGGAGGGGGGGGGGGGGGGGGTCGAGGGGCCCCAAATGGAAACCGTAACTTACTGTTTTTAACCCCCACGTTTCCTTAGGAGACACCAGAATCGATCTCAGAGCTTCAGAATTTGAAGAAAAAAATTATACGGAAAGGGGCTCACAACCGTTGGAGGGAATACGCTCAATTCCATAGTTGAAGCCATTGAAATATGCCAGCGTTATGTCGATCTTGTCCCCTCCCCCACCATTTCGAAAATATGGGAAATGGATTATATATCTAGCGGGGCGTAGGGCCCGGATTCTGTAATGGGGGGGGGGGGAGGCAATCATGATATTTGGAAGGTGGTTGTGGGGTCCCCCAGGCCTAACTAGGGCTAGGCCTCCCCAGAAACAAATTATCGTAAACAATTCATTAGTTATTAATTCCAATCGGGGGGGGGGGGGGGGCGGCAAACCCCACAGCGACCTTCCAAATATCATGATTGCCCCTCCCCCCCCCCCAAAAAAAAATAGCTACCCCCCCCCACACATTATAGAATCCTGGCTACGCCCCACTAGATAAAAAAAAATCCACTCGAAATTTGAACTATGGAATTGTGCGCCGTATTCCCTCCCACGATTATGAGCCCTGCACAGGATATTTTTCTTCTTCAAATTCTGAATCTCTGAGATCGATTCTGGTGCCTCCTGGGGAAACGTGGGGGTTAAAAACAGTTAATTATGGTTTGCATTTGGGGGCCCTCAGACACGGCCTCGGGCCCACCACTGGGAGGTCACACACAGGGGACTGGTGGAGTGAGAACAAGGCGCTCCTGTCTTAATAGGTCTACGCCTGTGAGTATCATTGGGGTAGGACATACAGGAATCTAGAACAAGTATCCGCTGATGTGTGGTTGGTTTTAATATTGATTATCACCTCGGCATGTGTTTGGCGAAACGCTAACTGAAAATAAGTTATGAAGCCCCGTTTAAAAAATAGCTTGAACACAACTTTTTACCGGTAAAAAGGACGGTAAGTGTATAAAACTATGTTTTAAAGTGCTAAATGTACAGTTGAATGTGTGAAAAGTGCCAATTTAATGAAGCGAACGCAATAATAAATACATATAACGAAGATTAAGTATTGTTTGTTTTATTGTAGAATATTTTCAAATTATAAATTGTTTTTCTCCCCAAACCTTTCTGTTAAATCCCCTCGTAGTGAACAGAAACATCTAAATGTTACGCACACGAATTAGTTACACCTCCGTCGAGCAGGTATGATAATATTCACCCCGTCGTGCACCTCGGCGAATTCGTCGTTTTCCTTGCACAAAATGGCGTGTCGATCAGTGTCGATGGCAAAATGATCTATTTTGTCTTGAAAATAACAGCCCTTTAAGCGTTTTTAAGTGTATGTCTGTGAGTGGGGATTTTTTTTTTTTGTCGTTGTGGGGGGGGGGGGGGGGGGTCGCCTACCATCACCCCATCATCCGTTCCCCTGAAGGCAGATCAGATGGCCAAGGCTCAGCGTCCACTCCACCTTATAGGCTCATGGGTAACTCCTATCTTTCAATAAGACAATAACACATACTGGTATAATTTTTATCCCCGCATTTTATTCTACAGTTGTTCGATAGGGTCTGTGCAACCCAAAAATACAACTTTTAAATTTTTGTGCCACCAGGTGGCTTCTGTGGAGCCCTTAAAAAATGCGTTATTTTTTCACTTTTTTGCTGAATAGTCCCAACCTATGTAATTCGGAGTTCTAAAATTACACTAGGGTGTTGCTAAATGATCTGTAGATATGTAGGAAGGTTTCGGATTTTTCGGGTGCCACGTGGCTGTGCCATCGTAGCCACTTTTGTGTTTTCTTAGACCGTTTCCGGCAAAAGGCTCATAGGATATGTAATTCGAAATGCTAAATCCATGCTCAGATGTTGCAGTAGGGTCTATAGATGCGCACGAAGGTTTCGGATTTTTCGGGTGCCACGTGGCTGTGCCACCGTAGCCACTTTTGTGTTTTCTTAGACCATTTCCGGGAAAAGGCTCGTAGGATATGTAATTCGAAACGCTAAATCCATGCTGAGAAGTTGCAGTAGGGGCTATAGATGCGCAGGAAGGTTTCGGATTTTTCGGGTGCCACGTGGCTGTGCCACCGTAGCCACTTTTGTGTTTTCTTGAACCGTTTCCTGCAAAAGGCTCCTAGGGTATGTAATTCGAAACGCTAAAACCATGCTCAAATGTTGCAGTGGGGTCTGTAGATGCGCACGAAGGTTTTGGATTTTTCAGCTGCCACGTGGCTGTGCCACCATTGCCACTTTCGTGTTTTTTTTTACCGTTTCCGGTGAAAGGCTCCTAGGGTATGTAATTCGAAACACTAGAACCATGCTCAAATGTTGCAGTAGGGTCTGTAGATGTGCACGAAGGTTTCAGATTTTTCAGGTGGCACGTGGCTGTGCCACCGTTGCCACTTTTGTGTTTTCTTAGACCGTTTGTGGCGAAAGGCTCCTAGGGTATGTAATTCGAAATGCTAAAACCATGCTCAAATGTTGCAGTAGGGTCTGTAGATGCACACGAATGTTTCGGATTTTTCCGGTGTCACGTGGCTGTGCCACCGTTGCCACTTTTATGTTTTCTTAGATCGTTTCCGGTGAAAGGCTCCTAGGGTATGTAATTCGAAACACTAAAACCATGCTCAAATGTTGCAGTGGGGTCTGTAGAAGCACACGAAGGTTTCGGATTTTTCAGGTGCCACGTGGCTGTGCCACCGTTGCCACTTTTGTGTTTTCTGAGACCGTTTCCGCTGAAAGGCTCCTAGGGTATGTAATTCGAAATGCTAAAACCATGCTCAAATGTTGCAGTGGGGTCTGTAGATGCGCACGAAGGTTTTGGATTTTTCAGCTGCCACGTGGCTGTGCTACCGTTGCCACTTTCGTGTTTTCTTAGACCGTTTCCGGTGAAAGGCTCCTAGGGTATGTAATTCGAAACACTAAAACCATGCTCAAATGTTGCAGTAGGGTCTGTAGATGTGCACGAAGGTTTCAGATTTTTCAGGTGCCACGTGGCTGTGCCACCGTTGCCACTTTTGTGTTTTCTTAGACCGTTTGTGGCAAAAGGCTCCTAGGGTATGTAATTCGAAACGCTAAAACCATGCTCAAATGTTGCAGTGGGGTCTGTAGAAGCACACGAAGGTTTCGGATTTTTCAGGTGCCACGTGGCTGTGCCACCGTTGCCACTTTTGTGTTTTCTGAGACCGTTTCCACTGAAAGGCTCCTAGGGTATGTAATTCGAAACGCTAAAACAATGCTCAAATGTTGCAGTGGGGTCTGTAGATGTGCACGAAGGTTTTGGATTTTTCAGCTGCCACATGGCTGTGCTACCGTTGCCACTTTCGTGTTTTCTTAGACCGTTTCCGGTGAAAGGCTCCTAGGGTATGTAATTCGAAACACTAAAACCATGCTCAAATGTTGCAGTAGGGTCTGTAGATGTGCACGAAGGTTTCAGATTTTTCAGGTGCCACGTGGCTGTGCCACCGTTCCCACTTTTGTGTTTTCTTAGACCGTTTGTGGCAAAAGGCTCCTAGGGTATGTAATTCGAAACGCTAAAACCATGCTCAAATGTTGCAGTGGGGTCTGTAGAAGCACACGAAGGTTTCGGATTTTTCAGGTGCCACGTGGCTGTGCCACCGTTGCCACTTTTGTGTTTTCTGAGACCGTTTCCACTGAAAGGCTCCTAGGGTATGTAATTCGAAACGCTAAAACAATGCTCAAATGTTGCAGTGGGGTCTGTAGATGTGCACGAAGGTTTTGGATTTTTCAGCTGCCACATGGCTGTGCTACCGTTGCCACTTTCGTGTTTTCTTAGACCGTTTCCGGTGAAAGGCTCCTAGGGTATGTAATTCGAAACACTAAAACCATGCTCAAATGTTGCAGTAGGGTCTGTAGATGTGCACGAAGGTTTCAGATTTTTCAGGTGCCACGTGGCTGTGCCACCGTTCCCACTTTTGTGTTTTCTTAGACCGTTTGTGGCGAAAGGCTCCTAGGGTATGTAATTCGAAATGCTAAAACCATGCTCAAATGTTGCAGTAGGGTCTGTAGATGTGCAAGAATGTTTTGGATTTTTCAGGTGCCACGTGGCTGTGCCACCGTTGCCACTTTTATGTTTTCTTAGATCGTTTCCGGTGAAAGGCTCCTAGGGTATGTAATTCGAAACGCTAAAACCATGCTCAAATGTTGCAGTGGGGTCTGTAGAAGCACACGAAGGTTTCGGATTTTTCAGGTGCCACGTGGCTGTGCCACCGTTGCCTCTTTTGTGTTTTCTGAGACCGTTTCCGCTGAAAGGCTCCTAGGGTATGTAATTCGAAACGCTAAAACCATGCTCAAATGTTGCAGTGGGGTCTGTAGATGCGCACGAAGGTTTTGGATTTTTCAGCTGCCACGTGGCTGTGCCACCGTTGCCACTTTCGTGTTTTCTTAGACCGTTTCCAGGGAAAGGCTCCTAGGGTATGTAATTTGAAATGCTAAATCCATGCTCAAATGTTGCAGTAGGGTCTGTAGATGCGCACGAAGGTTTCGGATTTTTCAGGTGCCACATGGCTGTGCCACTGTTGCCACTTTCATGTTTTCTTAGACCGTTTCTGACGAAAGGCTTCTAGAGTATGTAATTCGAAATGCTAAAAGCATGCTCAGATGTTGCAGTAGGTTTGTGGATTGCAGGAAGGTTCGGATTTTTTGGGTGCCATGTGGCTGTACCACTGTTGCCACTTTCGTGTTTTCTTAGACTGTTTCCAGCGAAAGGCTCCTGGTGTATGTAATTCGAAATGCTAAAACCATGCTCAAATGTTGCAGTGGGGTCTGTAGATGCGCACGAAGGTTTAAGATTTTTCAGCTGTGCCACCGTTGCCACTTTCGTGTTTTCTGAGACCCTTTCCAGTGAAAGGCTCCTAGGGTATGTAATTCGAAACGCTAAAACCATGCTCAAATGTTTCAGTGGGGTCTGTAGATGCGCACGAAGGTTTCAGATTTTTCAGCTGCCTAGTGGCTGTGCTGTTGCCACTTTCACGTTTTCTTAGACCGCTTCCGGCGAAAGGCTCCTAGGGTATGTAATTCGAAATGGTAAAACCATGCTCAAATGTTGCAGTAGGGTCTGTAGATGTGCACAAAGATTTCGGATTTTTCAGGTGCCACGTGGCTGTGCCACCGTTGCCACTTTCGTGTTTTCTTAGACCGTTTCCGGCGAAAGGCTCCTAGAGTATGTAATTCGAAACGCTAAAACCATGCTGAGATGTTGCAGTAGAGTCTGTAAATGCACAGGAAGGTTTTGGGTTGTTTGGGTGCTACGTGGCTGTGTCACCGTTGCCACTTTTGTGTTTTCTTAGACCGTTTCCGGCGAAAGGCTCCTAGGGTATGTAATTGGAAATGCTAAACGCATGCTCAAATGTTGCTGTAAGGTCTGTAGATGCGTACAAAGGTTTCAGATTTTTCAGATGCCACGTGGCGGTGCCACCGTTTTTCTTTCATGTTTTCTTAGATCATTTCCGGCGAAAAGCTCCCAGAGAATGTAATTTGAAATGCTAAAACTATGCTCAAATGTTGCAGTAGGGTCTGTAGATGTGCACGAAGGTTTCAGATTTTTGGGGTGCCACGTGGCTGTGCCACCGTTGCCACTTTCTTGTTTTCTTAGACCGTTTCTGGCGAAAGGCTCCCAGTGTACATGTATGTAATTCGTAACGCTAAAACCATGCTCAAATGTTGCAGTGGAGTCTGTAGGTGCTCACGAAGCTGTGTCACCTGTGCCACTCAATATGATTTTAGTGTGTCATATAATACATTTCATCTTTGTATCAAGCATTCATACAAAGTCAAGTATGCAAATGCGGGGATACACTATAGTGTGCTTTGCACACAAGTGACACCATCTAGTTCCTTTTTTTATAACCGTTATGGATAATATGTGCTGGGGCTACTCCTGAACGACTGTTTGGGTTTCTTTTTCTTTTCTTTTTTCTAAGACAACCATCAAAGTGCGGTTTCAGTATTACCATCCATATAAATATGCCCACGCTTCTAAGTAAAATACAGAGCAGAATATCGTAGTTATGCACAATTCCAAGTCACCTTCCAGTTCGAGGTTATCGGGGGGGGGGGGGGGGGGTGACCCCAGTACCTTACTGTCCGTGCGCACACTCAAACCAAGGAGATTATTGACCCTCGCTTCTGACCCTTGTGGATCCATAAGCAAGTAAATATATTCGGGTTGAAGGGGTTTTCAATCCCACCAGTGTGCTTTCGGCGCCCTGAAACTTTTCATTTATTCATTCATTCGATAATTAATTCCAGTCAGTTGAAGCCCTGTTCATGCCCAACCGAGAGCAAAGTATTGGTACAATTGACTTAGAATCCTAGATTTCGACCGAAAAACAGTATAAACATTGCTAAATTAAATATGAGACTACGAAAGAAGGATAAAACGAAAGAAGGATAAATGAGTTGGGGACGTTTTGACCAACTCTTGGGGACGTTTTGACCAACTCTTGGGGACGTTTTGACCAACTCTTGGACACGTTTTGACCAACTATTAGGGACGTTTTGACCAATTGTTGGGGACGTTTTGACCAACTCTTGGGGACGTTCTGACCAAAAAAATTAGGGGACGTTTTGGTTTGGGGACGTTTTCACCAACACCCGATGGCGAAATGATCTATTTTGTCTTGAAAACAGTAAAACAATAAAACAAACAATCTTCCTTCTATATATTTATTATTGCGTAAGCTTCCTTAAATAATCACTTTCCACACATTCAGAGGTACATTTAGTACTTTAAAACGTAGTTTTTATACACTTACCGTCGGTTTTACCAGATACCGTCCTTTTTACCGGCAAAAAGTATAACCGAAATTTCGACTTTTTATCTCGAAATTTCGACTTAAAATTTCGACTTTTTATCTCGAAATTTGACTTAACATCTCGAAATTTCGACTTTTTATATCGAAATTTCGACATAAAATCTCAAAATTTCGACTTAAAATCTCGAAATTTCGACGTTTTATCTCGAAATTTCTACTTAATATCTCGACTTAAAAATCTCGAAATTTCGACTTAAAATCTCGAAATTTCGACTTTTTATCTCGAAATTTCACCATAAAATCTCGAAATTTTGACATAAAATCTCGAAATTTCGACTTTTTGTCTCGAAATTTCGACTTTTTATTGCACACTTGGTAGCCTTATCAGCTGCGACGGTGTTGCGTATTTACTGTTTATGCACACAATGACGCTTCACTTTGCTTTTGTGGGATGTTCCATTTTGATCTTCATTTATTATGGGTGTTGGTGCGTCGGGATTCGAAATGGGGAAATGCTAGGTACGTGGGGTGGAAGTTGAATTAGAGGTGGAAGGCCATTATTTCCACGATCTTCTATTTTCTGCTGTAATTTTGGGGTACTGTACTGGGTGAAAGTCGCATATCTTCGTAAGGGTGAGCAACTCCAGTGGTGACATTTACCGGCAGCACTTTTCGAGTAATGTGTTTGGGGAGAGAGAGGAGGCAACTTCCGCAGCATTGCTCATTGGGGGTGGGTCACTGGGAGAAACGTGCGTGCACTGATATCTTTTGGGTGTATCGCTCTTTTTGTGGGTTATTATGGCGGGATGGGGAAGGCATCCGAAGTTGTGGGACGTATTCACGGAGCCTCATGTATATTGTAGAAGCACTCTTTGGACTTTTATTGTAACGTGATTTAACGGCACTTGTCAATAACGTGTGCTGTTTGGTATTTTATTAGAATGTTTATTGAACGGACTTAGCTCTGTGTGTGTGTGGGGGGGGGGGGGGGGGGGGGGGATTGCATGGTAAATTTCACGTGGAACAGCATTTGTCAAGCTGCATCCTTTGTAAATACGGGTTGGAATAGAGCGTCAGTTTATTTGATCACCAACTTTAGGATGCTGGATGGGGTTGCACTAAATTCTTATTTACCGTTAGGTAACGGATGGCAAAGTCGATGGACAAAATTGGGCATTTGTATGGGTGAGGTCTGTTGTACTCGTTCGAAAAACAATATTCCACTTGGAGTGGTCGTTAATGAATGAAAAGGAGGCCTACCTGGCAGAAATGTCAAGGCACGGGTGTTAGGCGGGGTATTATTCGTGTCCGGTCGGTAGGGCGAGAGTTTGTTAGAAATCAGAAGCCATTGTATTGCCGTGCAATCTAATGCATTGGAAAATTATTTTATTCGTCTTGGGGATAACATTGTGGTAGTGGCGATAGGGGGGGGGGGGGGGGGGGGGGGGCTCACCTGTATTCAATACTGGATATGACAGGTATAGGTTAGGTATAGACAGATAACTGAGATACTGTTGGTTATTTCAGCAGAGTTTCGGTCACTTTGACTGACAGAGCTGCGTGCTGGCCATCACTAGTGTTGGTGGCACTAATACTCTTCCATAGTTTATTTACAGGGGTGCCCAACGGTTTAATGAAACTAACGCTAGAATGGTATGCCCTAGGCCTCAAGCTAAGAGGGTGGAGAGAGAGAGAGAGAGGGGGGGGATGCGCCCATGACCCTGTCCGTGTCGGAATTTTTCAAGTTGTCTGCCGGAAAAAGTATTGGCCGCTCGCACAACAACGATGCCACAATTTTCATTGTGCAAAACTATCTTTAGGTTTCATATATCCTTTGTGTGTAAACGCTTGTTCGTTTATTGCTATTTTAAAGAATTACTTTTGTGAAACGAAAGTAATACTTGAAAAGAATAATAATAAACGAACGTTTGGGGCCCGTTTCGTTAATTATTGTTTTACGAACAAAATTTGAGTAAGGATTCAAGTTCGTACCGATGGTCAGCGATCCGGGAACACTATCGGAATATTCACCTCTCGGCCCACCATGTCGGGGGGGGGGGGGGGGGGGTTAAGATCCTATCTCTGTGCCTGCTTTTGATGTGGGAATAACTGCAAGCTTGAATTATTTTTATTGGCCAGGGTCACCTCACCGCAGTTTTACGGGTGGTGGAAGCCGGAGAAAACCACCGAGCAGCGGCGAGCAACTGTCAAACTCCCCAACATACTAATTCTGCATAGAGTCATCATTGCTTGAAGAAGGCAAGTGCGCCTTAGACGTATACACTGTGCGCTTTAGTACACAGCGACACCGTGCCATCACGTGGGCAATCGGGATTCAGTTCCTTACCCAAGGGCACAATGCCGATACCGCTAGTCATGATCAATCGGTGAACGTCTCGGTTTAAAGTTCAAACCACTGGCAAGCTTCAATGGACCGCTTGGTTCATCCATAAGACGGCCCTTATCAGGGCCATCGAAATGTCTGAAACGAACACTTGTTCACTTAACACATTGCCATCAACATTAACCCTCTCTCTCCCCCACCCTGCACATTAAACCCAGAGATAAAGTTATTTCCACTCGATACGAGTAAAGTTCCATTTACCGAGATTCATATAAGTGTATGCTGAATTTCGAAGATTAAAAAATCCATTATCCTAACCCCATACAACATGTAATATAACAGGCGCATCCCGACGCCACCCCTTCCCCCATGAGGAGAGCGGTGACGAAGTGTTTAGAGCATTGCACTTTAAACCGAAAGATCGACAGTTCGATCCCGATCAGAGGTAATTGCTTTGGGTAAAAACACTTTTTCCCGTCATGTGGGGCACGGAGATGTTGTGTTCAAAGGCGTGCACGTCGATGATTCACTTGCTTCCAACCGCAGCTAACGTTGCTTGTGCAGAGTTAGTAAGTTCGAGAGTCTGTCAGTTGCTCGCCGCTGCACGATTATTCTCTCTAGCTTCCACCCACCGTTAAACTGCCCAACACGATGCCACCCAGGCTGTTAAAAATGTGGTTAAATACAAACAAACTTCTCCCGAAAACAAACATCGATATCCAACCGGTTAAGCCCGCACCCAGAGGGAAACACTCATAATTTTGAAAACTGTAACCTCCTTGCCAATATCTACGTACGTATACCCTTTCAAGTATGTAAATTGTTGGCTATATACCTTACCTATACCTGTCTTGTCCAGAAATGAATAAATGTGTGACCCCCCCCCCCCCCCCACACCCCACACACACACTCTTGCAGCCACCACCACAATGTATTGACTCGCTAAGACGAGTATATATGCATTAGAGTGTATATACTGATACACCGACTTTCTGATTTCTCACAATTTCTCACCCTATGGAACGGACACGAATGCCTCCCCCCCCCCCACCCCTGTGAGATTTCTAACTGGGTTTGGGCGGTCACTGCCTCCTTTTTCAACCATTCATGGCGCTCCCCTGTCTGTTAGAAGTGTCGTTAAACCCCAGTAAAAAAATAAAACAATCATGACCCTCCACGCGGTATATTGTTTTTTCCGGAAGAGTACAACAGTCCACGCCCATAAAAAGTCCAGTTTTATACACCGAATTTGCCAATCCGTTCGCTAACGGTAAATACGAATGCAATACACCCGATACACAGCTTCTAAAGTTTACGGCAAAATACATAGAAATGATCTCAGTGCGCACATGCTTCTCCCACCCTCGGAAAGTGGTGCCCAATAAATATCAGTTTTACCCAGTGCGCTGCTCACACATTTCCAGAATACACTTCTGGCAGTGCATCCCCTATAATTTAATTTGGTGGTGGTCGGGTGTGTGTGTGGGTGTGTGTTTGTGGGGGGGGGGGGGGGGGGGGGGTCGGACGGGGGTTGTAAGGGTGCTGGGGGGGGGGCGTATTTGTTGTTTATCCACACAATGTCGCTTCACTTGGGTGGCATGCGTCTTGTTTTGATTCTCGTTTTTTATTTTTCTTCTGTAATATTTTGGTAGTGTACTGAGTAAAAAGTAGCACCCCTTCGTAAGGGAAAATACCCCAGTGATATTTACTGGGCAGAATATCTTCGTAAGGGTAGACTACTCCTGTGATTCACCGTGGGTACCCCGGGACGTGAAGTAGTGCTTAGTGCTCGTTTACTGTTGTAAACAAGCTCCGTTTCACTGATAAAATATAGGAGCTATTCATCAATGCATGGGTGGAAGTTCTCTAAAATGGGTATAAACGATTGACTAAACTTGACTTTATCTCCATGTTGCGGTCACGATTACATTGTGCAGAAATAGGTGATTTTAAACACAAATAAATAAATAAATAAATAAATAAATAAATAAATAAATAAATAAATAAATAAATATTACAGTGATATTTACTGGGCAGCACTTTCTGGGATTGGAGTGGGTGGGAGGGGTAGGGCTGATACAGCATTACTTATCAGAGGGTTGGAGACGCATGTGTGCGTTGATATTATTTGGATGCATCGCTCTTTTTGTGATGTATAATTGCGAGATGGGGAAGACATCCAGGGGCGTGTCATGTGGAAGTCTTCGGTGAACCTCTGTGGTCTATAATGGCGCGATAGGGAAGATTTCCAAGGGCATCTTCAATGAACCTCAAGTATTGGATTTTATTGAAAAGTGAGTTAACGGTACTCTGAAGGGCCGGAGGTGGGGTGGGCAGCATTCCTGTCTTGTCGGTTAGGTGAGAATTTGTTAGAACTCAGAACCGGGTGTAACGGAATCTATCGCACACTGCTACTGAACAAAAGACCACGTGCATACCCAGCGAGGTGAAATCTCGAAATTTCGAGATAAAAAATCGAAATTTCGAGATAAAAAAGTCGAAATTTCGAGATTTTATGTCGAAATTTCGAGATAAAAAGTCGAAATTTCGAGATTTATGTCGAAATTTCGAGATAAAAACTCGAAATTTCGACTTTCTGGGTCTGGAAATTACTTTTTTTTATCGAATCCCTAATACGCTTTCGTAATGATCCGATACCGCCGCATCAACTGCATTGATAATATAATATATATTTTATTAAAACTGATGAAATCAGATAATACGTCGAGTGCCTGTGGCACATATGTGTGTTGAGTTATGGAAGTAGGCTTCGATTGTAATTGCCGACAGAGAACTAATTAACATGTCTTAATGTCACTTACCGAGGTGCAGCCGCTGTAAATACTAATTACCAAGCTACCCACCAAATACCGAGGGGAAGATTTTTCAGCAAACGCTATTACTTTACTAGTCTTTAGCACCCATAATTCTCAAATATGGCGTTAAAACTATACACATACTGCTTAAATCTTTTTATATACTCATAATACACAACCCCGTATAATTTTGTAAGTTTCTAACCCCATTCCCACCCCTATTTTTCTTCACCTCGGTATCCCTCAGTATTTAGTATGGCCGTTCCCTTTTGTGGTCTGTCGGTGGCAGAGCGGTGTGCGTAGTTCAGTATGGTTTCGATAGGCGGTTGGTGCCGAAGGAAGCTCTCTCGGCGTGGGTTCGAACCCCGCCATGCCAATGTAAACAAAAAATTATATTACGGACTTTCAGGCCATGTTTGGACTACTTCCTGCCATGACATTGTGCTGTGGCAACGCCGCAACTGAGGAGCTATTCGGCATCTGATGGCGAATAACACGCGCCTATTGAAAGCTAATCTCTTGCGCTATTTGCCCCCAGGTGCCAAAAATAAGTTAGATTTTTCGGGATATTTTTGCAACTAGAAGAGCTATGGGGTTGATATTTGGCATGGTAAAGGGAGATAACTCACTGTACCTACCGATGAGATATTAGTCAGATATTCGCGCAGGATTCAATTTTATAAGCGAAATATTTTTTTGGAACGCTATTTGCCTCCAAGTGCCAAAAATAAGTTCGATTTTTCGGGATATTTTTGCAACTAGAAGAGCTATGGGGTTGATATTTGGCATGGTAAAGGGAGATAACTCACTGTACCTACCGATGAGATATTAGTCAGATATTCGCGCAGGATTCAATTTTATGAGCGAAATATTTTTTTGGAACGCTATTTGCCTCCAAGTGCCTAAAATAAGTTCGATTTTTCGGGATATTTTTGCAACTAGAAGAGCTATGGGGTTGATATTTGGCATGGTAAAGGGAGATAACTCACTGTACCTACCGATGAGATATTAGTCAGATATTCTCGCAGGATTCAATTTTATAAGCGAAATATTTTTTGGAACGCTATTTGCCACCAGGTGTTAAAAATAAGTTAGATTTTTCGGGATATTTTTGCAACTAGAAGAGCTATGGGTTTGATATTTGGCATGGTAAAAGGAGATAACTCACTGTACCCAACGATGAGTTATTAGTCAGATATTCGCGCAGGATTCAATTTTATAAGCGAAATATTTTTTTGGAACGCTATTCGCCAGCAGGTGCCAAAAATAAGTTAGATTTTTCGGGATATTTTTGCAACTAGAAAAGCTATGGGGTTGATATTTGGCATGGTAAAGGGAGATAACTCATTGTACCCACCGATGAAATAATAGTCCGATATTCGCGCGGTATTAAATTTTATAAGTGAAATACTTTATTTCTCATGCCATTTGCCACCAGGTGCTAAAAATAAGTTGCATTTTGGGGAATATCTTCCCATCTAAAAGGGTTAAGCAGTTAAAATTTGGCATGATAATTGGCTCATATTTACTCGATCCACCACCTAAGTATTAGACCAATTTTCATGCGGCATTCAATTTTATCACTTTTAAATTGCTCAGAGGTTTTCCGGTGTGGCATTGTTTTGTGTTTTATTGACCATAGAAAATACCACTGTATAATCATTGTAAATGAGATGTTTTCAATGGAAAAAAAAACTTCTAACAAAAATGTAATGTAAACCCTTAACAAAATACAAAATAACCAAAATTAAAACAAACAAAACAACAACAACAACAAAACACAGCAGCAGCAGCAGCAAAAAAAGGGATGGGATTATATTTTCGTTTATGCCATGACCCGTGAGCAAATTACAAGAAAATGTCTGGAAGACAAAAAATAACTATTAAATCTAATTCCCCATTGTCCGTGCACTCACCCAAACTAAGCCCACTTAGACACTTGTCGGCACGTTTGTTTATTCATCACTTCTCCACAGTACTTTTTATCACGACTGCACCCAAAAATCAGTAATAATTATTACGAAATTAATCGGAAAAATTGAATAATTATGCTCCGTTACATATTTGTTTTTGATCTTTGAAAGGCTCATTAAAATCCGGAAAAAAATGATGACCAGGTTTTCAACCCAAATGCCCATGTCGCCGAGAGTCCACGAAAAATAACTACCACAGAAAAAATAAACAATATGTGCGCACGCAAATGGGCTTTCAAAAACTGCTGTAAACTTACACATTTTATATCTTAATTTTCTTCCTATGCAATAGTGTGATTGGTAAAATTATGATATTGAACAGCAGTGAGAGTGTTGAAGGACTACCGGCTATTACAACCAAACTTTCAAGGGAGTAATCCCTATCCAAGCAGGGGGATGGGGTCTGAAAACATTCGAGGAACATTGGTGCATTTTTTAGTATTTGCGCAAAATGGCCACCCACCACCCCCCTAAAAAAATTCCGCCACGTTTTCAGACACCCACCATGATTTCAGTATATATTTGAAATAATTCCATGTATTCACAGTTTATTGGCCACATTGGATAGTGCCAAATGAAAGTTAAATTATTTTTATTCTTTTTGTTGAATAATATTGTTAACTAAAAAGGGTGTATTCAGTGACAGTTCCCAGCATAGTTCGCCAAAATCACCCTGTTCTCTTTATGGGGAACTAATTCAGAACTATTTTCTCTATGAAACACATGGTCTAAACAGAATGCAAACGCCATTGCGTGAACACAGTGATGCTAACCCACTGCGATGACACGCCCTTCTACAAAAATCCAAATGATTTAGTAACGTGTGATAGTGTTTATGTACTTTTATCATATACTTTTTACCTGGTTTCATGATGAAAATTGGAATATGTATTTATTTATAGGTGTTAATTGGCATTTCAACAGCCAGAATCATATCGTGTCGATGACAAGTTAGGGGTGGAGGAAGCCAGAGTACTCGAAGAGAATCACTGAGCATCGACGAGAACCTCTCAGCTCTCCAACTTCATAACTCCCCTTGCACTGCATTTCGGAACAGTGTCGCACCATGGCACAGTAAGGGTCAGTTTGGTTTCCTTGGAGACATGTGCACCTTGAAGTGCAGTATGCCTCAGTACACAAAATCACCAAGACCCCAAGTGGGCAAGCGGGATGAAGTGTCTTACCCAAGCACATTACGCGACTGCTGCTGATGGTGGAATGGAAACTGAGGAGCCTCTCGTCCTGCAGCGTGAAACGCTACCAACTGAGCCACTGCGCTCCCATAAGCCTTGGATAGTGCTAAATCAAACTCAAGTTCAACTGAGTGAATAGGTTATTTTCAAAAGCTTTATTTCGTGATGACACCTTAAATAGTAGACAAGGATCTCAATGTTCACCCTCTGGAGAGCTTATTCGGAGCTATCCTCCCAATGGAACATGTGGCCAGAGCAGAATGAGATCCCATAGGGTAAATTCAGAGATGCTAGCTCACTATGATCTTTCAGATTTCTTCAGAAACCCGGGCCATATTCATGAAACCTACTTAAGACACAAATCTGTCGTAGGAAGGTCTCCAGTATCAAGATGCGACTCAAGTGGTATTCACGAAACGATCTTAAATTTGGAAATGTCCTAAATATTGCCCAAATCTTAATAGTTGATGACCATATTTCCCAACTTTTATGTGTCATAAGTATGTTTTGTGAATGCGGTTGGTGAATACAACTAGGAAGGTCTTAGGACCGTCTTGAAGTTAGGATTTGAGATAGTCGTAAGCAATAACTTAGGATAGTTTTCATGAATATGGACCCTGAACCATATATTGAAGTTTGATAATGTTATATTATCATATACTTCGTTATTTTCAACCCTGGTTATGTGATGCCAAATCAGAATTCAGTTATTTTTTACTTTATTTCAAATAAATTTAATGAATCACACATTTTCACTTTATTTGAAAAGTTCATGCAAGCTTTGACAAAATCAGTGGTTGCTATTTTCGGCTTCCTCTCACCTTGATTTTCAGATATATTTCCAAGCCAAACCCCCTTAATATGTGCACTTGGAAAAATCTCTTTTTCGGGCTGACGGATCACCCACCATCCCCGCCTTTGTTCCTGAAAAAATTTGTTCACCCCCCCCCCCCCTCGATCCAAGCAAACATTTTAATTTAATAAAAAACGACCCCCTATATCTCCAGAAATACTCAATGGGTTTTAATAATTCGACAAGTTAATCGCAGTAACATTAACTGGGAAGAAATGATTACTACTATGTTAATAGAAACGTGTGTGTAAGACTGAGAGCGGTTTTACATGGAGTGTACACGTTATGAGCCCCATCTCTTCAGATTGCCCTCACAATTCCATCTACCACCCGACCCGAGGGAAACTGCCTCATGCCCTCATTTATAAATGAGCTCACTGGATACGAGAACAACAGTTTCTCTCGACGTTTGTCCATTTTGAGGAATATGTGCATTACAAAACCAAAGATTCTAGAAGACCATGGAGCCATTGAAAATTATCATATAGAAGCACATCACCATTGGAAAAAAATCAATTCAAAAATACGCGATCCGACAAGTTGCTTGACTCTTACCAGACAATTGTGAACTGTAACAATCCCTGGCGCCCCGACTGCTCCTAGCTATAACCACAGGTACTCGGCACAAGCTGGGAAATCGAAAGAAAAATGATATTTGATACCATTTTTGAATTGATGCTGACGTGCCCCTATAATGGCATATAAATATTAACAAGGTACACAACTCGCTTTTCGAAAACGATCGCACACGTCTTCGTTATACCCACCTCAAATTTGATTCACATAACGTATTCAACAGTTGTAGTCCAGGCGATGGGTGCAAGTAATGTTCAGGAGGTGATAAAAGCATGAAACTTGGAACAAACACTCTATAGCCTTCCCCGATCATTTTAAGAGCTGTACCCAAGAAATCCATTGGGTTCCATAGCAACGGTTGCTAGGTAAACAACACCCATGGCAACCAGGACATATATTGCTATTTCTTCCAATTTCAGTGGAACCTATCTAACCATTTCTGTTTCCATGGTGATTCAAATGGATTACACTGATGTTTCAGCCCTATAGAGCCCATCTGACAGGAATATTTCTAAGTAAGAGGTTTCCCTTAGCCACAGCATACATTTTATCAGTTGCAACCAGTCAACCAGCCAAATTGTATTCTGATATCTAGACGTTATATCGACCGAGAAAAGAATTCAATATGTTGAATTACAGTTAGAGATCGATATAAGTTCATGCTTCTATCCCCATTTGTGCACACATCGCGAATTCTTGCAGCAATAACTAACGAATCGTGTTTTGTACTTGCAGGACTGGTGAAGTATACATCTAATGTACTAATTGCTGGATGCGGATCTGGTGGTGGTCAACTAACCTACTAACATTTTCACAATGACTAACACCCCAGAAACAACTAACTGGTCGAAATGCATTCTTTGCCAGCTTGACAGAAAGGAGCAGTTAACATGTCCCACCGATGTTGGCTACAAAACTCTAGCAGATAATATCTTACAATTTGAAGAGGTTGGGTGCATGCCATTGGAAATTGATGTCGCACGTTTAGATACAGGGGAAGGCATTGAGTCAAGTTTGAAAGAACAGAATGCAAAATGGCACATGTCATGTTATAGAAAGTTTGCAAGGGATAAACTGGAACGCGCGATAGACAGAAAGCGCAAAGCTAGTGATGTTCCAACAAGCTCCAAACGGGTTTTCACACGTAGCAGCAGTTGTGATGCAAACATATCAATTGAAAGTCGCGTGTGCTTCTTCTGTTCGGAGCCGGAAACGATTGACAATAAACTCCATGAAGTTAGTACATTTCAACTAGACTATCGTGTTCGGAAGTGTGCTCATGAACTGCAAGATGATGATCTTCTGGCAAAAATAAGTGCTGCAGACCTTATTGCTCTTGAGGCAAAGTATCATGCAAAATGCCTCGCCAAATTGTATAACAGAGCTCGTGCATGCGTTCCACAGGATTGTGCTACTTCGAGTGAACAGACGCATAAAGGTATTGCTTTAGCAGAACTCATATCTTACATAGAGGATAGCAGACAATATGATGAAATAAAAGTGTTTCGACTCGCAGATCTCACAAAGTTGTACACAGAGAGACTAGTACAGCTCGGTGTAAATGTTACAGCCCGTGTGAATAGTACACATCTGAAGGAAAGAATCCTTCTGCATATTCCAGATATGATAGCATACAAGGAAAAGAAAGACGTGTTCATGGCATATAATGACGATGTCGGCTCTTTCTTGCAACTCGGATATCAGACTGATCGAGATGAGGAAAGTGTGATGATGATCCAAATTGCCAACACCATTCGAAAAGACATTTTCGCACAGCAAGTGAAATTCTCTGGTTCAATTGACCAGACCACTCAAGTAGAATCAGTGCCTCATTCTCTTTTGGCATTAGTCAACATGTTAATTAATGGATCAAATATAACTGATCAGACCGGTTACTCGAGTCTTAGCCAACCAGTACTCACAATTGCCCAACTGCTTGTGTTCAATAGTATCAAGAGGCGCCGAGAACATGGGAAAGTTTCAAACTTGTTCCACAGCAAGGATCGAGAGACACCATGCCCTGTGTATGTTGGACTCAAAGTCCATGCGCTAACTCGAGAAAGGCAGCTGGTTGACAGTTTGTTTGCTCTTGGAATATCGGCTTCATATGATCGCATCATGGACATTATCACTGCACTTGGAAATAATGTTTGTAGTTACTATCATCGGATTGGTACAGTCTGTCCGCCGCAGATACAACAGGGACAGTTCATAACTGCAGCCGCAGACAACATTGACCATAACCCGAGTTCCACTACCTCCTCAGGTTCATTTCATGGTACAAGTCTCTCTTTATTCCAGAATATTTCCACCAGGAGAAGTGATAATCAGGATGATCGTGGATTTAATCACTCCATAATTCCATCAAAGGGGCAGAGAAAAGTGATAGACTTACCAACATCATACACTAGGATAAAGCCCACGCGACTACCAACATCTGATATCTTCGCCCCACTCTTTGCTGGTGGATATGTATCTTCATGTGATACTCTTGTTGATATGATTCGAAAGGAATATGACTGGCTTGCTCATGTCAAGGAGGTATACACAGGTGAACTATCATCTACTTCGAACTTATCATGGGCAACTTACCATTCCGGTATTATGACGAAACCTGATGTTCTGCCATCCGTCAATGCCATGTTACCACTCTTCAGTGAAGAAGCAAGCTCATCATCCATGCTACGTCACTGTTTCGACATCATTAAGGAATCAGTTCAACATGCCAACCCTGGTCAAACTCCTGTGATAAGTGTTGACCAGCCACTTTTCGCAAAAATGAAACACTTGCAGTGGTCTATGGAATCATTATATGGCGAGGACAAGTTTGTCATACTTCTTGGTGGGCTTCACACCGAGATGACCTGTTACAAAGTCTTGGGACATTGGTTGGAAGGTAGTGGCTGGGTGGAAGCTCTTCAAGACGCAGAAATTGCAACCCTGGCATTGCAGAATCATTTCTCAAAGCTTCACATGTCACACGCACAAGACATGCCCATCAGATATCTGCTTGTGCCTTATATATACTCCTCGTGAAGGCATATGATGACTATTTGAATTGTCTTGACATAGGGCCACCGGAGAGTTTCTACATGTGGTGCACACGGAAGAAGAAAGAACATCCACAGTTTCTTTACTGGTTCACGTGTCTTGAACTGCAGCTGCTTGTGTTGGCTTTCATTCGATCACTGCGAACGGCAGACTTCAACTTGTATAAAGAGACACTGAATGAATTGACATCTTGGTTCTTTAGTCTTAATCATACTCATTATGCACGCTGGATGTCAGTTCATGTGAGAGACATGTGTAGCCTTGACAACAATCACCCAGATGTTCTGCAGGAATTCCAGAATGGAAACTTTGTTATGGCCAAGTCACAAAGAAAGTTCTCTCTCATCGCAATTGATCATGCTCATGAACAGAACAACAGGGTACTGAATGATGAAGGTGGAATAATTGGGCTTACACAAGATCATGATGCGCTTGTACGGTGGGCAGTAGCAGGGCCTGAACTTGTACGTGTGTTGTCAGGTTTCGAATCTTCCATAACAGCAAAGGTGCCAACAACCGGATCTATCGACCAGCATGAGCAGGCCGGTCCAATGCAGAGACGTTTTGCCAATCAGATCAAGTCATTGACCATAGTACTAGGAGAAATGGGAAGTCCCTTTGAGGAGGAGAGCAAGGATCTCATCAGGCTCCATACAAAAGACATCATGGACCAACAGTCGGTAGACTGTCTTAATACCTTACATTCAAAAGGCCAGGAGCAGTATAGAGCTTTCGTTGATGGGCGTCTCAAAACAAATGCCTCACCAATAACAAGCACAATCACAAAGAATAACGTTCTCCTATTCAATGCCCAAGCACGACGGTCTAGACGAGCAGATCCGAAAATCAGTCTTCTGAGAAATGAATCATCTCTATTTGCGAGGTTATACATTGCATGCCAGACGAGGGACGGTGACTTGGATATGTTTTTCAGCCACGAAAATCTTCCTTTCCCACCATCTATCAGTTCTTATGGACAGCTACGTTTTGGAAAAAAATCTGACCTAATGGATTGCCTTGAACAACATGTGGTTTCATCGTGTGACGTCAGACCTGACACAGATGTTAGTATCATCGATGGTGCTGTTTTAGTGAACATTCTAAGACCTACAGGCTGCAAGACGTTCTCAGACTATTCCAGAAAAGTGTTTGTACCCCACATAGAGAATGAATACAACAGGGCTAAGAGAATTGACATTGTATGGGACGTGTATCTGGACAACAGCTTGAAGGCACAAACGAGAGAGAAGCGCGATGGTTCAGGACAACGTCAGAGGAGACGTGTTGGACCTTCTAGCCCCATACCTAACAACTGGTAGCAATTTCTAAGAATTAATGACAACAAGGTGGAACTATTCAGACTTTTGAACAATGAACTGATCGCGAGTGCATCAACAAATTGTCCTCTCATTGTGACTGATGGTGAGACAGTTATCTGTGAACCCACAAGAGACATTTCGAACATAGCTCCATGTAATCATGAGGAAGCAGATTCCAGGATTATGGTTCATGTTGCAGATGCTGTCAAGCAGGGCTTAAAACGGATTCTCATACGAACAGTAGACACAGATGTTGTTGTTCTTGCAGTAGCAACTGTGCAGATTTTAAGTGAGCCTGAGCTTTGGGTTGCATTCGGAAGTGGGAAGGACTTTCGCTACATCCCAGCTCATGAAATAAGTGTATCACTAGGTCCAGAGAAGTCCCTTTCTCTCCCAATATTTCATGCATTCACGGGTTGTGATACAGTGTCCCAATTCGCTCAAGTTGGTAAAAAAACTGCGTGGAAAGTCTGGGAGACCCATGATGAATTCACCAAGACATTCTACGATATGTGTGATGCTCCTGAGGAGATACCAGGAGAGACAGAATGTTCTTTCGAGTTTTTCACTATCCTCTTGTATGATAGAACTGGGACAAGTACCTCAGTTGACGAAGTGAGGAAACTTCTTTTCACCCGCAAAGGGCGTCAAATGTCTGCCCTCCCGCCAACCAAAGCTGCATTGAAACAGCATATACGGAGAGCCGTTTTACAAGGAGGGCACTACTGGGGCAAATGTACCATACCATATCGTCAACTACCATCACCGGCTGATTGGGGTTGGACATGCCCTGAACAATGGAGACCTCTCTGGACCACTCTACCAGAGGCCAGTGTTTCTTGCCCTGAGTTACTAAAGTGTTCTTGCAGAAGTAAATGCAGGGATTGCAAATGTACACGAGCAGATTTTAAGTGTACTGTTTATTGTGCATGCAAAGGAGACTGTGATAACAACTGAGTCTGATGTTTGTGTCCCCTAGTGATATCTCTCATCAATTTCTCTCCATATTTCCTCACTTTGCCTCGCAAGGAGAAAGACATTTTTGTGTTTTCGTGACACTAACGTTCATTAAAATTGTCAAAGGGATCTTGTGATGAATGATTGTCCCATGCTTGGTCTCCGGGGTCATATGAAAAGAGCCACCACTAGTTATTCAGGTTGTCAGATTCATAGGATGACAACCCAGCTAGCTATCTACTAGATATAGCATTTACCGAGCCAATCATCTCCGGATTTCATTGGGTTGTCTTTGTGGTCTCTTGTAGATTCACTTGTTAGTTCCGTTCGAGTGTTCAGTGAATTATTTTGACAATTTGTCACCTTAGAACCATTATGTCCTAAGTGCACTCTAAATAGAGTGCAATTAGGACATAATGGTTCTAAGGCAGCGAATTGCTTGAATAATCTCAGATCGGTCAGGTATTTTCCCTGGGTAACCTGCATTTAGTGGGAACAAACGCATCATAATATGGTCATAGTAGCTAAATTGATGTTGAGTCATTAGTAACTAACTAAGTAATCAGCTTGTGATGATTTGGGTATGCCAAAACACCCATTCCGACCATGAAGACAGGCTATATAAGCTTGTTGCTATGGTGGGTGCTTTACCTAGCAACCGTTGCTATGGAACCCAATGGATTTTTTGGGTACAGCTCTTAAAATGATCAGGGAAGGTTGTGGAGTATTTGTGCCAAGTTTCATGCTTTTATCATCTTTTGAACAATACTTGCTGTATTTATCACCGGTCGCCTGGACTATAGCCGGTATCAGTGGAAAGGGGAATGAATAAGCTTTACAGTGGTGTATTACACGACCGTTGGGTGTTCTTGGGTTGTTCATGATAACTGGGACAAGTCGCAGAAAAGGCCGAAAAACATTTAGTCGGACAAGATAGTGCACGGTGGAATGTGGATTACGAGCGACAATTATCCGATTTATTACAAATAATTCGAGGTCCCATTGTCTATGAATGGCAAATTCAAATATTTGCCGTATACCTTTATCAAGTTGCAATCTTGGGTTGACATTTATTCATTTCTGGAGTTCACATTTAAAGAGCGTTGTAATCTAAAAAGAGCGTTGAGATATCATCGTTCGCGCAAGGACTCACACTTGTCCCAAATCTGCTTCAAGCCGATTATTTTCGCTCTCTGCTCTGCATTTTCATTGACAGTTTTAACCGTTTTCTTTTTTTGGGTTCTTATTCGCCCTCGTGAGATTTTGTTTGCGATATTTGCTATTTGCTTTTCATGCGGCAGGTTTGATTGTTGATGATGGGTTTATTTGAGGGTATAGTTCAGTGTTCACATGTAGTTATTTTGTTAGCATTTGTTGTACCTCTCGTCTTCCTGCTTTTTACTTCTCTTTAACTATACCATATAGCAAATATGTAAGTTTTTCACATCTGTGGCTCTTGTATGTACTCCATATATTCTAATGCTGGTCCGGTGTTATGCTCACCCGAATTACCCTTTTTGTTCCTCCATTTGACTGTGATAGTGTATCTGTCATTCGTGTGTTACCCATTCTCTATTGAGTTTTATCATCCAATTCTGTGATGCCATGAGTTCAGATAAAGATGAACGTGTTCCAAAGTGGTCCTTCAGGACCTTCGGTGTTGGTGAGGATGAAAATATTCCAGGTGATATTGTCACTGGACGTTCTGAATTGCAAGAGCAGTTGTCGAAAGATAAAATGTTCAAACGTTTGGCAGATCTACAGGAAGTTATCTCAAAACTTCCATCTGTCCATGAAGTTTTCTCTGTATCAAAGTCAACTAAGATGCTCGTCGAACATCCTTGTGTTTATTCTTACATTGCATTCCAGTGCAAATTCGGAATACGAGTTCGAGCAATAAAAACTCATAGAAAAAACCCCAGAAATACTTCGACGTCTTTGGCTGCATATCAAAAGTGGTTATCAGCTACAACAAACGTGAGCACGCTCTTAAAGTCATATTCTCGGACTTCAGACATCGAAATGCAGCCGAAGACTCCCACACCACCCACCCAAACGTTCTGAAGAACATCCCAGAACTTCGCCGTCTCTCCGAAAATGAGAAAGGTTTTCTCAGGGAAACTAAAGGACTGGGTGTGAAGTCAAATAGATTGGCTCACTCTATGAGACAGAAAGCCAAGGGAACTGGAAAAGACAAAGTAATTACAGCTAAAGACGTCAAAAACTTCTTTCAAAAGATCGACAGAACAGGATTAATCAGTGAAATAGACAGGGTTATCGAAAGACTAGAGTACGAACAACGAAATGGCGCCTTTGTCAAGTTCAAAGTCGATCGTTCTATTGCCGAACTCAAGCATATATATTTCCAATCAAGGACCATGAGGGAATCGATGGACATTTTCGGTGATGTACTATTCTTGGATGGTACTTACCGATTATCTAATTCAGTCTATGTTGCCTGTGTTTGGGTAGTTGTGGACAATCATTTAGTGGGTAGAATGGTTGCATGGTAACTACTAGCTGACGAAGGAGAAACGAATGTGAGAGACGCTATCCGTTCTTGCGGGCAAATAATGATATCTCCAAAACTGTCTCAATCATGACTGATAAGGATTTCAATATGATAAAAATGCTTCGAGAAGAATTTGGAGCCGATGTAGCAATACTCCTTTGTAGAATTCACACACTGCGTAATGTTAAAGAGATGGTGACAACATTGTCTTGGACGGCAGTTGAATTGAATGATTTGACACTGCCGGACCCAATAGACACTAAAGCAACCTCTGGTTCAAAACACCCGCAAAAGAAAGTAAACAAAACTGTCACAACGAAGCGCATAAAGAAGGAATTGTCAAATACGCTCTATGAATTATTATTCACCAAAGACAGAGCAACAATATTATAGAAGATGGCAGATTCCCTCTGAAATGGCGGGACGATTTTAAAGCGAAGTGGGGGGGAATGTTCTGAGATGTGGGCAACTGCTTTCATGGACGAAAACGTCACTCTCATGACAGTCGATAACAATGGGGTTGAAGCGTTCAACCAAAAAATCAAGCAGAACATAACGTCGTTGTACACCAGCCTGGATAAAGTGATTGATGCCCTCTTGGCTGTAGATGAAATGAGGAAGCAGGATGCATGCAGACGTGATTTTGACGTCCACCTGAAAAAACCGATTGAAGCTAGATCAGTTGACCGAACAACGAGTCGAATATATGATCAATGCACTCTACCGATAGTCGAAATTTTGAATAAAAGAATATATTGACAGCTCCAATCTCATCGTTGACCAACATGATGATCACTTTTCAGTGGGGATTCCAATGGGGATGTTCTCTATATTTTCAACGGGAGATGTTCGTGCGCTATCAATGTGCAGATGAAATTGCCTTGTAAACATTTGATGGCAATAAACAAATCGCTGGAAGCATCGCCCTTGCACGATTTGGACATACCGAACCGCTTGCTGAGTTGCCCGGCTGTTCCTGATAGCGACAATGGAGAAACCCCAGGATGGAAACGTCGATTCTCATCACGATGACGGCAACATTATCAGGGTGACATCAGATGATAACCAAACTTTCACCCTAGAATCAGAGATCAGATCACCTTCAACGAGAGGTGTTCAGTCGTCTGAAGCCGAATAATTTCCGGATGTGTCAATCCGCGAAAGCACGCAGAAAGAGGATGTTATTACAAGTCCAAGCGATTCAGCAAAGAAAGATTGTAAAGCATCACCAGATAGAACGGTGAGCATACCTGTTGAATTTTCAGCATCGTACGGCAAAAAAAAAAAAGGAAAGGGAAGTTAACCACATATGAAAGATATACAAAGGCAATGAATTTGTAAAAAGAGATATGTACCTGCCTTTCGACTTTGGGTCAAAATGAATACAAATATTCGTAAGCTGGAAAAATTCTATAGGTCGCACTTCATCGTTACTGGGAGATGAATCGCCTCAAAAGTCGGAGATTGTCATTGCCAAGAAACGTAAGGTAACTGGGAGACCAAAAGGCTTTCAAAATGATCAGAATCCAGACAAGCCTAAGGTGTCTAATTCAAAGAAGCAGAGGATGATAGAGGAAATTCGGAGTGGTTCAAGTTTATCTGAAGAAACTGTTGATATGGCGATGAGTTTGCTTAAGAAAAGATACCCAACAACTCCTGTGTTGCAAAAAGTGAAGAATGGCGACAACGTTGAATTTCAAAGGCACAACGGGAAATTTGTACAGCTTGTTAGTTTACCCGAAAATTTATACGCATGTCTTTATGGAAACGGTACGTTAGGAGTATATATTCGTTTCTCGGCTGCAGCAAGACCTGAACATTCTGCAATCTACAGAAAAAAGTGGACAGTCAAATTTGGAGTCTAGCTATGAACTCATGCAAACTGGCATGCCAAAGTCGAAATCTAGAGTCCGAGTCACTTCTCGAAATTCATCACTTGGATTTTGTAGATAAAGATAATTCAGCAGTTATAGCTCTTGCTGCAGCGACTGAATTATGTAGAGTGGGTGATCCAATCAAACGAACATTCAAACCAGAGGCTTGTCGTACTCATCTAGCTGACTGCTTTGAGAAGGGTACATTCCCCTAGTTCCCCTCGTCCAAAAAGATATCTTTTTTAAAACCTTTGATTCTCAAAATTGACATTTTCTCCCTTGACAACAAAGGCTTCAACAGGGGTAACATGAAGGAATGCCCTTATTGTAAGGAATGGTTCCACGAAACGTGTTTGGATGAAGAAGAGTTAATATCTTCACCATTTGTTTGTAGTGTGTGTCAGTCCATCCACTCGAGTGCGAAAGGCAAGACTTGCTTAGAGGAGGCAATCGATGTATCTGATGAAATCATGGACGAAATTGGGAATCCTTCTGCAGGCACGAGGCAAGATACAGTCGTGACTTTAGACGATGTGCGGACTGTTACTGCAAGGTTTGATGCGTTCCTGATAAGGAAACATATTAAATCAGGTGTGCGCCTACGTCTGTCGAGAACTGAACATGTTTCTCCGAGACATCTGTTGCCATTTGTGGAAATTGACAGGATGGTTCACGCTAAGTATCCGGGTCACTTTGATGCTCTTTTGGTTGACATCTGTGCTAGTAGAGAGATAAAGTTTCCCGTCATTCTAGCTGTCAACAATACCCATCGGATGACCATCCTGCTGGATCATGTTTTGTGTATGAAGGCAACACGTGAGTCGCCATCGCAACACAATTGGAATTGGATTGGGTACCTGTGAGAATGATGTACAACTTTCTCGTTATGAAGGATAGTCGAACAGCAATTGTACCAAAAACTCCAGATTCTTTCCCTCCCGATCCAACGCTTTCTGATTTTGGTTTTCTAGTGAAAGAGAGTCTTCCCCGTGTTCCAACCTGGAGCCGCTCAGGCAGTAACTTGGATGGAAACCCGGTTCAAGTGAAAAATACGTGTAAGATAGACAATATGCTAGCAATATTAGTTTGTCACTATGACGAAATGGACAAACTTCTCGAAGACTTCGTTCACAACCCAATCCTCGAAGCAACTGATGTATTATCGCTGACACTCTTGAAACAGACCCTGCAATTGATTTATGGTGGTCTTAGTTTTGAAGGAAAACTTCATTTCATCCTCAGAAATAGACAATTGTGCACCCAGAACTCCTTTAACCTTTGGGGGACAGAATTTGCACACTTTCTTACGTTTTTCTCATTCATGTATGAGACTGTGGAACAATACGTGTGCAGCAACGACAATTGTCAAGAAAAGACAAAGACTGGTGGTCGCTCTGTAACGTCTTTAATCACGAACACCGCACCCGAATCAGTTCGTTTAGAGAAAAGCATCGCTGATTGGATTGAGCGTCCACAGGTACACCCTTGTTTAACTCCACGTTCAGAGCCAAAACAGGAACTGAGAGACCCGTCAATTTTCACTGTTAGATCTCCCTTGGAATACATATTATAGAACTTCCTACCAACGTTTGATTGTAAAAGTTTTATGAAAAGACCATGATGATTAATAGTGTCAAATGCTTTCCTAAGATCCACAAAGCAGCAGAAGAGTTTCTGACCTCTGCCTCTACTATATTTATCTATGAGACTTTTCAAAATAAACATATGATCTGTTTTCTAAAGTTCTTTCTAAAACCAGCCTGACTATTTGATAAAATATTATTTTGTTCCAGATATGTTGTTAATCGCATGTTAAGTATTTTATTGAAAGATTTTCCCGCACAAGAGTTAATAGTAATTACCCTATAGTTATTTGGGTCTTTAGGGTTTTCCTGTTTAAATATTGGTACAATACAACCTTTTAACCATTCTGAAGAATATATGCCATTTAGATATACTAAATTGAAAAGTTTATTTAACAGATGGGTGATAAATGGAAGACTGGCTTTTATGATCTCGTTTGAAAGAAAATCCACGCCCACAGCTTTGTTCCCTTTAGGAGATGTAAAACTATCTTTAATTTCTTTATTTGAAATTCTAAAATCTAGTTCTGTGAAACTTTGATGTTTCTGATTGTCTTTTTCGAGATTTTCTAAAATTGCTCCTAACTGAGTATTACTTTCTGCGAATGTTGGATTGACTTTATTGAGATTTTCAAAGTGCGATGCCCAACATTCAATATCAATATTACTTTCTAACGTGGTATCTTGCCTGCTTTCTTCACTGTAAAGTAATTTAAGTAATTTCCAATATTCATTTGGCTGCTTTCCCTTAAGTTGTTAAGTTTTGTACAAGAATCATTTTATAATTTTTCTCTTAGTTCGGAGGAGAGTCCTATACTGGCGAAAAGCTTGGAAGTAACTGTCACGTTTCGCCCTATTGAATGGTGAATCTGACATTTCCCTTGCTTTATATTCTAGTGTTTTGCGCCTATCCCTCAATTCTCCATCAAACCATTTTTTATCCCGTTGGTACTTCTTTGGTTTAGTGTGTTTAAACCTCAGTGATATGCCAGTTACCTGACTAATATGGTCTGCAGAGAAGGAGGCATTTTGGAATTTATTTATTTCTTTAACGATTGCTGGGTTACTAAGTGCATGCTGAAATGCTAGTTTTAAAGTTTTAGTCCAGGTGAATTTTCCTGGAGCGGGAGTCTGATTAGGTTTGGAATGTTTTATCGCTTTGTTAATTTTGAATGAAGTGGATATAGTACATTTGAGACTGCAATGACAGTCAGATAAAGTTGGTATAAAAGGGGAAACCTGGAAGCTTAGAACTCGATCCAGCAGTTCAGGGGAGACAATCCTATAATCAACCACCCTTACACCATTAGGCTTGTAACATGTGGGACTACCAAATGAGTCTCCTAAAACTCTGCCATTTAGAATGACTAACTCCTGTGACATACACACATCTGGCAACTGTTTCCCTTGTTCGTCAATAACTGAATACAGGCTGATTCTCTTATTCAAATGAGTTGGGATAAGTGACCCATCTATGATTTGGGCGGGGTGGTCATTAACAATAAAATCAAGTACTCCTCCTGTACGAAAATTAAAGTCCCCACAAACCATGATGCTGCCCTTTTTGGAAAATAGGTTTATAATGTCATTTTCTATACTATTTAGAACATCAAGATCATATCGGTTCTCATAATTTGAGTTGGAAGGTAAAATACATGTGCTAGGCAAATGTAGATGTCTTTTGATAAATTGAAGAACTGTTTGTCAAGCTTAAGCCACTGGTATTCCCTGCAGTTGTTATCAAGGATATGAACTCCTGGGGTTATGCTGGTGTTTATAAGAATACCAAGCCCTCCGCAATATCTGCCATTAGAGGAAATATTACGACATGCTTGATGATAATTGTAACCAGGTATACTGATGATTTCTTCAGGACCGACATGTGTTTCTGTTAGTAATACAATATTACATTCAGAAATTTGTTTAATGAAATATGGGTCATTGTATTTTTTATACTTTCTGGAGGACAGTCCACCAACATTCCAGGATAAAATTTTCAGGTCTTGGGTAAACTTATTGAGAAAAAATATGCAACTTAGTGCGGTGGAAGTGTGTGTGTGGACACTGCGTCATAATCAATACACAGCTGTTAAATGTGGACCTTTAATATCCGGGGGCATCTCCATTTTTAAAAAGAATAGTTAACATCGTAATCTTTGTTACCACATCTAATTTGAAAAGAATGCTGAAGGAGCAATTGTTTATCATGGCGATACACCTACGCATACATCAGTAATTGCAAACAGATGAGCCAGTTATGGGAGTGCGGCCCTGGAGTGGAAAGGGTGTTTTATGTAAGCCTCACTCGGGACAATATTGAAAGATCCGATGGTTTGAGAACGATACAAGAGTCCCCAACCTGCCCGTCCAACCCCGTAGTTGAGGGGAAAGTTAATCACTTTTTGGGTGCACCTGACTGAATTTGTTAAGTTTCGTCTGGAATCTGGCGAAATAAACAGTTCTGTTTGTGTATCCTTAGAGGCCCGAACCCATGGATTAGTCAAAATTTTTCGGGCAGCCTGAAGTCCCAAGTAGCATTGTGAAAGCGCAATTTTCGGTCAGTTTTAAAATTGTTTTCGAGCATTACAAAAAGGGCGAATCTTCCCCGAAATTGAAAAAAATGAAAACTGCCAACAAAGTTTGATTGTCAGAATGCATGCAACTTGAGACTTTTCGCTGCACCTAAAAAGTGATAAATATAGTGTTGGGGGCTCTAGTATTGCCCTTAAACCCTCGAAGTATTCAATATTGTCCCGAGAGTGAGGCCCTCAGGAAACCCCTTTTCCAAACGAAATCCGTCAACAATATTCAGCCAAGTGTACCTAAGAAGTGACGAACATTTCTTCAACTACAGGGTAGGTCAATTGTATACAGATGGGTTCCTCCATTGGGATACACTGCTTCTGCTGGGTAGGTTTGTGATTTCGGAAGCCTAGTGGGCCGCGGGGGATACGCGGAGTACTAAGAGGAACATGCTGATGCTTCATGTACATTGAACCATTGCTAACCCTGCTTGTACCTTGTATTCTTCTTTCTCAGTATTCAGGCCATTTTATTTGTTAGAAAGGTCGGAATAATTATTGGCCCGTCGTTGGCCAGACATGATATCATCGCTAAAAAACAACTTAAATGATGCATTCATTTGATAACTGGTTCCGAACAAACGATGGTGCTTTTCATCTCAACGTAATCCCTGCCGCACTGTAGATCTCTGGATTTGGGATCATCTGAAAATTATCTTTCATTCTCAAAACATATCAATGGTCTCCAAAACACCTTCTGCCATTCGGTGTGGTAGAAGCGCGTGCGTGGACAACGCACAAGCGTGAAATGTGGACCTCTAACAACCGGAGACATTTTTGAAAAAAATGGTTGAAATCGTAATATCAATTACCACATCTAAGTTAAAAAAAGTGCTGAAAAACCAATTGTTTATCATGGCGATATACCTGTGTATTTGAACAATTGTTTCCAGTGGAGCCAGTCAAAAGCATACGGGCCTGCAGTGGCTGGGTATTAGGAGCTAGACAGAACGCCGAGGTTAAGAGCGTTGATGTTCACCAACCCACTAATTACAAGCTGGGTGCTCTTAGTTCAAAGTTGTGCTTGTTTCTCAAATAAAACACTATCAAAGAACCTTTGAAACTATCTTTATTAAAATCTTCCAAACCTTTAATCAAGATTGATCAAATAAATCAGTTCGTAACCTGTCAGCGTAATTGTTTCTGACGCGTTCCATTCACTACATACTTGGATTCCGAAGATGATTTTACATACGACCACGGAGGTTCAATAAGCCTTTTTTCGAAACTGCCATCTTTTCTTTTGATCTATGCAAGGTCACAGGTCGCGGGGTGTAAACAAAGCGATTTCCATGCTCGTCGCGTTAAGTTCTGTATCATTCGAGACAACTAGATTTTGTGAAATGTCAGTTTATATTCATAGAACCTTTGTCATCATTCGCATTAACTGCAGTGCCAAGCCTATGCGACTTTAAACGATGAGACACCGCAGGTTTAAAAACTTTTTACGGAGGCGAGGACTTGTTTTGAATAGCAACAAGGGAACAATCGTTGCATGCAGTTTCTCGGCTTGGTGGATCCCCGGAAGTTGCCGAAACAGTGCCGACGGCCACGGAGCCAGGGCACGGTGTGCTTTCAAACACTATTCAAGTCGATAGGAACTCAATTCGAAGTAATGAAAGTTCTCACACAATATTGCCACTGTCCAAACCAAATGGTAGCCTTGGCTAAATAATTTTTCAATTTGCACCAATGAAAGTAATGGGATCCGAAGCACTTCACCCGCTCTTTTCTCTCATCGCTAACAACGTGTTTTCTTGAAATGTGTACACCTCGCGACCTGTGACCTTGCATAGATTAAAAGCCAAAATGGCAGTTTCGAAAAAGGCCTATTCTCGCCGCACCTTTTTTCTATTGAAACTCCTACAACTTTTTCTTAAGTCTGTTTTATGGCATTTTTTTATATATTGGTTTTAATATGTAAGAGGAATATTGTATAGTATCATTTGGTTGGTTTTGTGTTTTAATTACCTTCATTTGATTTTATTTGTTTTCATTTGGTTTCATTTGGGTAAAACGACGTGCTACTCGATACAATAAATACATCAAGTCAACGCTTGTATCCCTGCAATGAGACTTGACCTGGGGTGTTAGGTAAAATTTTCGATCATTAATACTACAAACTGTTTCCATCGGAATGAAAAAGAACTGAGAGGTCTGGGGTTAAAAAGGACTATGAAATATTTGGGGAATGGTCGATTTCCACCACGGTCAATTTGCACCATGCTACGGTCAATTTGCACCACCGTGACGGTCGAATTACACCATCGAAAAAGTCGATTTAATAATAACACTTTGGCCAGCCGCTGATTTGTCGCGGTTCTCGGACGAGAAGGCCATGGTTACCCCTGTACTCCCAACTGCCTCCCTATTCCCACGCTTCTCCTCTCCTCCCAACACTCGGAAACGAACTGCTTGATGACATCCCTTGCCCCATTCTTCCCAATCTCTTCGATTAGCATATCAACCCTCTCCTTTGAGTCTCCCCCTAACCACATGTCCTTCATTCTCCCATCCCACTTCCCCATTATACTCCCAGTGAATCTCATTCTTTTAGACTGATACTTTGGGCATTCTAGAAGAAAGTGTTCCAGGGTCTCCACCACTTTCACCTTTCACCGTCTTTCCCAATTTTTCCCCTCAGCTCCAGGGATCGCGACCTCAGCTTGAACAACAGTGACCCCCCCCCCCCCCCCAAGGTGCCATCAAGGTACTCTTCAAAACCTGGCTTCTCTTTATCACGCAGGTCGCCCAAAGACCTCTTTGATTTGACTCCCTCTCGCCAATTACGGTTACAATCCGCCATGACCCTTTCTATGACGATTTTTTTACCCTGGTTTGCCCCAACGTCGAGGTCCGAGATCTCCAATGAGTAGTTCTCTACTAGCTCCCTCACTTGGACCATCCACCCAGTTTTGATATTTGAGTTGAAAATTCTCAGGAACATTACTACTTTATACCATCGGCTGTCGGGGAGATTTACCAAATAATTAAGATAACCGAGTTTCAACAGGTCTATCCTGTCCTTGATCCTCATCCACCCAAGCTCACCCCTGATTGCTTCTAGCGCTGCGGCATTACTCGACCCCGTTATCCATCGGCCTTCATCGTTCTGCAGGATTTCCAAACTCTTTACGGCCGTCTGGTTTAGGGGTACCACTTCCGTACCGTATGTTATACTTGGCAGCCCCACCATTTCCCAAATGGTTTTCCCCACGAAAACCTTATTGAAACTGTTTCTCCCTATAAGTTTCATTTGGTTAATGATTCGCTTCCCCTTCAGAATCAAATTATTTGTGTGGTTTCGGTAGATGCCTCTTCCTGTAATGTTTATATTTACCCCCAAATACTCGTAATCACCTGTCTCTCCTACACTGAGAAGTTTGCTGCTCCCTTCCGGAATGCAGAACTCACCCACTCTGCACCTTCGAGTGGTGTCCACTTTGCGGCCCACAGGTATAACTTTGCTCTTGCTTTCATTAAGTTCGAGTCTCCATTTGCTCCCATATTTCCCAACAATTCCCAGCATTTTCGTTAGCCCCTCTTCGCTTTCTGACACAAGAACCATATCGTCTGCAAAAAATAGCCCTGGGATCTTCAAGTCCCCAACTGCTACCCCATCCTCGCTACGCAGGTGTTCATCTCCTAAACCTTTGATGTACAATGCAAACAGGATTGGCGAAAGGATACACCCCTGTTTTAGGCCTATCTCCATAGGCACACGTTTTGTTGTAATGTTTCCTAGGCTAAGTTCACTCTGTACATCCTTATATAATGCTTTCATAATTCCAACAAACTCACCTCCTAAGCCCATGGCCTCCAGCTTGCTCCACATACCTTCCCTCCATACTCTATCGTATGCCTTTTTGATATCCAAAAAGGAATTAAACATCTTTTTCTTTTTTGCTTTCGCGGATTCTATCATTTGGGATAGTGTGAAAAGATGGTCAGTAACTCTCCTTCCCTTCCTGAAGCCATTCTGGATTTCTTCCAAAAAACCCTTCTCTTCAATCACCTCTCCTAGTCTCCCATACAGGACTTTACAGAAAACCTTTCCAATGTTGATATTGACAGAGATCCCTCGATAGTTAACCAAAACGTCTTTTCCCCCTTTTTGTGAATAAATGTCACTTTTATTTCTCTCCACTCCTTTGGGACCTCTTGATTTTCTATGGCTAGGTTGAATAGGGCAGTTAGGCTTTCCACGAGTTCCTCTTCCCCTGTTTTGATAAACTCGTTAGGAATTTCATCCACTCCTCCCGCTTTTCCATCCCTTAATTTTGATATCACCTTTTGCACCTCCTCCGTTTTAATTTCGCTGCACACGAACTTCGATAGGTTTTCCTCGACTTGATTCTGACACTCTGGTGGGCTCCCCATGCCCCATCGCTTATCGTTTACCTTTTCCCAGTGCTTGACTAGTTCTGATGCGACTTGATCTTGCTCGTCTGTAACTCTGTCATATACTTTAATACTCTGTGGATTGCTTCCTTGGCTACGTTTATTCACCCATTTCCAAAACACGTTCGAACTCGACCCCCCTGTCGTTCTTATCGTCCTAATAAGACTGCTATTTCGTACTCTCCGATTATCGTCTTTAATCTTTTTACTTTATTTCGTGCTTGGTGGTATTCTTCCTTAGCAACTGTGGCCTCATTGCTTTCCGCCCCCTTGAGTTTTCTACTTCTCCTGTATGCTGCACATTTGGCTTTTCTTCCCTTTATGGCCCTTTTCAGTTCTTCATTCACTCTGTACCCAAGTTCCCGTGTTGGCAACCTGACCTTTCCTTCACATTCCTTTCCTGCCTCCACCAGGCTCGCAACTATGACGTCGGCCATCTTCTGGACACTGCCCCTCTTGGGTACGGTTGCAAGCTTTGGTTTCAGTTTTTCATTGAACTTCGCCCAGTCAGCATCTTTTTTTGAGTTCCCATATCTCCTTAGAGCTTCCTTTGCTTTTTACTAGAGTTTTGGCCCTGGTCGTCACTGTAATCAAGTTGTGATCACTATCCACCTCCATTTTACCCTCATCATCCACTTCTACCCCTATCACCTCCCTCCATAAGTTAATATCTGTGAGGATGTAGTCAATTATTGATTTTCTGTCGTTCCTCTCCCAGGTCCATTTCCCCTTACACCTCGCGTCCCTGTTCAGAATCTTCAGACCGAGCTCGTTTGTTAAGTTCAACAGCTTCCTTCCATTCCTGTTGACTTTATTGTCCCCACCCTCTATGCCTTCTTCATCATTACCTATGTGGCCATTAAAGTCACCAATCAGAATTATACCGAGCCCTTTGTTTTGTAGTTCGGTGATATTGGACCTTAGTATTGAGTATATCGAATCATTCCATTCGGGTTTGCTTCCCTCCACCGCACAATACACAACCCCAAGGGCAATACTTTTGTTTTTCAGACTGATCCTTACCCATCCAATTTCTTTCGATACCTCAGCCAGGGCTTATAATTCGTCTAAATTTGTGAGAATCCATTTGGATTCTCGTGAAAATGGTTGCGCGAATCCATACCTACTATGAGTGTCCCAGGATCCCATGACATCACCAAGGTTGAACCACTGTTGTATACTGATAACACATAACCTTTTACCCAACACGCCTTTTTAATTTTTAAAACTAAATTTGATAATTTTTAAACAATAAATAATAAATAGATGATAAAATAATTAAATGAACAATATTTACCAATAAAATCTTACAAATATGGCTGTCATTGGAACCGGCTCAATGAGCCAGTTCCAATGACAGCCATATTTGTAAGATTTTATAGACATAGTGTCAGGATATTTCAGGTCATGTTAGCCTTCTGCTGGTTAATTTGTTGCCGCTGTGTTAAATAAAGGGTCACATTGACTCAATTCTTTTCACGCGAATCCTAGCAGAGGTGCAGCGAGAATCTACATGGATTCTCGCCGGTTTCATTGCGCGAATCTTTGTGCGAATCGATTCTCGGATTCTCGTCGAAATATAAGCCATGCTCAGCCGGGGTGCTGATGTTTTCCAGGTCTGTGATCAGCGACGGTTTTAAATCCTCTTTAATGTACATGCCTACCCCTCCCCCTTTTTTCTGGCCTTCCGTTCGCCCTACACCTATCCATACTTACTTGATCTACCCGTTCCTCGTGTCTTACCCACGTTTCGCTTAAGCCCATGACGTGAAACTCCTCTGCCTCAATCAATGTAGCAATTTCACTTATTTTCCGGTGGAGACCCTGGATGTTGCTATAACCCACTTTCAGGGTATCAAGGTTCATTGGCTTCCGCCTACTGGTCCCATTATTATCTAGTCCCTGTATGTTTGTATATCCTACTTTGTGTACCTGTGCTTTCCTTGGGAAGCTATTCCTATTGATTTGGATTTTTGGTCCCTTTTCCTTATCCCCCTTGTCCCATTTTTACACCTATGGTTCGTGACACATTTCATGTGATTATTCCCCCCTTCACTGATCTCCCCTCCCCTCCCCTCCTTATACCAAAAAAGGCTCCACCACCTGCAACATATTTCTTCCTAAAACCTCTGTACCCCTTGGGCTAAGATGGAGACCATCCCTTCCATATAGGTCATTTCTGCCCCAAAACGATCCCCAATTGTCTACAAAGGGTATCCCAAGTTCCTTACAATACTCCCCCCAATTCCTCGTTGGTCCCAATGATCCGCGAATTACGATCGCCCCCACCACCTAGTACTGGGAGAAGCCCCGAAACCACTACCTGTGCATTCTTGGCATTCAGTTGAGTTATTAAGGCCTTGTAAGTCTCAATAAGCTGAACTGATTTCTCTCCCTGATGTTGTTGGTCCCCACTTGTACAACAACCACTGGGTCTGGGCCTGACCCCTTTAATAATCCACCCACTCTGTCCCTTAGGTCCTCCACCCTAGCTCCCGGAAAGCACAAATTGGTCCTGTTGACACTGTCGGGCCCACAAACCACCCTATCTAACCCCCGCACTATACTACTCCCTGCAACCACCAACTGCCTCTTCCTGTCCTTTCCTGTCCTCTTTCCTGTCCTACTACCCCTGTTACCACCTATGTTCCCACTGGACCGGCTCGCAATCTTGCACTCCGCCACACTAACCTCCATGCCTGCCCCCACCTCCACCTCTTCAGACCCAACCTGCTCCTCAGAATTCTCGAAATTACCTAACACACTGAATCTATTTTGGACACTGCACTCCACCTTCTGCCCACTCCCCACTACAAGCCACCTTCTCCTCGTTTACCACCTCCCTAACCTTCCCTCTGACTCCTGCCCTGACAGACTCCACATGGTCTCCCTCACTATCCGATTCTAAAAGAATACGCCTTTTCGCCCCCCGACTCACACTACAAGCCTGGGAATTTGACACTCTAGCCCCTACTTCTCCCCTACCCACAACCCGACGCACCTTCCTATTCCCAAAAGATCCACTATCCACGTCAAAAGCCCGCTTCCTACAACCCACCACCTTCCATCCCCCATCGAATGCCACCCTAACTGGGGTAACACCAGACTTTCCTGCTCTCCCTATTTTCCCCCTCACCACCTGCACCTCTTCCTCCAACTTTACATATGCCTCTAGCATCTACATTAGCTCTACGCAGATGGCACACATCCCCAACTCCCCCAGCTCACGCCCATCCACATACACTATATTACAATGCCTACACCCATCCGACCGCTGACCGTCCGTTGGTAACTCACTGCCACCCCCTGTGCTGGCCTCAACCACTCCCCCACCTGTACACCTATACTAACACCTATACTAACCGTCTCTGTCCTGCAGGTCTGAACCTCTCGCGTCATGAAACACTTACCATCCACAGCCAAAATTAGAATAAGCTTGAATTTTGAAAACCGGTCGAAATCGTAAACAAAACAAAAAAAACAAAACACCGAAAATGACCCGCGCGAAGATAGGGAACACGCCACTGATATCCGATAAAGAAACTAAACAAAACACTAATATAACTATCTTTTATTAAAAATCACATCTATACAGCACTAAAACAATATGTATATATCTACAGAACACCTGGAAGAAAAATATAGATACTTGAGCTAACTTTTGACAACTGAATCGAAAATACTCCCTGTTGGTTTGGATATGGACACTAATGATTTGCACCATCGAAAAAGTCGATCTGTACCATGGGCTGTCGATTTGCACCACTCAGAAATGGACACTAGTGACACATTGGGTGATTTATTTAATAAGAAGACTTTTCAAGCAAATGTATTTTATTAAAGCACACTAAAGAAAATAATATAGATAAACATAATAACAAACATCAACGAATAGCACATAAAAAACACAAGATTCCTGTCTTAGAAACATTTTCGATCAATAATGCAAATGCCGACATTGTGCAATAGCACAAACATAGAATAATAGCACAAAATAATCTCAAAGTTAAACGTTGCGGACACATGTAATTCATCCCTTCTCTCCATCAGTAATGCCAATGATTGCCGCGATTTAAATTTCTTACTTCATCCCTAGGAAATTATTATTAGTATGTTCGCCGCAAGTATTGGATTTAAGAATAGAGAGAGAATGAAACTAAAATGCTATTCGAAAACTTAACTCATTGCGAAATTTACATAAACTAGATAATTTCTCCTATATTGTTGACAGCATTGAAAATTATTATTACTACCTTCCTTAACTGAAGCTAGATGATTTGTTCCACTTTCTCTCTATCAATAATAACAACACTTGCCGTAATTTCAGAGAAAAGGCCGCAAGTATTGGCGTTAAGAATAGAGAGAGAGAATGAAGAAAAAATGGTATTGGAAAACTACTTCTTTATTACAGCGTGAGCTTGGATTCTCTGTCAGATTGCCCATTTTCAACTGATGAAGTCCAAAAAAATAATACATTATATAGAAAACTCTCTGGCTTGGGTGGCCTTTCATCTTTGAAATGCGACCGTCTTTTAACAAGAATAGCGATTATTATCAGCATACATCTCTACAAACAACGGTCTTTGAAGCACCCGTATTGTTTTAACAACGGGGAAGAATACTAATAACCGGTTGCTATAAAAACAAACCAACAACAATCAAACAGGGGGGTTGTGTCACACTGTTTTAATAACTTCAAACAACAAGAAGGCTTTGGTTCACAATATACCCAGTTTCAAACAGGGATTAGTGTCACACTGACTGTTTTAATAACTTCAAAAAACAAGAAGACCTAAATTTTTGGAAAAAAAGTGACCTGAAAGGAAAGTACCATCCCAGAAGGCTAGATGGATACAGAATTAGAGAGCGGGAAGGTGTTAAATACAACAAGAAGGTAAACTTTTAATGCTAAAAATTAAAAAAATTAAATGGTGCAGATCGACTTAAAGGTGGTAATAATAATAACTCTTTGGCCAGCCGCTGATTTGTCGCGGTCCTCATAAGAGAAGGCCATCATTCCCCCTGCACCCCACCCCCTGTTCCCCTCCTCTCCTCCCAGCATTCAGATATAAACTGCTTAATAGTGTCCCTCACTTCCTCTTTTTCAATTTCTTCAATAAGCATTCCTACCCTCTCCCTCGTGTCCCCCTTCAGCCATCTATCCTTTGTTTCTTCACCCCACTTCTGCATTATTCTTCCAGTAAATTTTATTCTATGAGGTATATACTGTGGGCATTCCAAGAGAAAATGTTCCAGGGTCTCCACTACTCCAGAGTGGCACATTTGGCATCCCTTTTCTCCATCTCTCCCAATTTTTCCCCGAAGCTCCAGTGATCTTGATCTCAGTTTGAACAGCAGTGACCCTCCAAAGGTGCCATCTAGGTACTTCTCAAAAGCTGGCTTTTCTTTATATTGTAACCCCTGCAGTGATCTTTTCACGCTAACCCCTGCTCGCCAGTTTCGATTGCAATCTTCCATGACTCTCTCTTTGACAAACCTTTTGCCTTCTTTCATTCCTACTTCTATGTTTGTGACCTCTATAGAGTAATTGTCCATTAGTTCCCTCACATGTTTTGACCACCCCGTATCTATATTAGAATTCCAAATGGTATCGAGCATCAATTTGCACCACCGGTTGTCAGGCAGGTTTCTCAAGTAGTTAAAGTAACACAGTTTTCCCAAATCTACCCTGTCCTTGATTTTCATCCACCCAAGCTCCCCCCTTACTGCTTCCAAAGCTGCAGCATTACTCGACCCTGTTATCCATCTGCCGGCATCATTCTGAGTACTTTCCAACTTCTTAATAACGGTTTGGTTTAATGGAATCACGTCCGTGCCATACGTTATACTTGGTAAACCCACCCTCTCCCACAGTGTTTTCCCCACAAAGACCTTGTTGAAACTATTTTTCCCTAAAAGTTTTAGTTGGTTCAGAATTCTTTTCCCCTTCAGAATCAGTTTGGCTGAGTAATTTCTGTACACCCCTCTTCCCGTTATATTTATGCTTACCCCTAGATACTCATACTCTCCCGTTTCTCCTACAGTGATTTGTTTGCTTTCCCCTTCGGGGATTGAGAACTCCCCCACTCTCCATCTCTTCGTCATATCTACCTTGCGTCCAACGGGTATTACCTTGCTTTTATTTTCATTTAGTTCGAGCCGCCAAGTGTTCCCATATCTACCAACAATTTCCAGCAATTTCTCTAGCCCCTGTTCAGTTCTAGACATTAACACCATGTCGTCCGCAAAGAATAAGCCTGGTACCTTTATGTCTCCAACATTTACCCCCTCCGCACTCTGAATTAGTTCGTCCCCTAAATCTTTAACATACAATGCAAACAAAATCGGTGAAAAGATACACCCCTGCTTGAGGCCTATGTCCATAGGGACTCGTTTTGTAGTGATACTCCCTAGACTGAGTTGGCTTTGCACATCTGTATACAGTGCTTTCATGATTCCCACAAAGTCACCCCCCAGTCCGATGCCCTCGAGCTTTCGCCACATACCTTCCCTCCACACTCGGTCGTACGCTTTTTTCACATCTAGAAATGCCAGAAACATCTTTTTCTTTTCAGCCTTTGTTGATTCTATCAGTTGGGTGAGTGTAAATAGGTGATCAGTGACTCTTCGACCTTTCCTGAAACCATTTTGAATTTCTCCTAAAAAACCTTTCTCTTCAATAACTTCCTCAAGTCTACCGGATATGACCTTACAGAATACTTTTCCGATGTTACTACTAACTGATATCCCCCTATAGTTATCTAGAACTTCCTTATCCCCCATTTTGTGTATGAACGACACCTTACTTTCCCTCCACTCTCTGGGGACCTTTTGCTTTCGCAGAGCCAGGTTGAAAAGGTTTGTCAGGACTTCAATAAGTGCCTCCCCTCCATTTTTGAGGAATTCGTTCGGAATTTCATCAGTCCCTCCCGCTTTACCATTTTTTAATTTCGAGACCACGTTCCGCACTTCTTCTGCCGTTATTTCGCTACATACACGATTAGATAGGTTCTCCTCCACCAGTGTATTTCTTTTTGGTGGGGACCCACTGCCCCATCGCCTATCGTTTATCTTTTCCCAGTGCTTGACTAACTCTGAAGCGATACGGCCTTTATCTTCTGTACTTTCCCCATCCACTTTGATACTCTGCACACTACTTTTCCCCCGTTTATTTACCCAGTTCCAAAATACGTTTGAGCTCGAACACCCCGTTTTCTTTATTGTTCTGGCAAGACTGCAATTGCGCTCCTTCCTATTATTATTCTTTATCTCATTCATCTTTTTCCGTGCCAGTTCATATTCTCCTTTCATTAGTCTCGTGTCATTGTTATCCACCCCTTTAAGCTTCCTACTTCTTCTGTAAGCAGCGCATTTTACCTTCCTTTCTTTTATAGCCTTTTTCAGTCCCTCGTTAACCCTGTATCCGAGCTCTCTCGTTGGGACCCTCACCCTTCCTATACAATCCTTCCCTGCCTCTGTTAGGCTATTTACTATGCCATCTGAAATACTCTGGACATTTGCATCCCTAGATATACATTCAAGACTTGGTTTTAGTTTTTCCCGAAACTGCTTCCAGTCGGCTCCTTGTTTTAGTCCCCAAACTTCCTTGAAGGTATTTCTGTCTCTATTCGTCTTTTTGCCCATAATCTTAACTGTTATCAGGTTGTGATCACTACCCAAGTCATTTTCTCCCTCGTCATCTATTTCTACATCTATAACCTCCCTCCATACGCTAACGTCAGTGAGTATATAATCAATTATTGTTTTCTTATCGTTCCTCTCCCAGGTCCATTTACCCTTACATTTCGCATCCCTGTTCAGGATCTTTAAACCAAGCTCTTTTGATAGGTCCAACATCTTCCTCCCATTCGTGTTAATTTTCCTATCACCTCCCTGTATGCCCTCCTCCTTATCCCCGATGTGCCCATTGAAGTCCCCCATTAGGACAATACTGAACCCTCTGCTTTCAAGCTCTGTGATATTCGATCTAAGAGTTGTATATATTGAATCATTCCACTCGGGCTTACTTCCCTCCACTGCTAAGTATACAACACCAACGGCAACACTCCTGCTTCCTAACTTGATTTTTGCCCAGACTATTTCGTTGGATACTGGAATCTGAGTCCTTGCTTCTGTGAGATCTGTAATCAATGAGGGCTGTAATTCCTCTTTAGCGTAGATGCCAACACCCCCACCCCGTTTCTGACCCTCAGTTCGCCCAGCTCCTATCCACACGCAACCCTTCATCTGATCAACCCGCTCATCCCGTCGTATCCACGTCTCACTTAGACCCATTATATCGAAGTCTCCTTCGTCCATCATTGTTGATATTTCGCTTACTTTCTTGTGCAGACCCTGGATGTTGCAGTACCCAAACTTAATGAATCTTTGTTTTTTTGTCATCACTGGCACATTATTATACCCCTGGTATGTCCCTGTGTTGTGCATGTTTGTTGTTCTTCCTATGTTCCCAGCATTTGTGCCCCTCTGGGTTATCGGCTGTGGTCCCCTACCCCCCTTTTCTCCAAAAAAGGCCCAGCCACCTGTAAAATATTTTGGCCCAACAGGTCTGTACCCATCCTACTTAAATGCAATCCATCTCGCCCATACAACTCTCCTTGTCCCCAGAATGAATCCCAGTGGTCAATGAAATGTATTCCCAAGTTTTTGCAGTGCTCTTCCAGCTCCTCGTTTAGTGCCATAATCCGCGAGTTCCTCTCTTTCCCACCACCCATAACGGGGAGCACCCCTGAAACGATGATCCGAGCATTCCTGGTAAGTAGCTTACTAATTAGGTCCTTGTATGTGTCCACCAAACGAACTGATTTCCTCTCCCTGATGTTATTGGACCCCACATGTAATACCACTACCGGATCAGGCCCCGACCCAGCTACAATACCGTCCACTCTATCCCTCAGGTCCTCCACTTTAGCCCCCGGAAAGCACAGAACTGTTCTATTTTTACTGTCCGGACCACAGACAACCTTGTCGATCCCCCGAACTATGCTACTTCCCGCAACCACCAACTTACTTTTGGCCCTCGCCCTATTTATCTCCTCTAGTCTCCTATTGTTTACAGCGTCCTCTTCCTCTCCAACAGCCCCACTCGGAATCACTATCGGTATCGGTATCTTTGACCTAGGATTACTCCTATCCTTGTCCCTCCGTCTCTTTCCAGGCCCTGAACTACCTGGACTACTCCCATGGTCTTCTCCCGGATCCCTCCTCCTTTTTCCTGGCCTAGACCCCAAGCTACTATCTGTTGCAACTACCTCCATCCCCTCCCCTGACTCTTCCGAATCGAGCACATCAAATCTGTTTCTGGTGCTGCACTCCCCACTGCCTTTGGGCTTTACACCCCTATCTACCTGCTTCTCTGGCCCCCCTTTCCTACCACTTTTGATAGTCCACGCCAAACGCTTTACAGCATTGCTCCGGCCTGGGCCCCCCTCATCTGTCCTACGTACTTTTCTAGCAGCCCCCACCTCATCACCTACCTCATTCACATCAAAGGTTCTACCCCCATGTTTCCTCTTGGAACCACCGACAACCATCCATCCTTCTCGGAAAGCTACTTTCACAGGCGTAACTCCAGACAGCCCCGCCTTACCAAGTTTTCCCTTCAACTCAGCAATCTCCCCCTCAAACTTAACAATTGTCTCAAGTAGGCGGAGGATTTCCTGACAGTTTACACATACCTCTCCATATCCCATCGAACGACAGTCCCCATACATCATAGAACACTGTTTACAAACTTCAAGCCCAATATCGCCATCGGTGGCCCCACCAACCCGGCTCTGACCGACACCCCCAGTGACCTCTGTCTGCACACCAATACTTACCCCGTTGGCACCGTTGACCTGGACCGCGATATTACACGTATTTACCTCCATACTTACCTCCGTCTGAACAGACTTGCTCGCCATCATCAAAACAAAATTACGCGATCGGACAGGGAAAACTGTAAACACGCGACAAAAGGCAACACGACGAACCGTTCGACAACTTAGCGCTCACAGTTTTATTTAAGACCTCCTAACTTTGTCCCAGTTACTATACTAAACTACCTCCCCACAAAGTTGAATAAAATAACCTGAAAATGAAATATATATGATTAGTAAACAATAAAAATACTTAATTTCGATTCGTAGCCAAGGAGACTTCTTCTGTATACTTGCGGATCGATCATATGTATATATGGTATATATCGACTTTTTCGGTGGTACAAATTGACTTTTTCGATAGTGCAAATCGACTTTTTGAATGGTGCAAATGGACTTTTAAGACAGTGCAAATCGACCGGTGCAAATAGGCGATGGTGCAAATCGACTAGAATTCAAATATTTCTGTTCAGGGATAAATATTCACTTGTAATTTGTGGTATTTTAAACACGAGTACAATACAGATAAATTTATTCTTATGAAAACAGAATTTAAGTAACAGACCTCGCCTGATTCGAACCGATACCTCCACGTTCTTCACAAACAATTTTGAAAAAATCAACCGCCTCTACCATCTTGGCCATTGGGATTAAGAAAAATAGGTTTTGTGTGAAGGAGCTTAGCGGATTCGAACCTCTGTTACTCAGATATAACAAATCGTAATAAACATAACTCGCCTTTACCGACAGGACCTTCGTGTTTTAAAGTTCAATGTACAAAGAGCGACAAGCTGGTCGATTGTTTGTTTTTGTGAAAATAAGATTTGTGTGAATAACTATAGCGGTTCGAACCTCTGCCACAAGACACTCGAAGTCAGTACACATAATAATAAACATTACTGTCGCACTTGTTTCATTATTATATATAATTTTTTTTTAAAAATATTTACATTTGGACAATTAACATAAATGTAACAAGTTATAGTAATAATAGACGAACAATTAACCAAATATCAAAATCATTTTCAGTAATATTTTAGTAATCCCAATTTACACGCAAAATGGGGAAGGCAGCAAACAGCATTGCATGCTGTTTTGGAGTGTATGCAAACAATCGCCAGTCACTCGTCATTTTTGCAGGGTAAAAAATACCCCCCCCCCCCCACAAAAAAGCAACAAATAAATAAATAAACAAACAAATAAATAAATTTAAATCTCATGCTTCCAAACAACCAAGTAAAGAACTCATCATAATGTAGGAGTCATCAACGTAAACCAAATCGTAAATCCACTGATAGGGGAAAACGAAATACAATGGGAGAAAAACGTTTGTGCAAATGTGTGTTGGGATTTGATACAGGTATCCAGCTGAAAACAAATTTTAATCCTTTCTCTGAAACATGATTGAGTTATTAATTTATTAGTGTAGGATGGAACTAAACAATCCAATCATAGAAAAATATACTATTCAAACAAAGTAGAGAATATTTGATAAATGTGAGATATATGAAGAAATGTTTTTATATTTTCATTAAAAATAAAGTTCAGTCATGCACTGTGATATCTGGTGAATGATTTCAGAGATAGTTGGGTGTGTGACAAGCACATTTTCATTAAAAATAAAGTTCAGTCATGCACTGTGATATCTGGTGAATGATTTCAGAGATAGTTGGGTGTGTGACAAGCACACATTCCATGCACTGAACTGTAGAAAACATGGACAGTCAGTCAGAGAATTTACAACATCCAACCCAAGACCTAATACCGTGTAAATCCTCCTCGGTTCGCGAAACAAACGCGGATCCGACGTGGCATACTCCTCACCAAACGTCCAATATCAGTTTGACTGATGTTATTCCATTCTTCCTGCAGTGCAGCGGCGAGTTCCTGGACATTTGAAAGGGGCAGTTGGCGTTGTCGTAGGCTCCTGCCAACCATATAATAATAATAACTCTTTGGCCAGCCGCTGATTTGTCGCGGTCCTCATAAGAGAAGGTCATCATTCCCCCTGCACCCCACCCCCTCTTCCCCTCCTCTCCTCCCAGCATTCAGATATAAACTGCTTAATAGTGTCCCTCACTTCCTCTTTTTCAATTTCTTCAATAAGCATTCCTACCTTCTCCCTAGTGTCCCCCTTCAGCCATCTATCCTTTGTTTCTTCACCCCACTTCTGCATTATTCTTCCAGTAAATTTTATTCTATGAGGTATATACTGTGGGCATTCCAAGAGAAAATGTTCCAGGGTCTCCACTACTCCAGAGTGGCACATTTGGCATCCCTTTTCTCCATCTCTCCCAATTTTTCCCCGAAGCTCCAGTGATCTTGATCTCAGTTTGAACAGCAGTGACCCTCCAAAGGTGCCATCTAGGTACTTCTCAAAAGCTGGCTTTTCTTTATATTGTAACCCCTGCAGCGATCTTTTCACGCTAACCCCTGCTCGCCAGTTTCGATTGCAATCTTCCATGACTCTCTCTTTGACAAACCTTTTGCCTTCTTTCATTCCTACTTCTATGTTTGTGACCTCTATAGAGTAATTGTCCATTAGTTCCCTCACATGTTTTGACCACCCCGTATCTATATTAGAATTCCAAATGGTATCGAGCATCAATTTGCACCACCGGTTGTCAGGCAGGTTTCTCAAGTAGTTAAAGTAACACAGTTTTCCCAAATCTACCCTGTCCTTGATTTTCATCCACCCAAGCTCCCCCTTACTGCTTCCAAAGCTGCAGCATTACTCGACCCTGTTATCCATCTGCCGGCATCATTCTGAGTACTTTCCAACTTCTTAATAACGGTTTGGTTTAATGGAATCACGTCCGTGCCATACGTTATACTTGGTAAACCCACCCTCTCCCACAGTGTTTTCCCCACAAAGACCTTGTTGAAACTATTTTTCCCTAAAAGTTTTAGTTGGTTCAGAATTCTTTTCCCCTTCAGAATCAGTTTGGCTGAGTAATTTCTGTACACCCCTCTTCCCGTTATATTTATGCTTACCCCTAGATACTCATACTCTCCCGTTTCTCCTACAGTGATTTGTTTGCTTTCCCCTTCGGGGATTGAGAACTCCCCCACTCTCCATCTCTTCGTCATATCTACCTTGCGTCCAACGGGTATTACCTTGCTTTTATTTTCATTTAGTTCGAGCCGCCAAGTGTTCCCATATCTATCAACAGTTTCCAGCAATTTCTCTAGCCCCTGTTCAGTTCTAGACATTAACACCATGTCGTCCGCAAAGAATAAGCCTGGTACCTTAATGTCTCCAACATTTACCCCCTCCGCACTCTGAATTAGTTCGTCCCCTAAATCTTTAACATACAATGCAAACAAAATCGGTGAAAAGATACACCCCTGCTTGAGGCCTATATCCATAGGGACTCGTTTTGTAGTGATACTCCCTAGACTGAGTTGGCTTTGCACATCTGTATACAGTGCTTTCACGATTCCCACAAAGTCACCCCCCAGTCCGATGCACTCGAGCTTTCGCCACATACCTTCCCTCCACACTCGGTCGTACGCTTTTTTCACATCTAGAAATGCCAGAAACATCTTTTTCTTTTCAGCCTTTGTTGATTCTATCAGTTGGGCGAGTGTAAATAGGTGATCAGTGACTCTTCGACCTTTCCTGAAACCATTTTGAATTTCTCCTAAAAAACCTTTCTCTTCAATAACTTCCTCAAGTCTACCGTATATGACCTTACAGAATACTTTTCCGATGTTACTACTAACTGATATCCCCCTATAGTTATCTAGAACTTCCTTATCCCCCTTTTTGTGTATGAACGACACCTTACTTTCCCTCCACTCTCTGGGGACCTTTTGCTTTCGCAGAGCCAGGTTGAAAAGGTTTGTCAGGACTTCAATAAGTGCCTCCCCTCCATTTTTGAGGAATTCGTTCGGAATTTCATCAGTCCCTCCCGCTTTACCATTTTTTAATTTCGAGACCACGTTCCGCACTTCTTCTGCCGTTATTTCGCTACATACACGATTGGATAGGTTCTCCTCCACCAGTGTATTTCTTTTTGGTGGGGACCCACTGCCCCATCGCCTATCGTTTATCTTTTCCCAGTGCTTGACTAACTCTGAAGCGATACGGCCTTTATCTTCTGTACTTTCCCCATCCACTTTGATACTCTGCACACTACTTTTCCCCCGTTTATTTACCCAGTTCCAAAATACGTTTGAGCTCGAACACCCCGTTTTCTTTATTGTTCTGGCAAGACTGCAATTGCGCTCCTTCCTATTATTATTCTTTATCTCATTCACCTTTTTCCGTGCCAGTTCATATTCTCCTTTCATTAGTCTCGTGTCATTGTTATCCACCCCTTTAAGCTTCCTACTTCTTCTGTAAGCAGCGCATTTTACCTTCCTTTCTTTTATAGCCTTTTTCAGTCCCTCGTTAACCCTGTATCCGAGCTCTCTCGTTGGGACCCTCACCCTTACTATACAATCCTTCCCTGCCTCTGTTAGGCTATTTACTATGCCATCTGAAATACTCTGGACATTTGCATCCCTAGGTATACATTCAAGACTTAGTTTTTCCCGAAACTGCTTCCAGTCGGCTCCTTGTTTTAGTCCCCAAACTTCCTTGAAGGTATTTCTGTCTCTATTCGTCTTTTTGCCCATAATCTTAACTGTTATCAGGTTGTGATCACTACCCAAGTCATTTTTTCCCTCGTCATCTATTTCTACATCTATAACCTCCCTCCATACGCTAACGTCAGTGAGTATATAATCAATTATTATCCTAGTCATGCCCGAGTGGTGAAAGGTCTGGACTTCGTGCTGGCCATGGCAGTGTTGTGATGTTCTGCTTCTGAAGGAACTCTGCAGCAACAAGGGCCCTGTGAACTCTTGCATTACGTTTCGACCAGAAACTATTGATGAACGAATTTGTACCAAGAAAAGAACAATAAGACCTTCGAAAAATCCCGTCCAGTACAAATGAATATTTCAAAAATCAGCTTTGTACATTTTACCCTAACACTGAACATGTTTAATAATTGCGCCATCGCCTCTGTCGACAAATATGTGGAGATTTCTTTTATCACGAGTTGCCAGCATAACGTAAATTTTGTTTCCAATCGGATGAAATACCGCACAATCCAAGTAAATGAAAAACAATACAATCATCTTTGATCACTGGCATCCCTGCGCTTAAAATCTTATGAGAAATGAAAAACACTGCTTAGGTACTTTGTGATAGAAATCGCATTTGCCATATAATAATAATAATAACACTTTGGTCAGCCGCTGATTTGTCGCGGTTCTCAGACGAGAAGGCCATGGTTACATATGCACTAATCTTACGGCTTGACTGTTTGTCACTCTTCATTTGTATCATAGAGACTTGTAATCCATGCATTTACTGGTAAACATGACCACAGCGTTCAGCTATATTGTTGTTTATCTGTTAAATGTACACACATTTATGACAAGTGCTTTTTTTCCTGGTAGTGTCCCTATCAAAGTGGTATAAAAGCTGTTATTTAATTCAGTCTTGGACTCATAACTCTTGTAAACTGGTAAGGAAATCCTCACCAAACTTTTAAGAGACTGTTGTCCATTTGATAGCCTTGATGCTTTTTGTTTAAATAAGTGGTTTCTTGTGATGAAACATATAAGTGTACCGAGTGAACCTGTCATTTTTACTCTCTATGGCAATTCGGTTTTTTTTTCCGATTTCCTCTTTGGCTGATTTATTTTTACAAAGTGATGTATCGAATTAGGTTTTGTTTTTGTCCAGAGCTACCCTTATAACCTCCAACTGGGCAATGTGTAAATATTATCCGAAATAAATTGAACATTATAAGATTTTATTGTTACTTTTCTCTTTGAATACACATAGATCCTAGAGAACTGGCCCCTGATTTCTTTGCCAGCCACTCGAAACACAAGAAAAGCTATGGCATGGAGCCCGGCCACTTAATCGGGAGGGTTAGCTAATGGGGACGGGGATTCGGCGTCCTACTACAGTTGGTGCCGTGACCAAGATCTCATGTATCAGTTATTATGGATGATGGGTTTACATCCAGGGATAATTCTGACAGAAGTGTTAAATTTAATTTTGAAGTTGGATTGGAAGTTGAAGGGGAGCAACTGACCCCAAGGAAAAGTGATATCATGGAAAGACAAAATATAGTGAATTTTTCAGAAGTGGGGTCGCCAGGGCATCAACGCTACTTTCAGCCACTTATAAATTCTTTAAGAGAAGGGGGAACAGATCCCTCAGTTAGGGGGCACAAACTTAGTTCTTCAATAAAAACTGGAAGTGGATACAAAATGCAAGCCCCCCCCCCCCCCCTCCACTCCTCCCACATTGTCAGAGAAAATACAGGTCAGATTTATTTAACAACTGTTACAGTCTAGAAGCTGAACAAGTATGTCCCTACGAGGTTATGCACGTAAGCTCTACCCCTAGTTTGCTCCAGTATCAGGACATACACCATCAAATGCCCAGAAATATTGACTTATAATTGGCAGAGGTGCTTGAATCTACGTCGGTGGAGCATCAATCTTATCAATTGGGTAACAGTCTCTCCTCACCAATAACCCCAAAGAGTATCTTAAAACAAAAGGTGTATTAGGAACAGGAGTACTCAGCTGGTGGTGATAGAAGCATTATTGATTTTCCCCTGAAGATGTAGCCGCTTTCCTGAGAGGATTTCATGAACTAGTACCCCTTACCTCAATGTAGACAAAGATGGGTTGAGTTTTGAGTCAGTCAGAAATATATATAAAACTTTGCCCAGAAGGTTGGAAAGTGGGGTTACTTGTGTTTTGAGTGATAAAAAATATTGCGCACACAAGGCAAAGACTTTTCAGCTTATAACCATTCATCCATCTAGACAGCAGTCTCTGCAGACTGGGATTATTGATGCATGTATGGAAGAAATACATCCTATTGGGATACAAAGTGTCCCCGGTATTGGGATGAATTCAAATTTGGGATGCTCAGTCAAGTTTGATGTTACACAACCATGTTATATGGCTGGTGCCAATTTGTATCAGCCTGTAATGGGTGGAATTAGTTTGAAACGGCTCAAAGATTAGTGTTCTGTTTACGAGGGTCTGCACAACATTTGCCAAGTGGATTAACTATGGCAAAACTTTCAGACTATGGGTCTGTAAAAGAGGCTCTGAATCGAATGTACTGCCCTAAAGAAAACAACATAACTTACAGATGTGAATTTCGTAACAGCAAACGTAATATGGGCGAATCAGTGATAGATTTTTGGCATGCATTGAGACATACAGCTCAGCGAGCATACCCAAATATTCTTCATATTTTAATTGAAGAATATATGATTGACCAATATGTCAATGGGTTAGTGACTTTTGAATTAAAAAAAAACAGGTACAATTCTGCCATCCCAAAACACTTGATGAAGCTATGACATTTGCTTGTGAATTTGAGGCTGTGGATGGACCAGCAGACAAATTAAGAAAATCAGTTGATAGAGGTTGTGCAGATTCAAACGAAAATGAATTTGTACAACAGGAAATGAATAAACATTTGGCAAAAATTGAGGAGAAATTGAATAATATTTGTAATAATAATAAACGGAGAGCTTCTGTCAATGAATTAGAATCTGTTAATATAGTAGAGCGTCCTGTTGCAAAGCGTGAATCACAGAGACAAATATAGTGTTTTTCTTGCCACAAATTTGGTCACATTGAATCAAAATGTCATAAGAAATTGCCGATCAGGTAAACTTACAAAGGTCTGAATTAGAGGTTGGAGATTCAGTCCTGAATAAATCCACGCAAAACCAGCCACATTGTAATAGTGAAATAATTAAAAGTTTCAATGTTAAAATGGAAAAAATAAATGTACCAAAGAATTCAAAAGATGCACTACCTGATTGTTTTCAACTGAATACGGTTTCAGAGTCGTGCTTGTTTGTCAGAGGGTCTGCAGGTGGAGTTGATTGTGATTTGTTAATAGACACCGGTTCTCCCTTTTCAATTCTATCAGAAGAAATGCTGAATAAACTGAAAGAGGGGAGTGTACACTTGGAGGAAACACCACTAACCCCATCAGCAGTAAATGGGGATAATTTGAAAGTCACAGGGAAACTAAATTCAAATATCAAATATAAATCCATGATTTTTGGCTAATATACAAAACTTCCTGATATTCTTGGCTTGAATTTTATGAGTAGACATGAAATAAAATTAGATATAAAGCAACAAGTAATGTTAATGCAAGGTGAGAAAATTCATCTTTTCCAAAAAAGACTTATAACTGTGCTGAGGTTGGGATAACTGAAACAATGACCATTCCAGCACGGTCTGAATTTTTTATTACAGGCTGTATAGACAGGTTCCAGAAGCATCAGAGTTTTTGAAAAGTAAAGGTTTATTAATGGCACAGATGCTTGTAACTTCAAGTGATAGTAATGTGACACTATCCATTTTGAATGCAAATGATGGGGCTGTAAAATCACCAAAGACTCTGTTATTGGCACAGCACATGTAGCAGAAGAAATTCTTACCGATTCAGATGAAAGTTCACAAATCAGGATGAAGTTTGTTATGGACGTTATGGACAAATTACCTGAACATTTACAGGAATTGATAAATAATTCATCCCCAGAATTAACTGATGAACAAAAAAACAGAATTAGTAGAATTGGTGAGGGAATTTCAAGATGTCTTTGCTAGTCCTGAGGGAAAACTAGGCCGAACACATTTAATTACTCATAAGGTAGATACTGGGGATACACCACCAATTAAGGTACCCTACAGACGAACTCCACTAGCTCAAAGAGAGATAATAGAGGGTGAAATTAGAAACATGTTGGAACAAAACATTATAGAGGCCTAGTTTTAGCCCCCCCCCCACCCCGTCTTCTCCCATTTGCATTGCAAAAAAAGAAAGATGGATCCCCAAAGTTCTGCTTGGATTACTACAAACTGAAGAATGCAATTAAAAAGATGCATAACCATTACCGTGCATCAATGAAACAGTGGATACCTTAGGAGGTCAAAAATGGTTTAGTACACTGGATTTAAAAACAGGCTATTGGCAAATTCTAATGGATGAGATCAATAAATGTAAAACAGCTTTTAGGAGTCACCCTGGGCTTTTTCATTTCAATGTAATGCCGTTTGGTATTTCGAATGCTGTTGCCTCCTGTGAACGATTAATTGAGAGAGTTCTTCATGATTTGCATTAGAAGCAATGCTCATGTTATCTTATTTTCATAGGACAAAAGTTATCTGTAATTATTTGATAAAGGTATTAATATATCATGTTTTTGTCTTTACAGCTTTAGAAAATGGAAGTTGACTTATATGCTGGCCCACTGGAGCTCAAAGAGTTCCAACAAGAACACGTCAGAGAACTTTGGAATCCTTTAGGAATGAATTGTGCAGTTTCGGAAGACAAGCAGAAATTTGGAAACCAAAAGTTCATGCGACCTGGACGATATTTTGATAACTGGTCAAAATTTCATGTGGCTGTCAAGAAACTTTTTCAGTGCATTGACTGTAAACAAACATTCAAATGTAATGATAGATTTAAGGTTCATGTTAAGAGGCATAGTGACTGTGCAGACATTCAGTTTAAAATTCTAGAAGTGCGAAATGAACTGTTCATTGATCCTGGGGATTATATTCCGCCACGAGGAACGAGGCAAGAGAAAGTGAACGGAAATCAGAACAAGATAGATGAAGTGTAGAAGTAAATCGAGATGCTGGGAAGAGACTTGCAATCAATGATCAGTTTACAGTTTTGTGCTAAAAAGTTCTATAAAGTAAACTGGCTTTGTGGTACTGGCATACAAGAAGAAGAAGAAGTAAAACTCTGGGATGATGGATTGGACTCCAATAGTTGAATGTACAGCTTATAAGGGTAGCTCAGCATATCTTCACTATTAAAGTATTGTTTCTGTTATAGTAGAGTTTAAATATAGATGGCTTGCCAGATTTCTTCCAGACAGTTCGTCTGCTGAACAATATTGGGTATAATTATTGTTTTAAGTTATGAGGAATGTATTAGAAATCGCGTTTTTCATATGCACTAATCTTACGCCTTAACTGTTCGTCCCTCTTCATTTGTATCATAGAGACTTGTAATCCATGCATTTACTGGTGAACGTAGTCACAGCATTCAGCTATATTGTTGTTTATCCGTTAAACATACATTCATGACAGGGTTTTTTTCCTGATAGTGTCGCTATCAAAGCAGTAGAAAAGCTGTAATTGAATTCCGTCTGGGACTCATAACTCTTGAAAACTGGTAAGGAAATCCTCACCAAATTTTAAGAGACTGTTGCCCATTTGATAGCCTTGATGCTTTTTGTTTAAATAAGTGGTTTCTTGTGATGAAACATATAAGTGTACCAAGTGAACCTGTCGTTTTTACTCTCTATGGCAATTTGGGTTTTTTCTGATTTTCTCTTTGGCTGATTTATTTTTACAAAGTGATGTATCGAATTAGTTTTTTTGTCCTGTGCTACCCTTATAAGCTCCAACTGGGCAATGTGTAAATATTATCTGAAATAAACTGAACATTATAAGATTTTGATGTTACTTTTCTCTTTGAATACACATAGATCCTAGAGAACTGGTCCCTGATTTCTTTGCCAGCCACTCAAAACACAAGAAAGGCTATAGCATGGAGCCCGGCCACTTAATTGGGAGGATTGGCTAGTGGGGTCCCTGGAGGGTTGGCTAGTGGGGACGGGGATTTGGTCGTCTTACTACAACTTTATCAGGGCTTGAACTCTTGTTGAAAAAACAACTCAGTACTCCAACCAACTACTCCATTAAATAACCAACATTAGTTTTGGTTTTATGATTGAGGCCTGCTCGAATTCTAAAGGTTGAATGTTAAAAAATAAGGAAAGGACAGCTGCTATTTAAAGAGAAACTTTTATCGAGTGTATTTTTTTCAAGCCTTTCTTTACCTTTGATGAATTTTCACAAGTCTGTGTTTTTTTGTTTTTTTTTTCTTCTTTTTTTCTGGCGAAGAACTTTTAAAGAGAAAAAACCCTGTTGTTCACATGAAGAATGATCAGTTTTCGATGTTTCATGATTTTGTAACTATGAATGATGGAATTAACTCAGGATAACGATTTTAAATGATATGATTTTCTTGAAGTGCATTTCGAAGATTTTTTTATTACAATAAGTAATGTACTATAGAAATCTCGTACAGATTGACATCATTCATACTTATGAAGCTCGATACTAAGTACACTGTATTGTCACTAAATCACTCATAGAGCGAAAATTCCACTCAAACAATATAGTTAATTTGTTTTGCTTCTTGTGCTCATGTACAGAATTTGAGGATGGTACTAACTCCACTCAATGGGCGACAATCCTCTCTCCACACACTGTATATTGTCTAGACATAACAGGTGCATGATGCACATCAACTCCTTTTTCAACGAATTCAAGGTGGTCTCTCAGTCATCTTTTGAACTTTTGACTCTTTTCTCTATGTGTCGACATTTCCAAACACTAGACCTTAAGATATTTGTGTAATTACCACTTTTATTTTCTAAACTGCCACAAAAGCACTACTATTGTGCTGCGTTTTTCACGTTTTTGTTTGCAGCATTGTATAAAGAACAACAGTTACTTCAACCAATATCGTTCGTTTGTGCATCTGTTGGTCTTCTAGCTGGCTAACAGGCCATGAGTCTTTCTGGCTGCCAGTCTATCTGCACGATATCTTCACAGCAATGCTAGGTAGATTGGGCAAACTTTCCACAAACGTTGGACCCAAAGTGCCCTGGTCTCGCTGATTCTCAGGGTTCATAGGCCAGTGGTCTTATTTGTTTATCTGTATTTCCGCATGATATTTCTGCAACCACCAAGGCTAGGTTGACCATGTCAGGAAAACAAGTGTGTTCTAAAATCATAAACAATTTTGCATTAGCAAGACAATAGGTCAAAGGTGAAGACGCCATGGTTAATACGCCATGGACATCGACATTTAAAAAACAAAATGAATGTGTAAATGATGCAGTGTTCTTTACTCTTGTTGACAACAGGACATTATCCCGTCACTTTCAGTTCTTTGTATATCGGTGTACCAAAACTGCGAGTCTGCAAAATTTGCGGTAAAGCATTTGGTCATAATGTTGGTGGTGATGGTGTTTGTGCGTGTGGAGGAGGAATGGCTCTCGCTATGCCATCAGTTCTCGTTGTCACTGTAGACGATGTACCGCAAAGAATAATGAACAAATTCTTTGGAAATGGATCAAAGGTGATCAAGATTATTACAAATGATTTGTGTGTTTGATTTGCTGTGCATTGCTTATTTCCATGTTTGCTTGTTACATGACCGAGAAAGTTAAGTGGATGTTATATAGATGGTCATAAACCATAAAACTCTTTTACTGGGGAAACATGCGCTGTTTAGATAATGTGACAAATATCTTCACCATATAACTCCAACTACCGATCTTCCTTTCACAATCGATTTTCTCAAGACGTGAGCTTAGATCTGCAGGTGTGTGTGTCTCGCTCTGTGTGTGTGGGGGGGGGGGGGGGGGGGGGGGTGGGGTGGGGGGAGGGGGATGAAAGAAAGGATCGAAAGGCTTCCAGCCCAGAAGCCTTTCGACCCTTTCTTTCACCCCCCCCCCCCCCCCCATCAATAAACAGTATATTGATATATTAGTTTAAGTTGACAGCCCCGAGATTAGATAATAAAATGACCTATTTAGAGTGGAGAATATTAAGACGATACCTTCCATACTCACAGAGTTGAAAGAATTAATTTTGTCTCAGACGGCCCCATTTCAAACGTAGTTCTTAAAAACTCCCTTAATTCCCTCCGTTCAGTAGGAGTAGGAAGAAGCCCAAACCATATTAAACACAGCTTCCATATGCAACTCGAATTCCGTACGATGGACCAGTAAGACGAAACCACCTTTTGCAATTCGAGTTCCATGAGGTACCCATGTTTTGTCAAAGAGAACAGTTAATATTTTCAATTCTTAGGCCAGAAAGACTGGTCTTGTTAATGAAGGAAAGAACGGGAAGACCATCCCCATCGCTTCCCTCTCACTGAAAAGCTCAGTAAACAGAAAATGAGAGGTAATATTTCCTTAACCATTTTAAAGCAGTACGCATAAATTTTTGCGTAAAAGAAAATTTATTCTTAAATGAAAAGACAAGACAAACGACGAAATAGTATAAGGTGATTCAGTAATAATTTATAATTTAATCCCACAGCACACAAGCATGTGCGTTTAAATTATTACTGAAGCCTCAAAAGAATACAAGATAGATTCATTCATTCTGCTGTGTAATAATATTCCGTAGAACTGGCGGGCTTTCCAGTCCCAGAGATGGAAAGCTTGTCCATGCGACGGTTAATTTCTAGCTGGACGGAATGACTGAATCACAGACTTCCCATTTATATAAAATATAATTCCGGAACTCAATGAAAGGGTTACAATCTTTAATAATTAATAATTAAATATGAGAGGTAAATGTCTTACATGGGTTGCAATTTAGAATTAAATTCATTGAAAGATGTGTTGAAAAAAGTTAATTTCCCAAGTTTAGAAATGTCTTGGGGTAGGGGGTGGGGGTAAAGCATCTCTAGGGCAGACAAAATGGCTCGTCGATCAAATCTAGAAAGGGTTTTACCCGTAATCAGTACTTCTTCTTTGAAGCACCAGTGTAGAACATCCTGCCCATAGTGATATTTAGTAATGTAAATGGCTCTAGATTACTTCCCTGCAAAGGATTTGGTTGAGTCTATATGCGTAACCCTTTGAAAACTGGTGGCATCCTCCGTGCCAGTTCAATGGCAGCAATTTGAAGAGTCTATTGTCATTATTTGAGGGTAGACCAATGAATATTTTGAACGTGCAGTCTTGGGACTGCACATTGGAAACATTTATTGCTCTACCCCACACAATCACTTAGCAGCCACCCTGCTTAATAAAATTATGACGTATCATGTTCCTGGACCGGGTTAAAACGGCAAAGAGAAGCCTATACAACAATTTCACATCTCAATAAAAAGTTTCTTGTGGCAGTAGATACACTTTTCAACGGCGATGTGGTGGGACTGAGGGTGGGAAAACTTAAAGTCTTCTTTCCGTTGAAGCACGTGCAGTTTTAAAGATTGTACTCAGGTAAATCTTTGTGCAGCTTATTTTAGTTTAACCTACAATAGTAAAGTTGCACTGGATGGACAGCAGGAACCCTGCGGTGTCAATGGATATGAATTTAGGTAAGGAGTGGACAATTTTAAAGTTTCCAACAGGTATAGTGAGAGAAGATTTGGCCTATTGAGAAAAGTACCGAAAAGTCCATATAAACTTACTTACATTTCTTTTAGGTTTAAGTATCCAGAAAGTGAAGGCACACAACTTTAACAAAGTGACCCCCAGATATCAAGAATAGAGAGTATATAAACTAGTGTTAGGGATTTCGAGTATGAGTGGTATACAAGGCTGATATGCTTCAGGAAAAGTGTTGGCCACGCCAGTGTTCGGCCAGTCATCGGTTGACATTTCTACATGTACTTTTACTTAACACACCACTTACAGTTCACGAACCATTCGGTGTTCTTGCTGCTGGGCCATGAACTGCAGTTTGGCTGATTGGTTCCTTAGGTTGGTACAGGTCTGCAAATAAGGCTATGTACCAATGCATTCCATTTGTACTGCCGAGCCATCTCATCTCCTCCATACGTTTTTATTTCCAGCAAGGTCTTTTATGTTCTTTCTCTTTTAACTGATTTTACTGTCATACACCTTGTGGTCGTTTTTTGAAACACTCTTTTCATTTTTCAATCATCTGTCCAGGGGAATGGATTCCCATGAGTAGTATGTAATGTGGTTTTCAGACCCTATCAAGGTAATCTTGCTGGGTGACGTCGGTAGTGACGTCATGTCATATGACTTAGTTACGTCTTGTTTAGTTGTCGTGGTAGCCCGCGAGAGTGGTCACGTTGTGACATCAGTACCATAGTGATACGTGGTGTTAGTGCACATACGCAGCGCATGTTGTTAGGGTGATACGTCTATTTTGTACACTGGAGGCTTCCAATCTTGGCTTCTTTTGTGGCACGTGGTTACTATGTGACCCAGAATCCTTCAATAGGACGGGATTGTGCTCGGAGGTTGTGTTCATTAGATCTAATTATCACAAAGAACCCGACATCTATCGAAAATCACCAAAACGACTTTATTTTGTTCGGATTCATTCGGAGAATCCTTTTTATTAGAGTAGCACGTAGTGATATAGGGCCTTAAATAGTGTGCAGTGTGTACGCTCGATTCAAGTGGAGTAAATCTTATTACCACAGACAACCCATCATCTATTTTTACTAGTTTGGATTTCTTTGGAATCCTCACCTATCCATGTGTATGTTCTATTCAAGTGGAGTAAATCTTATTACCCCAAATCTGCAAGCCGAGAGGTCCTCGGTTCGAATCCCACCTGCGGCAACCGCGTTGTGTCCTTGGACAAGACACTTCATCTCCATTGCCCGCGTGGGGGCACGATGACGCCGTGTACTAAGGCGTACTGCACGTCGATGGAACGCATGTCTTCAACCAATCTAACCCTGCCTGTGCTGCAGTGCGGAGTTACGATGTTGGGGAGCTGGCAGCTGCTCGGTGGTTCTCTCCGGGTACTCCGGCTTCCTACACCCGTAAAACTGTCACGGTCATGATTAGCCATTGTGCATAAATATGTGACCTTAAAACATCAATAAATAAATAAATAAATTACCCCAAACAACCCGTCATCTATTTTTACTAGTTTTATGTATCAATGTTATTTTTTTTGTCTACCCGACGCTATTCGCTTGTTCCGGAGTATACTCCAGTCGAATAAAATTACACAATGTTACTATTTTTAGCCTTCCTGATCTGTTCTGTGTAGCTCCAATCCTATTCTCGATACTCATGTTCTTGTCCCTAACAGCACGAGTCATATTAATTCCATAACCACAGTCGTTTTCAAAAGGAGATTCCGTAAGTGGGATTCTTATCCGACTCAGTGAAATGGGATTCCATGCTTTGACATAAACACACGTTCAATAGGGAAGGGGGTATACCCTCGAGTGTTTATGTCAAAAGTTGTTCGAGCAAGCAGTAGTGGAATTTTTAGTGATATTAACTGGGACCCTTAGCGGCATTAATGTAGCAAGAGCCATAGTAGTATCACAAGTTAGTAATGGTTGAGATACAGGACAGAATAGTGGTAGCCAATAGTAATGATACAAGGGTGGAAGAACACTATAGGATTGGGCGAATACTGGCTGACCATTGCACAGATGATAGTGACTATCGACAAAAAGTGGCCTTGGAGCTAGGAAGGCTATAGTCTAAATGCAAGGAACTGAACAGACGTTAGGAGCTATACCTATCCTCTAAAAGGTATCATCAAAAGGTATCCCCGAATTATATAATACCAAGTCATTGGCATCCTCAAAGACCAAGATGAGTCGTAGAGCAGTATTTAGAGTCACTCTTTTGAGCAATTGCTCCATAGCTCATTTGCTCGATGGGATTCGAGTTGTCCGAGCAATGCCTGCTAGATTGACTCTTGAACTTGGGAACCCATGTATTAGAGAATGCTGCGACAGTGAGTTGGGTTTAGATGAATGGAGTGATCTGATTGGTTAGTTGCCGTAGAGTGAACTGATTGGATCTTCTGGGTAAATGAAACATATGTTGTGTTAGAAACAAGAACAAAAATTGAGCCCTGTGGTACAACGCAACTCTGTTCGGAATCAGCCAAACAGAGTTGCGGTGTACCACATGGCTCAGTTTTAGGCCCTGTTCTTTTTCTTTTATATATAAATGATATAAGTAACTCAACATCACTCAATCTTTTATCATTTGACGATGGTACCACTGCACACTGCTCGGGCTCCGACAATAACACCATAACACCGTATTTCAACGACGAGCTTCAAGATCTTTTCGAATGGTGCTCCGTGAAACAGCAAATGTTGAATGCTAAGAAAACCTCGTATATTATACCCTAATCCTAAATAAAGGTAGAAACAATAATCTCTGACCAGAGGTAAAAATAAATAACCAAAACATTAACAAGGTTGGGGCCACTTAAACAGAATAATCTGTGAGGTTTTTAGGAATAAAAATTGATGAACACTTATTCAACAAGGCTCACATATCTCGATTATGCGCGAAAATAGCAAGCGCAAACTATAGTCTCAACAAAGTTGAGGCAGGATACAGAATCCTGGCATGGGGCAACCCAAGCGCTATCAAAAACTAGCTGTCATGCAAAAGCGATCAATACGAATAATTAATGACAAAGGTACAATTCTGATACAGACCCCCTGTTTAAGGAGAATCAAATACTCAAGGTTGATGATTTTTTTTAAACTACATGCACTACTGTGCGTGTTTAACTGGCAGAACGGCAGATTACCGGCTTCTTTCAATGATATATTTAAAGTTATTGACGATCCATCTGGTAGCACAACCAGACAGTCTGGCATTCTATACATAAAAAAAAAAACGCGGACAAAAACTCTGGATAAACGTCCTTTATACACCCCCACCCCGAAACCATGCAATGCCATAGACGACACAACTCGTAATATTAGCGATATAACCATGCTTGAGAACAACTTAACTTCCACATTAATTTCGTCATATTCCAGTTATGTCCGCTGCGATAATCCCAACTGCACTTCCTAAACTTGGAAATTGTCAATACACGTAATAGTCAGGTTCTTTGTCTTCATCTGGAATCCTCGTCTTGTGCAACCTGCTGTGCTTCTTCCCTAATGTTGCCCTGTGTAAAATGCTATATGTACGCAATTAAGAACTTGCAGACAATAATCTAAACAAATAGATAACCTGTCACATGCATCTGAGCAGGTGATCTGTCAAGGAGCATTCACCCTCATTGGTATGGGTTTATTCATTACATTCGTCACCCGACGCTGATCCCGCTAGATATGGGTTAATTCATCACATTCGTCACCCTACGGCGATCCAGCTGACGTAGACACCACGCCCAAACATAATGACCAACCTCTTTGTCGCAGTCTAAACGACACGGACTTCACGATGGCCGCTCTCAGGTGTTATGATCAGTAGTGGTAGGTTGCTTCTTGCCAACAGTGAAGCACCAACTTCCGCTGGCGTATATGATGAACCATATCTCTGGCCCCGGAATTGAAATGGTTCGACCTCCATTCCACATCATGTGCCACATAACTGGTTCTAAGTTAATTCGTTTGGTCACAGTTTGTTTGCAATTCTCCCAGCTTCCAGGGTTTACAGGTAGACAGCCAATCTGGCGATGCCACTTCCCACGGTTCAGTACTGATTACATTTGTGCAATATGTTTATTTGTAACCATTTTACATGTATGTGGACCGCAAATAAAGAATTTGAATCTGAACAAGATTACCTGTAATAGGGTTAGACCTAGCCTGGATAGACCAGAAATGCTAAATATAGTAAGAATAAGGAAAACTGTTCCAACTGATAGGCTCTTCCACTCTACTGGAGTATACCCCAGAACAAACGAACAGACTCGGGTAGATAGAAACTATAGCATAGCTTATAGATACCTAGGTAGAAGCAAAGGATTCCGAAAGAATTGGAACTAGTACAACTTGTCGGGTCTGTTTGGGTAATTAGATTGACTCTTATACAAAAGAACACGCTTATAGCACTACGCTACGTGCTAATATTATAAGTCAAAAATAGGGCTTCGCCAAGCCGGTTTCAGTAGTTTTGGGTGTTTTGGGGAGAAATTATCGGATTGTTTGTGGTAATTAGATTTAGTTCTATTCAATCGACCACACCCTCCGAACATACCACTTTTCTATTAGGTTTTAGGTCACATAGAAACCACGTGCTACCATAGAAACTAAGATGGCGGCCTCCAGTATACAAAATGGACGACGGAAACACGTGTCACCTTAACAACACGCGCTGCACATGCGTACTAAGACCATGCATCACTATGGAGATGATGTCACAACATAGCCGCTCACGCGGGCTACCATGACAACCAAACATGAAGAAATTAGGTCACGTGACATGACGTCACTTCAGAGGTCCATTGCGGGGTCTATCCAAAAAGGCACGATCCATCGCTCTCCTACTACTCACACGAGAAAAAACATTGTCCCAAAATGCGAAAATACGAGAATGTATTGAAGCTGCTTACATTCAAGGATGTATCACTCGATATAAAAAGAAGTATGTTCTCTCGCCACACATCTAGTCCTAACCGAAGTTCTGAAGTGCCGACACCAAATACTCATTTGTTCTAAGACTTCGAAAGAGTAAAGACACGGTAAATCATCAAGTGAGTACTGTGAAAAAACATTTTCTTGAAAGTTTTAGATGAAGAGGCACAAAAAAGAAGTTTGCTCAAAGAGACATACGGAAAAAAAGAACAAAGACTGATCAGAAATAGAAAATTTGTTCAGTTTCTATCTCACGCTAACCGACGTGAAGCGCAAACCATGATCAAGACGAATAATGATGCTTTGATACAAAGCATATGTGATTGCACCAAGTGCCTAATGGAATATAATGTCATTGCGTGAGGCTCATAATGTTCCTCCAGTAGAAGATATAACCTCATGGTTCTCACACGACGATGTGTCAATGACCCAAACTGAGATAGCTCAGCTAATTCCATTCAAACACCGAATGTGAAGGCTAACCTTACCAGAGGATAAACTATTTTATCAAAAAGACAGATTACACAGAAAGGTGGATCTTTGGAGAAGTTACTGAAACCTGTCATCAACATATTTTCAGACATCCCCGACCTATAAAAAGGAGATACTCGTAACAAATTTGTTATTTGTGAACTCACCTTCACACAGGACAGGCGCAATGCAGTCCTGCCGTCCTTGTGCACCAAGAAACTATTCATCAATGGATGATTCGGAATCCGAGGAATCGGAAACTCAAGAAGATATGGAATGTGAAGAAGAGGACGATTCTTCTGGTCAAATGGAAAATATCGTTAGACGCGCTTGCGACGAATGCCAAGAAGATTTTGACAAACCCATGAACAAGTATATTGAGGATGGAATAGATAAAGATGATGCAACTGAAGCAGCAGACATAGCACTTCGAAAGAGTGTCAGTGAAGCCATCGGCGCGAAATACAATGATACGATGGTTTTTATTAAGAATTTTTGCAAGGAACCAATATGCAATAAAATTCAAGAGTCTGCCAAACGTCTTCGTGAAGGAGAGGAAAACGACTTTGAAGAATCCTAGAAATACATTGGAATAGCAAAACTTCCCGTTTGACGACTTTATGACAATACTCATCCGAAGTGGATGAAAATGAAGAAGATTGGAAAGAGGAAAAAATGACCTAGAGAAAATAGTATAATAGGACCGTTTGTAACTCCGAAGAGTACAGATGTCTGTGCAACAACAGTGGTCAGATTCAAAGATGATTTCCACATACAGATCTTCACGAATGATTCTGGATTGAAGCTGCCTATCCAATAATTGGTCCAAGTAAATCGTGCAGCAGATGGAGCCAAGGGACGAAACCCAGGCGTTTGCTGGAAAGAAACAAAGATGTGTGGAGACGCCTAATGGTACGTGTCGATTGTTAACCAAAGAGAACGAACAGTCAAAGCTCATTCAAAAGAAGAACGAAGAGCACAAGAAAAACAGAAATTGGACGAGACTGAAGTTCCCACCCAAAAGACGGAAGTTTCCACTCAAACTGCAAGCAAGGGAAAGAAAGAGACACCAAAGGCAGACCCCATCAGGAACGAACTGAAGAAGACTCAAGTTCAACAAGCTACAGGCTAAAACAAGACTGTTTCCACTCAAGTGACGAAGCAGTCTGAAGACGAGAGAACGAAAGAGACTCCAAAGACAGATCCAACCAAGATCGAGCTGAAAAAGACCAACATTCAAGAGAATTCAAGGATGGCCTAAAATAAACCAACAAAGAAAATTCAGCCCTCCCCAAGAATGATGTTGCTACTCAGAAGAAAGTGGCAAAACAAACAGCAGCAATCAAAGCAACCAACGACGCAAACCCGTTGAAAGCAAGAGAAATCAAAGCAACCAACAAAGTCAAACTACCACGGAACATGTTCTATCAGGAGTATCAACCTAGACAGAGTGAAGCAACAAGTCTTTGGTCAGATGGTTATCAATCTCTCCAAGAGGAAGAGGGAAGAAGAACTACAGATCATTCAAAGATGTATTCGACAAAGTAAATGCCTTGGGCCACCCTGAGAACATTTTCGAACTGAACGAATGTGGCTTTCTTACATCTGAGCAATCGATAGCAGTCCGCATAAAGGACATTTCGATGGCATATTTGTATCGTCTCCATCGATCATTCAGCAACAAAGGTTCTATCGAGAGAGGGACGACCTATCGGGAAGACCATAGTTCGATAGACCATCGGAAACAATTTTGATTTTTAGAACTGAAAGAACAGTGTTTCCTTTCATCTCAGCGATCACTGGCAGACTAGACGACTTGAAAATCAAAATATCCTCTTTGTGGACTGCCAGCGGCAGTCCCCATAGAGAACAATTCGATGTACGGGCAATCTATGCAATCAGATCCATTTCGACCTTTGGTCATTTTCACAACATTTAACGCGCAAACAGGTGTTTGGCTTCATCAATTTTGGGGCTCCCGGTGGACCATTCGGCCAGTCCGCCTCTGCTCGATTACATCTTCAGAGTAAAGAGTCGGTGCTCACCTTCCAGATAATTCCCAATAAGATTACAATTACGGGAACCAAAGAAGAAATACGGGTTTCAGTTGACTACATTTCATTCGCGAGGGACCACCACCTTACGTCTCTGGTGTTAGAAATATTATGATGTATAAACTATATTGGTAAGGTAGTTTGGGTCCAATCTCTCTCCGTATCTCTTGGAAAAAAAAGTTTGGAGCACGTGCAACCTCTTCCACCCTTCCCAGGTTCCCTTCTTCCTGTACACTACCAGACAGGTTTTTTTAATTATGGTTTTATTCGACAGACGTGCCCACATAAGATGCAAAACTAAGTGTTAAAATTACAAACTGAGCAGCAGAACTAGGGACAAAAATCTGTTATCATATGTAACTACGTTTATATCGCTACCAGTGAGAAACAGTCGTAGTTTTGCTGATGCTTAGCTAATAAATTTCACCATACTCTCTAAAAATGCAGTATTACACGACAAAAGTGAACTCTTTATCGATTTGATTGCACTCCGGTCGCGAAACACTTACACATTGAGTCGGTGTTTCATGAACACAATATTACGAATTCTTTCATGGAGAAAAGAAACCAACCCAACTAAAATAGCATCTGAAAAGAGTTGTGGCATTTCATTTTCGATGGGTGCCATTCTAAAGGGTTAAAGAGAGGAAAGAGGACACAGAAATTCTCTGTCCACTTTTGTAATTATAATTCTATAACAGGACTTGAGACGACACTAAAGAAAAAAGTTCTCGAATAATTAAGAATTTTCTTTATATACTACTCAAAGTTTGCTAAGCACCAAATATTTGAAACATCATTGTGAAATTTGCTTGTGACATATTTGCGATATTTGTGGTGGATATGATTGAGGAATGTATTGAGATGGTCCCCAGTGTTTATATTAGCTCTCTTGACAGGCGGCCATTTCGTGACAGTCATGGAAAGCATGTACCCCTTGATTTTCATGATGTTGTCGTGTACTGTCTACATGTACATGACATGTGTAGGGTATTCAATCTTCATTTCAACACAAACCCTTGTGATTTAATGTTTGAATATGGCAAATGCAAATGTAAGAAGACATTTGTCTGAAGCAGAAATGTGGCGGGCTGTAGGGATAGTGGAGCAAGGGGCTACCCATCGCAGGTTGGTGAAGCCCTCGGTGTGCAAAACTTGAAGGCTTGAAACATGACATGTTATGACGCTGCCATTTGAAAACTGATCACCAGAGCCTGGGCAAGATTTCAGCAGTATGACACACCAGTAAGACGGCATGGTGCTGGCAGAGACAGGGCAACATCAGCCGCTGAAGACTGGTTTTTGATCATTCTGGCCTGTATGAACCGTTTTGCCACAGCAACCCAGCTTCGCAGTGACTTTCAGAATGCATCCGGGGTAAATGTTTCGACGCAGACTATCCGGGCAAGGTTGCACAAAGGTGGTCTCCGACCGCGAACACCATGTATTTGCATTCCGTTGTCCCAGAACCACCACCAGGAACGATATGAATGGGCCATGGACCACGTTGGATGGACCAGAGAAGATTGGCGACTTGTCCTTTTTACAGATGAGTCAAGGTACTGCCTAGACCACACAGATAGGCGTTCTAGGGTATGGAGAAGACCAGGAGAGCGAGTCCATGCAGCCAACATTGCTGAGCATGACCGCTATGGTGGAGGGTCAATCATGGTCTGGGGCGACATCAGCAGGGATGGACGTCAGAGCTATGTGTCCTTGAACGTGGTACATTGACTGCACAGCCGTATACTGATGAGATCCTGGATGTCCACGTCAGATTGTATGCAGGTGCAGTGGGTGATAGATTCATTCTGATGGACGATAATGCCCGTCCTCATGTTGCCCTTGCTGTCGGGGAATACCGACAGAGGGAGGGGATTGAGCGTATGGACTGGCTAGCAAGATCCCCTGACCTCAATCCAATCGAACAAGTCTGGAATGAGTTGCAGCTTGCAATTTCAGCCCGTCCAGTCAAGCCAAGAGAAGTGTCCAGGAGCTTGGTACCATGCTGGTCCAAGAATGGATTAACATCCCACAAAGGACCACAGGAACCTGATTGGGAGCACGAGAAGGCGTTGTCAAGCTGTAATTAACAGTAATGGGTCTCATAATCGATATTGAACCCATACCAGTTCGCTCCGTCAACTTTTTGGCAAAATGAAAAATTTCCTCTTTTACCAATAATCTCCATTGTCCATGGTTATCGTATTCAAAAGCTAAAAAATAATGTCAAACACAAATAAAATGCTAATTTCTGTACTTAAATCATTAAAGATATAATTAAATAAAAAATATATACACTTATCATTACAATATTTCAACTAAAACGTAAAACAGGTAGTTGGATTTACTTGGTGCTTAGCAAACTTTGAGTAGTATATATAAGCCTGTTGAACAGATACATCAAAGTAACACCGTTTTGAGAATTTAATCTTATTTGGTAGGATATAGAGGATATCTAGTGTTTTTGAGTGGATACCGAAAATTATCCCATGAGTGACCGAGACAAATGTTTATTTTTTCGGGAGCGCTTGCACTTTTTATAAGAATCTGATCATTCCTATCGATAATTTCACTCGTTTCAACATTGAATTGATGCATGAAAGAAAACTGCGCATTGATACCCGGAACATGTAGCATCTTGCGATCAGATTCAGCTAGCAGGTTTCATGCATCGATTCAAGGTGAAGACGTGTTCAATTATTGCTGGAAATGATCGGTTTCCACTCAAAACCACTAGATTTTCTTTTCATTATACAGTTTTAGAACAAATTGATCATTTCCTGTGATAATTTGACTCGTATTCACCTTATAGTGATGCTTTGAAAGCCGCCATTTTGATTGATACTGTGAATAAAATAGATTAACTTTGATATGCCAGAAACTGTTCAACTTATTTTGTTACATTTTATTGGAGAGTGGCTGTACACACTCAAAAACACAAACTAACAAACCAAAACCATATTCATGAAATACCGTTTGCTACTAAATGGAGATAAAGAAAATGCAAAGATTAGGAAATTTATTTTTCTAGGCATCTGCATTTTAGAGTAACGCGTAATATGGGTATATAGCAATGGAATAATTAATAATATACCATTGCAACTAGACGGCCATGTTTGAGAGGTTACGCATGCTCAGGCGAGGTTCGTTACTGCCAAATCTATTGAAAATAACATATCACTGCACTATCTGTAACTCCCCAACGACGTCATTTTAATCGATGATCACGATGGTCGCGCTTCTGTCAACTATACTTCTTCGGATCCGGACCAGGTCCTGCGTGCAGCATTTCCTCATACACAAGTAGTTTGTACAGGGCATGGAAAGTGTGTATTTAGTGCAAAATCGTCAGCTGGCCTTCAGATCAATGGTTGATTGTGTAGTCTAAACAAAGTGTGGACTTTGGATGGGCGATGGCTGGGGAGATGACGTAACAGTTGATGCTTGCCTGTACGTTTTGAATCGGAACTGCTGTAATTATTTTCTTCTTACATAAACCATATGAACCGTTGTGTGTTTTATAAAAGAAAATAAAAACTTGAAGGCTTGATACATGTTATGACGCTGCACATATAAAAAATGAAAAAGGTTCAAAACAAATTCGAATTCGATTATTGGTTGAAGACGCGTTTATTAACATTGCAAAATGTCTAAAAATCGGACATACTATAAGACAGTACATGAACAGTCAGTGGGAGGCATTTGTACTCCATCAATACATGTTCTCTACATGTTTCATAACTACGTCATTTGAAAACTGTTTATTCACGACCATGTCATTCACTTAGTCAAGATTTAAAACGTTCAGTATATCGAATGGAAGCCGTATTTCTGAAACGACCATAACCAAATTTAAGAACTTTCAATTGACTGATTGGACTATTTGCTTGTTCGTTAGGCTTTTTAACGGCACTTTCAACAACCAACAGGTTCTGTTGGGTAGTATCACGGGAAGAGGAAGCCACACTAGCCGACGAGAATCACTCGTCAGTTACAAGTATCTTTCGGATTTTAAAACTTGCCGATCGATCACAAGCGGTGCTTTTGTTGATGGCATTATACATGAATTAACCCTTTACCCAACGTAACGACCAAAAACGGCCAGCGCAATTCACAAAAATCGCCAATTAATTTTTATTATTTTTTCATTTTTTGTCTCAAAAACATAGGTTATGATCATAACCTCTGTTTTTGAGACAAAAAATTAAAAAAAATATTTATTGAGGAATTTTTTTTGCAAGTGTCGTCTGCTTTTCATGTTAGGTAAAGGGTTAAACATGCAAAACGCGTCAGCACACTACATTACGATGATTCCACACCACCACGTGGGGCTTATGAACCATATCTGACTATCCATATTCACTAAAATCGCCATTCAGATTTATTTTTTACAATCTTTCCTCCAAAATATAGGTTTGTTAACTCATTGGGACGTGCTCGACGAGCCGTTCAAATGAGGGATCAAAAGATATGTTTTGAAGGCCAAATGAAGATTTTCAGACATTTAAGACATATTTATGCAAGTTGCGTCTACTAGTCGTGTTTGGTAAAGGATTTAGTGACGTGACCAAGGACAAAACGTGAATGACACAATAGGTCATGAAAAATTCGAACCCACGACCTATTGTGGTTTATTCCAGGTCAAAATCATGAACATGGAGAGCAAAACAGAATTTCTGTTTTTCGGACTTTTCCAGGGTTGAGGGAGACTTGTCTTACAGCATTGATAAAGTTAAATGGTATAGTGCTAGATTATTTTTGATAGTCAGAAACCGTTTACCAATGATTGTTTTGTCATAAATTATTGGGGAGTACCTGCGGACACACCCGATAAAATGTAACAAAATGAATCCTTAGTAACAAGGTAGAATTTAATAAATGACAAGAATATAGTGAATGGCAGGAATACTGGAACCGGTAGTGACAGGTCAACGCTTTAATGAAGCCCTAATATGGGCTTCCATCACTGAACACATTAACTGGGACATGTTTTACAAAAAGGTCCCACAATTTTATGCGTTTTCAGTTCTTTCCAGAAACTTTCCATCGTGAATAATTAACTCATTACATAATATAATGGCAATATCCGACCCAGCGCTATTCGTGAAACTCGCCATTTTATTATTTTTTTTCAACTTTTGCCTCCGACACATAGCTTATGTCCTATAATTGGAACGATCCTTTTGAGCTCGTTCCAAAGAGGCGTCATAAGCTATGTTTTACGCAAAAATGAAAATGTTGTTTTCGTTCAATTTTTCGTTGTCTTAGGCGAAGCATTAACACTTCTTTCAAACATTTTTTTTCTTTTGTGTCTAGATGATAAATTCACTGCACAAATGCTGCATTGGATATTAGATGTTCAATCGAAGACTATTTTAGAAACACTTTTAGCCTACACATGTGGACCAACCATCCTTTTCAATAATTTCTCTTTACTTGAAATTTTACAGTGTTATTCGACTTCCGTCCTAAATCATCCGTTCAGCCATTACTTGACTGTATAAATATTCATGAATATATTTTATCTCACTAACTTCTTATCCCCTTCTAAATAAAGATAAAGGGAAAAACATTTGTTGTCAAATATTTGTGGGAAAGCTGCTCTATATTACAAAAGAATGTCCGTGAAAGGGTTAAGCATAGTTTTTTCTGCTGAATCAATTTAGCCCACTTGTGTAAACAGATTGTTAAAGGCACTGGAACAAGTAACTTTAAAGGTTTTCTTGAATACAGAGTATCGCCAGACGAAACAGAGATTTCGGAACACACAAAACTTAGCACTTATAAACGCTTCTTAAAAGCTCATCAGAACAAACTATGGCACAAATAGAAAGAAAGAAGTTTATATCACCAAAGTAAAAGTTAAAATCACCTATTAACATTGTTAAATGAAGCTACAAAGTCTTCAGCTGTTTGTCGTTTTCTTTTGGAAGAAGATTTCCGGTCCCTCAAGGAGTGACTGCCAACGTGTGCGTTAGATACTGTCTGTCCCTCCCCATTGTGTTGGCGCAATATTTTTGTATATCTACGCACAAAAGCACGACGTAGTGTATTATTTTTGTCTATAATAGTACTTTTACTTCTTTTAACCCTGTTCCGTTTATGACGATGCTTCTTCTCTTCCTCGGCAACCTCCGTGGGTATATTTGGCATTGAACCATTAAAACCCGGATTATCGACACCTATGCTTTCATTGTCTCCAGGTATTACAAGAGCAGATTCGTCCAATGTGCTTGGTAAGGTCTCATTACTCGGTACCTCACTGTCTGAACTGTACATGTTGATTCCTAGTTGTGTATTCCTGCGTTGTATATAATCAAATTCTGGATCTGTATCCTCGTCTATACCATTAAGACGCTGTAGTACCTTAGCATACTCTACGGCCTGTCTGATGTCTTTCTTGGGATCATACTTCTTTCTACAGCATCCGATATCAGTTGAAGATAAAATGTGTAAGAGTGTGCCGTATCGATGCCGAAGCATAGCGACAAACTGCAGGATCAAAATGAAAGCAAAAAAGACAAGAAAGACGAGCCCTAATGGTTCGATAGGCAGATCCGGCTTTCCTGGACGTGGAATGGGTATACTCACTCTATCTTTTACACTCTGTAACATGAAGATTATTATCATCCAGAAAGCATTCAGCATGAAAAAAGCGAAAGCCACATTATTTCTCATCGATTTTAAATCCTCTCCAACTTTCTTTTCATGAACAGTATCTTTAGCAACAGGATGCAGATATTTTCCAATGCATCTGTTCCAAAATTCTATTTCTCGCGGTGGAAGATATTGTACCTCCCCATTACGAAGACCGGTTTCATCAAGCCATTTTGGATTGACCAACTCATCTCTATCTTCATCACGAGGCCTGTCAGATTCATCCTCTGATGATGACGTGTCTGAACCATCACCTTCAACTCCTTCTTCTATATCATTGATATTGTTGGATCGTTTTGACTGTCTCGAGCGCGAGGACGACCTTCGCCTCTGTTTAAAACTCGAAGCACCCGAAGCTACCGTTCTCATACCCGCTTCGACTTTATCTAGCTTTTCCATCACCTGCCTCAGCATCTCTGTATTAATGTCGTTATTTCGAGTTCCACATAATCTTCGTAGAAAGCGTCCTATACCACAACAAGTACCCTCATCATCTGGGCGATGCATATGTAACCAATGCATAATTCCTGATTGAGAACTCATCTTGGCTGAGATTTTCTGTTTCACTGCTGGCTTAGGTATCGCCGATGTAATGAGTTCGCGTGTTCCCCATGAAACCACATGTAAATTACACATAGCATACACGGTCAGAAGGACGTATCCACTAGGAATACACAGAAAGTACAACGCTCCAGGGATCAGACATAAAAATTCTTGCGGGTGGAAACATGCCGATATAATAAAAATTGCCAACAACATAAGCAAAAATATTGCGTTGGGACTAACTACAGTGTCTTCAGCAACCTGCACCATCGTCCCCACGATCACAGCCATCATTAATAAGGAATATATCGCACTTAGTATTGCAGCTATGTTTAACTGAATCTCCGACTTTGTGATAAAACATAACACCAAATATGCAACAGTTGGACCTACAGCCATAAGGTATGACTGCCACAAACTGACTCTCATCACGGCATTGAAGGCACCTGCCATCATAAGCAATATAGTTGCTGGCCCGAGAACAGTAGACAACATCAGAGCGGCCTGGTAGGATATGTATAAGTAGGATATATTGTCATTTAGTGCCACGGTTGTCCTATAACTCTGGAGCAAATCCATGATGTTAGCAAGAGTTGATGGTATCCAGCGACGTCTCTGATTGAAGAACTCTTTAAACCTTTCGGGAGCATGAGTCATAGCATCAGATGCGGCACAGTACTCTACTCTGTAGCCTTGTTGTAAAAGGAGCGTGCTCAGCCATCTATCTTCTCCTGTAATAAGTAAATACAATTTATTATATAACCTGACCCTTCTCCCGATCATTAAGCTCATACTAAACCTTCTAGCCAAATTAGCGGCAAAGAAACGGCCAGGAAATTGACCACAATAATCCTACCACAGCCTAAAATATCTTACAAATATCTCTATAAAACCATACAAATATGGATATCATTAGAATCAGCTTGTCGAGCCGGTTCTAATGATATCCATATTTGTATGGTTTTATTGAAAAATTGTCAGAATTTATTTTTTAAAAGCACATATGTATGAACTTCAAGAATGCATTAAGGTGTCATGAAATGCGATTTCCAGCAATTCTGAAAGATGCACTCAATAACATCTGGGTGACCTTTCTGACCCTGACCAACATTTTGAACCTCCATTGAGTTTCGACTCATTTGGTGTTTGTCCCAGGTCCTTTGGCCATACCATGCTTTGGATCTGAGCGTGACCACTTTCAAAATGTTTGGCCACACCACTTTTTGATTGTGAAAATACATTCGGGAATGCATTTGGGGTCATAAAATACGATTTCTGGCCATTCTGAAAAAATGTACTGAATGACCACTTGGGTGACCTCAATGCCCTTGACCCATATTTTGAACCTCCATTGGGTGCCGTTCATTGGGTGTTGGTCCCAGGTCCATAGGTCATACCATGGTTAAGATATGAGCATGACACACTTTCAAAGTGTTTAGCCCTGCCCGTGTTGTTGAGTGTAAACACAAATGTATGAACTTCAGGAATGAATTAGGGGGAGGAGGAGGTCATAAAATGAAATTTCCAGTAAATCTGAAAAATGAATCCAATGACCCCTGGTGATCTCAGTGACCTTGAACCATATTTCGAATGTACATTGAGTTTCAAATCATTTGGTGTTAGTCTCTGGCCCACAGGTCATACAATGCTTGAGATATGAGCATGACCATCTTTCAAAATGTTTGGCCCCCACCCATATTTTTGGGTGCAGAAATTCATGTATAAACTACAAGAATGCAATGGGGCTAATAAAATGTGATTTCCAAAAATTCTGAAAAATGCACTCAATGACCCCTGGGTGACCTCAGTGACCTTGACACATATTTTGAAGCTCCACTGAGTGTCAATTCATTTGGTGTTGATCTCGGGTCCCTAGGTCATACCATGCTTGACATATGAGCAAGGCCCATTTTCTACATGTTTGGCCTTGCTCACTTTTTTGATTGCAAAAAAAACTTGAATGAACTTAGGGAATGTATTAGGTGGTCATAAAATGTGATTTCCAGCAATTCTGAAAAATGCACTCGATGATCCTGGGTGACCTCAGTGTCCGTGACACATATTTTGAACCTTCATTGAGTTTCAACTCATTTGGTGTTGATGCCAGGTCCATAGGTCATGACACTCTTGAAATATGTGTGTGATTCTCTTTCAAAACATTTGGCTCCGCACACTTTTGTGATTCCAAAAATATATAAACTTCCAGAATTCATTAGGATTTTCAGCAATTCTGAAAAAATGCACTCAATGGCCTCTGTGTGACCTCAACCCATATTTTGACCCTCCACTGAGTTTCATCTTATTTGGTGTTTATCCCAGATCCATAGGTCATACCATCCATGAGATATGTGTGTGACCCACTTTCAAAATTTTGCTCCATCCACTTTTCTGAGTGGTGAAATATACATCTCACTCACATTTTTAGTGGAGAAGTACATGAATCAACTTCGAGAATGCATGAAGGGGTAATAAAATGAGATTTCCAGAAATTCTAAAAAAATGCACTCAGTGACAAGTGGGTGACCTCAGTGAATTTGACCCATATTTTGAACCTCCATCAAGTTTTGACTCATTTGGTGTCCATAGGTCACACAATGCTTGAGATATGATCAGGACCCACTTTCAAAACACCCACAGGGGTACCCCAATGCCCCAGGAGCTTGAAAAACATAGATAGCCAAGTACTCATGACATTCTCTCAGTATGCCAAAAAGCAGCAAGACAGGAAGATTTGACTTTGAGTGTCACCCTGACAAAGAGGTGGGTAGAAGACAGAAGACCAGAAGAAAAAAACATACAAAAACAATAGTCTGTGTGTTTCACACAGACCAATGAATGAAAATAGTTAGTTATTGGATGCAATGAGCATAGAAAGAGGAGGTACGTATGTTACTCTAATGAGATGTATTGCTTCATGAAACATACACTGACCTGGGGATGTATTCAATTATATCACGCAATAACAAGGGCGTTATTGTAAACCAAACATGAAAAACAAAAAAACAACAAAAATACATCCCCACCCCAAATTGTATCACTTATGTATGCTGAAATCATGAAATCAGTATTAATTTGACTACAATGTTGTTTACACTTTTCTTAACTTTGTTGATGTATATGGAAAAGAGACATGGTTTGTATTAACTAGCTGAGTGCTAGAAGCCACTATTAGGGCTCCACTGAAAAGTGTTGAATGCCACTATAGTGGATTTACACTGTTTGGGCTAATCTGTTGTTGACTCAGCAGTACAAGAAAAATATTAAGATAAAATTGCAACAAAACAATTAATAATGAGCAGTATGTTGATAAACTTAGGCTCCTTTAGCTGATAGTGTTTTATCTTTAAAAAAAATACTTGTGTTACAAATGACCATTGAAAAGTAATTTATCACTTTACCAGTTAATGGCGATGGTTAGTCTTTTGTGATGAAGGATGGAATGAAGAATGGAATGGACTGGAGTTCTTAGACTAGAGTTCCTTCCAGGAAAAGAAGTCTCAAGTCTTGTATAGAAACACAAAATGCACAAGCAAAACTTCATACAATAGACCTCTGTATTCAAACCAGAGGTATATTTGTTCAAATTCTGCTTGTGCATTTCAGCTTTTTTAACACTGAATGCAAGTTATTGTCTGAAGAAACCACCCCCCACAAGTATTTTACTGATTATTTCCTCTCCATGAACCACAGTTGAAACAATATATCACGCTCTCAGGTTACCATTCTAATTCTGTTCAGAATCAGAATTTGATGCTGTTATGGGCTGTTTGTTTACACACTTTTCATGGAAATCTGCATATACTGAACGTGGAGAGTGTATTATCACTAAATCACCCACAGAGTGGAGAATCCACCCAAGCAATAATTGCAAATTTGTTGCAAAGCATAACCAGCACAAGCAAAGTTTCAGCCAATGGACCTCCGGGTTAAACCCGGAGGTCCATTGGCTGAAACATTGCTTGTGTTTTTTGTCGATGTGTACACAATTTGAAAGTTATAGCATGGGTGATAACTCCACTCCATGGGTGATTTAGTTACAATCCACTCTCCAAGTACTGTACACTAACACTGATGTAATGTGATATCCTTTAACTCACAAAGGTATACATATATTCTTTTATGCAAATGTTACAGATATTCTAATCAATAAGTATTTAATTTGCCTTGAAGCACCAATATATTAACACAATTAGTGGAATTGCGTGTTGTAATGCTAAAACTATGGCTGTGGTGAGTCTAATGGTAATTTATAATGGTAATGTCATCAAATATTCTGTCATATCAAGTCTCAATTCAGAAACATTTCTAACACTCATTGAAAGAAAATGAATCTGTAAGATATCTTTTTATTCAATCATCTGGAACATATCAGTCAGTTGGAAAAGCAAACCATAGGTTTGCTTTTCCAACCAACTGAAATATTCCAGATGAGTAGATCTAAACATAGGTGATGAGTTATTTAAGGCTAGACTGGTTCCTGGCCATAACAGCATCGAATTCCTTACAGAATTAGACTGGTGACCTGAGAGCTTGACAATATATACTATACCTAAAGACAAGGACTGCCAAGCAAAAGAAATATTAGAAATAGCCAACATGGTACAAATTATATGTATAACTGCGACCAACATATACTGGTAATTAAATTCATTAGCTGACCCACCTGTCTCAGGATAGGAAATAGTTCATTGCAAATCAAGGAAGATAATCCCAGCTTTCTGAAAGCATTTTTTGTGTGTTTTCACTCAGTTTCACCCCTGTCCTATGGAAAGCATTTTTCACCCCATTGCACCTATTTGCCCCTCCCACATGGGAACTCCAACTCTAGTTGCGCTCTCTGGACTGGTGTCAGTACACATGCATGCCAAGTGTGGTGGTGAATCGATTGATAATGTGAGAGAGGTTAAGAAACAAACAAAATATTGGCATTCTTCATCCCATTTCACCCCTTTGCCCCTCCCAGCTCCAGCTCCAGTCATACTCTCTGGACTGGTGTCAGTACACATGCCAAAAGTGGCAGAGAATTGACTGATAATGTATGAGAAGTTGGGGAACAAATGAAATATATGTATTTTTTTGCCTGATTCCACCCATCTTCCCTTCCCATAAGGAAACTATTACTCTTCAGTGACACTCTTTGGACTGAACTGAGTGGACATGCAGGGTTTGGTGGTGATTTGGTGGACAGTCTAGGAGAACTGATAAAGCAAACAAACAAACAAATACCCAAACTTATCATAAATTATAGAAGGATTTATTGTATGATGTGCTATGGACGTTTTTGCCATTCTTCAACACTTTGCAATCATAAATTGTATGGTATGTGATTAAATGGTTTATCTCACAATCATTGGTTTTGAGAGGTAAATATGCAATCAGTCCTCTAGAATATACACTCATGTTTTATATGCAGACACTTTCAGTCACTTGGCAATATCATAACTGCAACACAAGTATAAGGTCAATTTAGCTAATTGTTATACCTATACTACTTACTTTAAAGGACTTCCACCCCCAAGCGTTTGTTATCAGTTTTTATTTCAAATTTGGTGTTAATATTAGGCCACACAAAGTAGATCTTCTGTTTCTCAGGCCATTATTTTTAAAACTGCATGCGGGCGAGCGTTTTTTTAATTTTATTTTTTATTTCTGTAATTACTTCTTTGCCATCAAAAGTTCATGTTCTTGGTTTATGTTTTAGGCCTAATTATCTTTGGAATAGCATGGGTGGTGGTTGATTTCATCCCTTGAAAGCAAGAAGGGTTTGCAATGCTAAAGCATTGCAAAGCCTTCTTGCAATCAAGAGACAAATTTATCAATTTTTTTAACTTGGGTAAAATATCAGATTTTAACCATTTAATTTTTATTTTTTTTAAGTTTACATTGGTTATAAAAAGAGAGCATGCGGCAGCCAAGAGGACCATGCGGGGTGGGGGGGGGGAGGGGGGTCTGAGAAACACATTTTTAATTTTTTTGTTTTTAACTGGTACGGTGCTAAATTGCTTTTCAATGGTCATTTGTAGCGCAAGAATTTTTTTTTCGACGATATCACACTACCAGCAAAAGGAGCCTTAGTTTAGCAAGATACTGCTCATAAATAATTGTTTTGTTGCAATTTATTGGAGAATGACAGTTGACATTCTCCAATAAATTGTAATAAAATAATTTTATATTAATATTTTTCTTCTACTGCTGAGCCAATAACAGCACAAACAGTGTAAAGCCACTATGGTGGCTTTCAGCACTTTTCAGTGGAGCCCTGATAGTGGAGTCTAGCACTCATGCACTTAAAGCAAAACTAAACTTTTAACGTTTGAAATAAATGCTGAATTTCATATTAATTATATCATTTTTTTAAAATGTGTTCAGGCATGGCCACACAAAGTATATCTTCTGTTTCTCAGGCCATTATTTGTGAAATTGCATGCGGGCAAATGGTTTTTTATTTTATTTTTTATTTCATTAATTACTTTTTTGCCATCAAAAGTTCATGTTCTTGGTTCAAGTTTTAGGCCTCATAATCTACAAAATAGCATGGGTGGTGGTGTATTTCATCCCTTGAGTGCAAGAAGGCTTTGCAATGCTAAAGCATTGCAAAGCCTTCTTGCACTCAAGGGACAAATTCATCAAATTTTTCTACTTGGGTAAAATATCCGACATAAACCATTTAATTTTTATTTTTTTAAAGTTTAAATTGGTTATAAAAAGAGAGCATGCGGCAGCCAAAAGGACCATGCGAGAGGGCCTGAGAAACAGATTTTTTATTTTTTTAGGCCCATAATTTCTTTATTTTAGTGCTCTTTGGGGAACAAAGCAGATATATGTATATAAATATGTGGTTTGGGGATAGGGACAGGTGAATGATGCTTGGTGAGGGTGAGTCTGGTGGAGGTGTGGGCTAGCACCCCTCAAAATGTTCACAGTGGCTCAGTTCTACCGATTTCTAAATGACCATTGCCAAGATGTGATATGTCAAACATGAAATTATTTAGACCAGTGGTTTGTGAGAAAATATTTTCTTATGTTTTACCCATTACCCAAAATCAAAATGTCTCTTGGGGCTCAACAGACTTGTAAATCAACCTTACGAATATGTTATATATACAGCATTTTGAGAATTTGTTTGGCAGAAAAAGAGATTTTTTAAGTTTCTTCCATTAACTCTCTGCACTCTGATGTCAAAATGGCAAAGTTTTCAACAGCAAATATATCCCGTAATTCAGTTTGATATTTAAAAAATATACCTTGGTTGACAGAGCTCAATGAGCTTTGTCAAACAAGATATAATTGGTTAAATTCATAGTCAAACAATAGAAAAACAGAGTTATGGGAGAAAATTCAGTCATACTACCAGAGTGCTAGGAGTTAACAAGAGTGTTAAAACTGGGGTCCCATGACATACCCTGTACATGCTTTTAGAGGCTTGATATAAATAGACTGGTAAAATAGAGGATCTCTTATGAGTCATGATTTGATATGAAATTTCTGAACATAGTTCACTAAGACAGATCTGAACTGAGGCTTAGCAAGGCTCAGAACAATTTAGGAAACAAGGTTGACCCTTTACCCAACGTAACAGCCAAAACTGGCTAGCGCTATTCTCAAAAATCGCCAATTAATTTTCATTATATTTTCACATTTTGTCTCAAAAACATAGGTTATGACCCTCGTTGAGCTCGTTCCAATGAGGGGTCATAACCTATGTTTTTGAGACAAAAAAGAAAAAAATTAGTTATTCAAGAATTTTGTTTGCAAGTGTCATCTGCTTTTCATGTTAGGTAAGGGCTTAAGATATTTCCTATCAAAATGTGATGAATTTGAGATTCTTTTTATCACATAACATGTAATTTAACTTAACACAATTGCCCAAACTGCTCAGTGCTGTTCACAAAAATCACCAATTGTTTTGTTTTTTTTAAAAATTGCCCCCAAAACAAAGCTTATAGACCATTGTAGGAATAAGCTCACCAAGCTTGTTCAAATGAGGGGTCATAAGCTATGTTTTCAAGGCAAAAAGTGAAAGTGTTTAGTTATTGGGGAATTTTTTTGTTTTTGGAAAATGTCTACTACTTGTAATAGACAAGCAGTTAATGAAATATAAGAGCAGATTAACAAGGTGCAATGCCACTCGTATCCCCTACTAAGAAGTGGTTTACTAAAAAGGGGACAAAGTTGGGGTTTTGGCTTTTATCTGTAGTTCTGTTATTACAGAGTTTTGTGTTTTTCATGACACTGATTCATATTTGTTCAGGTATCTTGCTCAAGGTCTTTAACTTGCAAGAAATTAACAACAAAGGGCTATAGCTATAGTGAAAAAACCTTCGGCTTTCAGCTAAATGGAGTTATTGTGAAAGAAGACCCATACACCAAAGATCAATGCAATAGGCAACAAAGTTAATTTATATATCAAATATATTGTTTAATGAAGGATCAACTAAGACAGACATGTATCTTCCATCATTTGCAGTGTAAACAAGTTGAAAAAGGCCCATAACTCTAGGAAAAATGATTGAACAAAACCTGTTACTTCTGGAGATCCTTCATTCCATTGTGGTCCATCAGCATACCAAAGATCATTCAAATCTGATATACACTACTAAAGTTATCATCCAGAAACCATAAAAATGGAATTTTCCAAGCCAAAAAGAGTTGAAAAAAGCCCATAACTCTAGAAAAAAATGATTGGACAAAATCTGTTACTTGTGATACCAAAGATCATTCAAATCCAACATACAATGATTGAGATACAGAGGTCTAAAGTTGTTATGGATGGACAGATGAATGGATGAAAAAGTCGAAAAAGGCCCATAACACTAGAAAAAATGATTGGATGAAACTTGTTACTTGTGAATATCCTTTCCTCCATGATGGTCCATCAGCATACCAAAGATCATTCAAATCCCACAGGCACCAACCTAAATACAGAGGTCTAAAGTTATTACAATGGCTGGACGGATAGACGAAAGGACGAACAGATGTACCCCATTGCTAGATCCCCTGCAAACTTCGATTTGTGGAGGGTGTGGAAGAAGGGGGTGGATGTGGATAATTAAATTCTACTGTTGAAACCAACTCACTTACAAAGGTATGACATCAATGTCGACTTTTGACCTCACACATTTATTAGAAGTGGAGCAAATGATATTTCTGTATTGGGCTATTTGCTGCTGATTATGTGATAAAATGCTTTCCCTATCATCCATAGTATTAAAATCTAAGGTTCACATGACACCTCTAAATATGACCCCAAAAATATGGTTTGAACAACATGTAAAACATCCTTCCGAGACATTATATATCAAACATGGAAGCAACTGGAGCAGTCATTACAGAAAAGAAGACTTTTTAATGTTTTTTCCATTGCAAATTGTGTTTTCTGGGCCCCCTAACTCAGCAAAATTTGTGGTACAATTTGAACAAACTTGAAAATAATCATGACAAAGATGTTACATAACAAACATTAAAGCATTTCGATCAGTAGTTTCGGATGAGAGGATTTTTTAACATATTCTCCATTACTCATAGTGTTAAAATGTTAAGGGCACCATGCCACCCTTAAATAAGAACACCACAGGCTTCATTTGAACAAACTGTTAAATCATCCTAACAAAGATGTTATATATCAAACATGAAAACATTTTGAGCAGTTGTTTTTGAGAAGAATATTTTTATATTGTTCTCCCCATTATGAACAGGGTTAAAATCTGAGGGCCCCAGTCACCCTAAATATTATCTATCTATTATTTATACCTAAATATCCCATTATGACAAAGATAGGCCTCCGGGAATTTCCTTGAACAAACTTCATCAAACGTAACCAAATATGAAGTCAGTGGATTTATTGGTTCTTTAGAAGACTTTTTAAAATGGGATGTTTTTTTCTTCTGCCAAATCCCCATGCTGAGTGGCATACTGACTTTAACAGAATGAATTATCACTAATCCTCACCCACAACAGATTTTATTGGAATCAGACCTGCAGTTTGGGAGGTAGAGACTCAAACATTTGGAGCAGTCATTTGAGGGTTGAAGATTTTAAAAAAATTTTCTCCATTATCTTAGTGTTAAAACCTGTTGCCCAATGAAACCCCTAAATCTGATCCCAGGTGCTTGATTTGAACAAACTTGAAAAACAAAAAACATCATTACAAAGAAGTTACATATCAGACATGATAGTATTTGTATCAGTAGTTTGAGAGAAGATTTTTTTATATTTTCTCCTCTACTCACAGTATTAAAATCCAAAGAGCCCAACACCACTACCAAATAAGATCCCAGGGGTTTGATTTGTACACACTTGTATTTCATTCATACAGTGATGTTATATATCAAACATGGAAGCATTTGGAGCTGTCCTTTGGGAGAAGAAAACTTATTGATTTTCTCAATTACATGTAGCATTTTTATCTTGAGAGTCAAATGGTATCTCTAAACATGGCTCTGGGAGCTTGATTTGGACAAAATGGAAAATCATCCCTATGCCAATGTTACCGTACTGACCAGAGATTAGGCCTGCAATTGAAAATAAGCCCACCTACCACTGTTCCGATTTCAGTTTCAGAGTCCCCTCCTTGCAAATATAAGCCCAGTCCTTGACTTTGTAGTGACAATAATTTCGACAGCCAAGCTGATAAGTTGTTATAATGGAAATGAGCTCATTCCAATGAGAGGGCCACATGATATGGTTGTCTCAAAGTTGTTTTAAAGTTTTTTTTCAGCTTTTCAATTTGTAAACTATGTGAGTGCAAGCAGCCAATTTGTTAGGTTAAGGGTTAATGCATCTTTGTTATGGGAGAGATTGTGTCATCTAACTTTGTGTCAACTTTGCATTCAAATTCTCCTGCAGACTTGACCTCTCAAAAATATACCCAGCCATGTACTTTTGCCATCTTTTACTCCATGCACCCCCTGGTCTAATTCCTGGTTTAGTATGGTATATGTCAAGCATGGAAGTATTTGGATTGGTAGTTTTTGAGATTTTTTAACTGTTTGATGAAACGGATCAAGACTTTTTTTATCAGTTTGCTTATATTCCCGATAAGGATACTTCATACCAAATAACAATTATTCATGCTCAGCAGTTAAAAAAAATAACATTTCAAATTTTGCTTTATTTTTGCCTGTGGAGTCTGGTGGAGTTTTACATAAATCAGGAACATGTCTGCCACTTATAATGTATGTATAATGCTGTTCAAATCGGCCCACAGATTATAAAAATGTAAAATTTGGGTGGGGTCAAAAATATTGCTCCTCCCATTATGACAAATATAGGCCTCCAAAATTTCCTTGAACAAACTTCATCAAAGTAACAAAACATGAAGTCAGTGGGTTTATTGGTTCTTCAGAAGTTTTTTTAAATGGGATGTTTCTTATCTCTGCTCCCCCCCACACCCACACCCCATGCTGAGTGGTATACTGATTTTAACAGAATGACTTGTCACTAACTGAGTCATCACCAACAACAAATGTTATTTGAATCAGACCTGCAGTTTGGGAGGTGGAGACTCAAACACAACCTTAATGGACAGACAATAGGCTTTCTATCAGGTGGGCTAATAAGGTGATCTTCGGTATTAATTTGTGAGGCAAAATAACACATGTTTTTTTATTTACTAATGTGACAAGGAGTTTCAGGCTGCAATTATGTGCTAAATTATTATTTTAAAGGTTCTGTTTCTGCACATTTACTTGTGATTGATAGAGACTATCAGGAATAAAAAGGTGTCAGGAATATTCTGATTTTCAGGGATGAGAGTGGAAGGTATCTGAATAATCAAAAACAAATTGAAATTCTCATAATATAACCTGAAAATTTGTGAAAATATTGTTTCTCCAGAAAATAAGAAGACATATAGTTATTGTATAATTTGTATGCATTTTATTTCTATAAAGCAACATGAAAATGGTCTTAACCCTTAACCTAACATGAAAGACAAATGTCGCTTGCAAACAATATTCTTGAATAACTAATTTCTTCCATGTTTTGCATTAAAAACATAGCTTATGACACCTCATTGGAATGAGCTCAATGAGCTCGTTCCAATGAATGATCATAAGCTATGTTTTTGAGACAAAAATATTAAAAAATAATGAAAATTTGTGAATAATGCTTGCTGGCTATGGTCATTACATTGGGTAAAGGGTTAAAGACCATTTTCATGTAGATTTATAGAAAATAAAATTTATGCAGTTTGATAATAAATTATCTGAAATAAACCAATTAGCTGACTCTCACATTCAAATTTAAGAAAATTTAGTGTGGGGTGGGCTTGAGTAAGTATATGTGTAAAAAGGGTGTGTTTGAGATTCCAGACACCTTAAAGCCTCTTCAGATCTGTGCTTGTATTAACCACATTGCTCATATCTTCTCCTTGGGACAATACTTACCTTGATCATACTGTAGGTAATGTCTTGCTTCACTGGATTTCAGTGCATAGGCTCGCATCACATTATCGTCCATCAAGGATGAGCCACGGAATAAGCTGAAACATCCAGGACTGCACAATACACAACCAAGCATGTGTTCTGCTGCTTTTTGTAGCCAATGTCCCACAGCATACTCAAATATCTGATACCATATCATAGGACCTATAATGATAAATACAATAATAATGCCAACATTTAAAATAGCAGTAGGGTGGGGCTCATGAAGCCTGAAAGGGGCTGGACGACTTTGGACAAAGTACATCACACCATTACTCAAAAGTTTAGAGGCTTCACAGTGATTTCCAATCATACTGGTTGCCAATTTAGGCAGCTAAGACTTAACTCAACAATAGTTTAAGGAATGTAAAGAACACTTCTTTATGGCTGCTCTCCAAGCCACCTGTGACGTCAAAAGTCAGAAAGTACAAATAACAAGATATTTTTCACATTAGTGATTATGAAGTCTTGACAGCAGGATTATATTAGTATTTTAAGCTGTTATAACATTTGGCTCAACGGTTGTCACTGAGCACTATTTGGGAGAAAATAGGAATTGAGGTTCAAACTTGAAAAAATAAAAAAATAATAACAAAACAAATGACCACAAAGTATCAAGGTGCTGTTTGATTCCGTATGTCATAAGACATACAAAAGTATCAAAGGGTTACGTATCTCCTGTTTCAAAATTTCTTTTGTTGGGTGATGATTGTTGAAACAAAAATAGACCCTCATACTCAGAAAAGGTAAACATCAGTTATATAATCTTGTATAAATATTCTGCTCTTGGTCTCAATGGTAACTTCCTCCATTCAAATGCTGCACCTCAGTTGTGATAAAGGAGATATTTTTCAGTCAAAATATAAAGCTTTTAAAATCTCTTATCGGACATATTGCTGAATCCTACCAAAAACCTTACATATATGTATACTTAGCTTAGGCTTTGAAAAAAAAGTACCCATGACATATAGGCCAAGCTGATCAACTGAATCAAAACTTTAAATCATGAATACATAAAAGGCACATGCCATGTAAATAAAGAAATTCTATTTCTACTACTTCACAAAAACTGCCATTCAAATTTGTAATTTGAAAATTTTGGCTGCAAAAACATAGCTTATAACCCCTCATTGGAGTGTGTTAGTAAGCTATGTTTTTTAAAGGAAAATGAAATTTTTGTAGTTGCCCAAGAACAAATATTTTGCAATTGTTGCTTCTAGTTGTTTTAGGTAAGGGTTAAAAATCAGTTTTGTACTGATGAACACACTCACCGCTTCCAATTGGGTGAATTCTTCCACATGCAGCTCCAACTTTCTTACTTTTCTTCATTCGATCACATAGAAGCTGTACAGCTCCAGGTTTGAAGTCAACATCACCATCCAATGTAAGGATAAAAGTATTTTCCGCCTACAAAATTAACATAATTTATATTTGAAAAACATTTGTCACTATTGAAGCTGATAAAAAATGAACTGTCAAAGGAAAATATCATTTTACCGTTTACCTTATGCAACAGCCAAAAACAGAAATTGCTATTCACAAAAAAATGCCATTCAAATTCTATTGTTTTGTTCAATACTCATTGCAAAAACATAGTTCAGGACCCTTTATTGGAATGTTCTCATGGAGCTCATTCCAAAGAGGGGTAATAAGGTATGCTTCTGAGGTAAAAAATGAAATATTTTAGTTATTCAAGAAATTTATTTTGTTAGAGTTGCGAGTTATTGGTAAAGAGTTAATTATTTTCTCTCTACTTGTCTATCCACTCATCCATTTATGAATTCCAAAATTTCCTCTTTCACATGTATGTATACAGTTGGCTTGTAGTTTTGAAAATCACATAAGGGTGACTAATGCCCACATGGCATAAGATTCAGAAGGGTGACCCACCTCCCCCCCCCCCCCCCCCCCCCCCCCCCTCTATAGTTCAACTATCACTTCGCTATGATGGTAAAACCTGTGTTCAGATCAGATGCTTTAACATACAAGAAGTCCTGCAGATAATAGTCGAATTATTTTGGCATTGGTTTTCTAGTAAAGTCTTGGCTTCCTCTATAGGCAGCCAGGACTGGACTATAAATCACTGCTATGCCACTGGACTCAGATTGTGGTGTAGTAGAACGTTTGGAAAATTGCCCAGACCCATAAGGTTTACTAGATTTATTGCATGAACATGATTTTCAGATTATGTTGGTTTTTCACACATTTTTGTGGTAGGCATTTATCTCTCTCCTTATTTCCAAATCAGCGGGCCATACTGAGTGTGAGCAATTAATCACCTCCCCAAAACAGGCCTGATGTAGAGCATTTGGTCTGATATTCACCAGAGTTTCAAAAACAGTGAAGTGAGGAGGAAGTCCTTCTGCGTAATACAATTTACCCAACTGGCATCTTCAGGAGAACGATTTATTCGCTTGCCTACTGCTCGCCTTAAAATAATTGAGGAGGGCAAAAAATAGCCCTCCTAGCCTTAGAAAATAATGATTACCAGAACAGCCTATTCCTAAAACCCACAGGTTTTCAGATCTCTGCTGTGTTAGTGGTCTCTGCTATATGACCACACTGCCCCTCCCACACGTCTGGGCCTTACCAAGGCCCGGAGGTGTGGGAGGGGCAGTGTAGCCATCTCACAGATACTACCTGGTTAGCAGCACCAAATAAAATGTACAAAGCCCACTAGGCAGAATTCATTAATAGTTCAACTTCATTTTGCCACTGTTAGCTTTTGTAAGCTTGAGGAGAGCTAATCGCTTCCCTAGGCCATGTGAGGAGAGTGATTTTTAGACTTCTTGCATGTTTAAGAATGCCAGGCCTGCTCCTACTCCTAGTTCAACTATCCGAATATCTTGGCTTCCCCACTGGAGAAGCCTCGACATTCAGATAGCTAAACTGCCTCTATTCCCACTTCAATTGAATCTCTGCCTACAACTCTGAATTTTAGTTTGTGATGAGTTTTCTATACAACTCTCTTCTTCTATTTATCCACCTAATAATTACTTTTTGTCATAATTAATTCTGCATCATACAAACCCCTGCTTGAAACCACTCCACCATGCCTGGTAACTCAAAGTTTCATGATTGCTTTCGATGAATAACTGTGAACATTTCAATTAAACAAATTGCATGCACCTAGTAATGCATCCAGGGGGGACAACTCTAGCTTGGTTCATATCAGCCGAGATCAGCATCATATCAGCCGAGTTTGAAGTTATATCTGCCGTGTTAGACAATGAGCAATTCTGGGAAAGAAAATCATATCTAATAAATAAACCTCAATACAGAAACAAATAAAAGTAAAAACATCACAGGCTGAGCTGAGAAGTTTTGATTTTTCAGATTCGGTTTTGGTTGGGTTTCAGGAGAAACCTCTGCTTCAGTTCGGTTTTCTGTGTGTAAAGAAAAGATAGTAAATAACACTTCAGGCTCCTTGACCTGAAAAAGTTTGTAAGACACAGCATACCACAAAAGCTCTGCCTGTAAGTATCTCCATTGGGTTTAGCCTAACTTCCCTTAATCATTCCCGGGTGTTCTAGGGGATCAGCTGCTAAACCCATTCAGTCAAAATAACCCATAAATCAGGGTAACAAATGAATGAAGTTCATCTTATCCATTTTTGTGTTCTGATTGTCACATTTTCTCCCTTATTGACTCGTCCGATGGACGAGTCAATAAGGGAGAAAACGTGACAATTAGAAAACAACGTATTCGCCCATTTACCGGAGAGACTAAGTGAAGTGTTTCCATAGTGGTTACTAGTTCAATTCCCTCCCAGTTAGATAGTTTGATCAGCTTATGTAAAAACACAATAAAACTGTTAGGTCGGTTTTTGCTGGGTCTTGTGGTTCAGTTTTCTGGTTTGCTGCAAAAGCCTCAAACGAACCAGAAAATCGAAAAACCACCCAGCCTTAATCACAGGGACAGATTATCATTTAAACCAATGAAAATGTTTCTTCTTCAAGTTAAGTTTTTTTCAGAGGATATATGGACAATTAGTCCACTGCAATTCCTGTATTACAATTTACAGTGGTTTCCTCTCTCTACCTGAATACGATAAACCTTCTTAACTGATAGAATACTAAATTATTTTTAATCATCACAGGTTTCTGCTTTGTAACAGTGGCACTCTCTGATAAATTGTAACAAGGCAAATACACAGAGACCAAATAATTTCATTTCAAAGATAATATGAAGCACTTTAACAGAAAATGAAGCCTTCAAGCTGTGTCACCTGCACTTCAGAGTGGAGCCGCCCAAATATGGGCTTCCCGTACTCTACCAGTTAATAAGGTTTCGCAAACAAGTTTTATGACTTTTTGCACAAACTCTCACAAAAAAACAAAACAACTGTCTACTTGTTCATTTCTGATTTCATAGCAAAATATTCCTGGCTGCTGATTACATTTGAATAGTTCTGAACGTATTAACAGGACATGGATAATTATCTTTTTGTTTATTATTTCACATGTAAAGATGAACTGGCATTGATTGATTAAAAACCCATTATATGTGGACAATAGTTAGATTTGATCAGTTTAGGGTTTTAAACTTCTGATTTGTGAGGAGAATGGGAGGTCAACATGGTTTACTGTTAATTATCACAACAAAACAACAATTGTTATAGGTACCCTTCAGCTTCACAATCAGGATGTATTTTGTTGGGCATTGCTCTGAGATATGCAATACATGACTGGTTGGCTATAACGCAATATCCAAACATTCATTTGCATTTTGCAATGCAACACTGATCACTTTCATCTCAAGATGTTACCAGGAAATGCTTGAAAACACTTCATGAATCATATTCTGTGTACTCCAGGGATTTTCTCTCATTATGTTTTGCTTGATGAATGACATCATTAATTGTAAAGTGTTGTAAATTAACTTATTTATTTCATAACACTCTACACAAGTCTCCAAAGGGTTGTAAAGTACTACACAACACTCAGAACCTGTTGTATAGCCTCAGTAAGATACATCTGTGGAGACACATGTCACTGCTTAGCCTCCATACAATGACATAACACCACTTGTTAGCCAGTCACGATCAAAGCGGAGAAATTTTTCAAAGCTTTGAGATTTTTGATTCGATTCGAATCTTAAGTTGGTATTCGATTCAATTCGAAATCGGCTTCTCAAATCGTTTCCTCTCGAATCTTTTTCACAGGAATGTAGCTTGGTATCAGTTATCTTCCTCGCCTCACAAAATGTATACTTCAAAGGAAATTGTACATAACTAATGTTGAAATAAACGATTGAGTGTAACTTCCACCACATTTACATACATAACATCTGCAACCATGCTAATCCCAGTATTACATGTCCCCACTACCACTGTTAAATGCAAGTTTTTAAAGTTTTCAAGAAATGTTGACGATGAACTATAATCCTTACAGGGTAATATTTAAACTACATCATCAAGGCATGCCTTCGACGAGGGAATGCCTTGATGATGTATTTGGATTATTTCATCAGTCGGGATTTGAGCCTCCAAAGTCAGAAAAATAGGTTTATAGCATCCCCAACCCCCCCCCCCCCCCATCAGTCAACTTCAAGACACACTTACTCAATTCGAGGTTCGATTCGATTTCAAATAACAGACGTGATTTGATTGAAGATTTGATTAGAATCGAAAATGTGTGATTTGCAGGACGCTAAAATTTACTGTGAAAGGAAGAGGGAACTCGAACTAGATTCCAGGTAACCTGTGATATGCGATAGCATTGTGTCTTGTGCCTCCCGTAAAATTATGCAAATCAAATCGTAAGACTTGCTAATCCATTTTACCCCAGGTAGAAAAATGGCTAATAAAAATTTTCAGAATAAAACACGCACCTTCCATTGTTATGAATCATGATATCTTTTTCATTTCTTAATTAGAAATAGTCATGTAAATATAAAATATACCCATAGTAGCTTGGTGTACCAAATGTTCACGAGTGGTGAACAGTTGGTACTCCAAGCTAATCTGGGTATATTTTATTTATACCATGATAATCAGATTATTAAGACTCGCTATTATTTTTTCTCGATTTTACTGAGCAGCAGACGTGTAAACATGCGAATCTGTTTTTGTTTACATGAGCACCGGTGGGCGGTACTTCTGCTGTCAATTTTATCACTGAAATGAAATGGAAAAAGAAACGTGCAAATGACGGAGCCTTTTTGAGTTTAATAACAAAATAACATACTCTTTTGAGTTATTGGATGCTTTATTAACATAGGACAATGCATGTCAGTTAATTTTTGGTATCTTCTGAGGTAAACTCATTTGAAACTTAATAAATAATTACCACTTTCATTTCACTCTTCACGAGGCGATGAGTGATAAATTCAGACAAGTTTGCATTCAGGTCGAGGTCACCAACGGTCAACTTGGATGCAGTTCCATTGTAGGCGTAAATTTTAACTATTGAAATCCCATTGCTGGCGTGTTCACCACAGTTGGTGTGTAAAGCTAAAATTTATGTCAAAGGCTTTTTATATATAGTAGAATAGGTAATCATGGTATAATAATGTATGCATGTGGGACAGGGTATTCCTAGTTCTAACCTCTATGCTAAATAAAAACTGTGGCTACTTGTCATGCACTAATAGATGAGGGATACATTTAAAATTATTATCTTCTCACCTGTACTATAATCTTTTCTGGAACATATTTGAACAGATTTCCTTTAAAGAAATGGGATTCAGAACTTCTCCACTTCTCAGTTCTGTCTAAAGAGAACTGTCCAGAACCTTGTAAGGATTCATCCTGTTGTGCCAGCAGTCGATATCCTAATAGATAATACATGTACATCACCTGAAACATTAGACAGTATATCACATAAACTATGAATGGTATATCCACAATTTGTTCACATTTGTTTGCCTTGCTACACTTAATCCTTTGAAGTTCTATGTCTCTTCCATGTCAGTCCAATGGCAGCAACTGGAAGAGTTTATATTCGCTATCTGGGGGTAGACCAATTAATATACACGAATTTCAGAATACGATTGTTGAATTACAACACTGGCTGGAGAAAATGTCCAAATCCATCTTGTATTTGTGGAATGATTCAATATCATTTAAACATACAGTGCAATAGTTTAGATCATTTGTAAAGATTAACCCTTTGAACTCTGGTGGTATTTTTCACACCAGTTCAGTGTCATCAATTAGAAGAGTCTATATTCGTTACTTGGGGGAAACCAATCAATATTTTCAATGTGCAGCCTTGGGGCTTCACGTTGAAAATCTTGACTGGTCTACCACAAAATTCATCGAGCAACTTTCTGCTTAATGAAGTCAGGTTATATCTGGACTGGAAAAGCAGCCTTTCTTTTGAAGGGTTAATTTTACCTACAGTGCCGAAATGTGGGGCCCAATGACACCATTCAGCATCAATGCCATGCCTTGATTTTCTTAAAATTGTATGTCATTGTCAGGAGTATGTTACAAAGTAGGTATATATTTGTATTCCCGAGACACACAATTTTATTCTGTGTTCATTTATCAACTGCAATGGTAATGGTTGAAGCAAACAGAACTCTGAAATGTGACCCAACTCATACTTCATCATGTTAATAAATTCTGATTAAGAGTGCATTTGAAACTATGGTTTACATGGAGGAGATTTTCCTGTTAATGCTTTCATTATCCTGGGTTTGGAAATGTAGGAATTTATGGTATGTCCGATCTCGCATGGCAGCCTCCATTTGCAGAAAAGCTTAACTTATCATAATGGAAATGTGCTATACCAAATATTAGAGTATTTGATCTCGTACTTTATAGTAGTTTTCTATCATGTTTCCTCAAATAACATAAGTCTTAACCCTTTACCTAATGAATCGCCCGCATCCGCTCGCGTAATATGCAAATTGAACAGTTGAAAAAATTAAATTTTTCAAAATATTTCAACAAAACCATATCATGTGACCCCTCATTGGAACGAGCTCATTGAGCTCGTTCCAATGAGGGGTCACAAGATATGGTTTTCTTGAAATTTTTTGAAAAATTAAAAAAAATGATATTTAAAATAATAAATTTTGATATCGTCGGCGTTGGGTAAAGGGTATGTGAGTGGGGTAGAGGTGGGCATTCCTAAAAATGACAGTGGGAAGCTAATTTCAATAATGTAATATCTTGTGACAAAGGTATTTGAATTCTGGAACAAATTCCTATATGATGGAAACTGGATTAACAATTCACAAAAAGAAAACGCTATTATTAATTCCCTAATCATGTCAATGGTAGTATATTCCACCCTTCAGCAGCCACAAAAGAACAAAAAGGCTTTAATTTCAACAAACTCAGACCACAGCTTGACTAGGAGAAGAAATTCACCTCACATTATCAACATTATTGAAATTCTAGGGCCCTTGCCACACCCAATAATAACCTATAGGCTTGACTTGAAAAAACTTGGTTCCAATTTGTACAAAGTGAATGTTTAGTAGATGAAATGTTTTAATAACTAACCTGTGACCACCGCTTTTTATGTCGAATCTTCATTCTGTCTTTAATGTGTGCAATTAGTATGTTTCCACCTGGCAGTGTCCATACTAATCGTCCACCATATGGAGTTGGAATTTTAACTGGAGGAAGCAGTAAGATTTCACTCTCATGTATAGCACTAAAATACAAAAATAAAAACTGAGGTTTCAACTAAAATACAAAAATAAAAACCGAGGTTTCAAAATGTTGACATTAGTCCTGGAGCAAATATTAAGAATTATAATTTAGAATTCAATGCCATATGTGCATATAATATACACAGTCTGTTGATATTAAAGTAAACACCTCTTTGTTTACTTATCTCCTAAAATGGTAGCAGACAATTATTGCGTCACGCCAAACATCTAAGAAGTCTATTATTTGTTAATTTTCTAATTCACAGTTCAGTATGACATACTTACTGCACAGTTTATGGGTGATCTTATATGGTATATATGGTGTCCATAAATTCCATATAGGGCTTGGGGGCAAGTCTGAAAATAAGCAGACTGTCATCTGCAAAATGAGGTCCCCAGAGGGTGTATTTGGTGATGCTACCCTGCACAGCAGGGTAGCATCACAAAATTTACCCTCTGTGAACCTCAGTCTGAATCAAGGTCTCAAGCCAAAACAGAAAGATGTACCTAGAGGATAAATTGGCCCACTGTATGGGATAGCATCAGCAAAGTCACCCTCTGGGGACATCATTTTGAAAATGACAGGTTGCTTATATTCAGGCTTGCTTGGGGGTATATGGAATTACATTACTGACACTGTGTGTACCATTTTAGGTCACTTAGAAACGGTAATAGAGGTAGGCGGTATTGGAATATTGAGTTCGGTATTGGTTTCGGTATTTTTAGGGGGTATACCTCGGCATTGGTTCGGTATTCGTTATCTGACTTGACTGAGATTTGCTGATAGTACCAAACTTACAGAAATTCACACATCAGGAAAAGCAGAAAAGTTGTTGTAGTATCATTGTACCACAACACTATAAATGGCACTGCCAGTGAGCTCAACAGTGGCATTTTTTACGACCACAAATTATATCTACAGTAATTTTGTGACTTGTTCTAAACGCACCTTAATGTTTAAAGACATGTGTCAGACTATTGCGATCTCAGAGCATGTGCCTTGACCATGTCATCTTCAGGAAGTCCTGCTGACAATAGACAAAATACTTGAGCGGTGATTTCTAGACTTGACTAGAAATCACTGCTCAGCAAGTGGACATGTACAGGTTGTAGTCTAGTGGGAATTCAGGACAGTTGCCAAGTCTATTGAGGGTTAACAAAACTTAAAGGAAAATCAGTCACTTCTTTCATGAAAATAAACCATTCAACTGTTATCAAGTCTCAACAGAGACTTATAAATAGTGAATGTAGTAAAACGTGAAAATTCAGAGGGTATTGGTATTCAGTGATTGGTTCGGTTCCGGCGATTTTTCGGTATCCCCATGATGTCGGCATCTGTTCGGTTTTTCGGTATATTGCCCATCTCTAGTAACTAAAAATACAAAACCTGTTTAACTGGATATGTGAATTTATCTGAAATGCACCAACCTTCATTTCAGAGATACCACACTGCGCAGAAGCTGCAAACTAACTGTGGATACTTAACCCTCAAACCCTGGTGGTATATTCCATGTCATTCAAGGGCAGCAATTGGAAGAGTCCATATTTATTATTTGGGGTTAGACCAATCAATATTTTCAACGTGCAGCCGTAGGGCACTTTGAAAATATTGATTGGTCTACACCACACATTTACCTTGTAGCCATCCCACTTAATGACATTATGAAAAAGCTTGTGACCCGGCCGGAAAAACGGCCTCTGGGGTTCAAAGGGTTAAGTGAAACGGAAATACTTCATACTATTTTCACCAATGCCGGTTTTACAATTTTGGATTTATTTATTTATTTATTTTTTTGAATTTTACAGACAGTTGTTCGGGTGGAAGAAGCCAGCGTATACGGATAGAATCACCAAATAGTGTCGAGCAACTATCAGACTTCCCAAAGTACTAACCCCACACAACCAGGTTTATCATTGGGTGAAGGCAAGTACATCATCGATGTGCAGTACGCCTCAGTACACAGCGCCACCTTGCCCGTGTGGGCATTCGGGATTAAGTGCCTTTACCGAAGGCCACAACACAGTTACCTCTGGTCAGGATCGAACCATCCCCTTTCGGTTTGAAGTTCAATGCTCATGGTTGGATATATAAACAATGATAACGTAATGTACGAATGTATCACATGGTTCAGGAAATGCATAACATATAATCAACCGTGACCGGTCACCTTACCGATAGTGTATGCTTTTGGAAAGATATTTCAGACACAACCATGGCATTTCATGCCTCTGGAATTTAGCTGAAAATGTTATTTCTTATGAGTAAAAGTGGTATTTGTAATTTTTGAGTAATATTTCGAGTGTGATTTTATTAACTTCTATTAGAAGAAATGGAGCCGCTTTAGATAAGGAAGTAAAACAAACACTCCCCCTCCCCCATTTTGCAGATATTTGAATTCAGCTTTCAGTTGAGAAGAATACATTATCACAAGTGTTACACGCAGACTTAGCTCTGTAGATTTATGATATGAAACACGAATTGCGCGTTTATCACTGCCCAATGCAGTTCATAAAACGTAAATACAGGTTTCGTTTTGTCACCAACAAATTAGAGACTGCTTGCAGATACACACACTTCAGTTGTTAATTTGAATTTGAGACCTTCAAAATGGGTGCAAAGGGTCATTTAAACTTCTTGCAAAATGTTTCAGTCTCATTTTGTCTCTTTCTTCGTAAATACACAAAAATGTTTCTACCATTTTTCACCTAAAGTATTAGTATAGTTAAAAGAGAGACTCAGAGAAAAATTAGAGAGCCCACTAAATTTTATTTGACCTGTTTGTTTGAGATATCTGACTATCTTACTCCTATTTTCTTTGGAAATAACCTATTTTCTGGATCTCAGCTCAAGTGCATAGCCATATTCTACAGTATGGTTGCCTACTTGCTTCATTTGGCGGTGGTGGAGGTCGAGCATGATATCTGGAAGACCATTATGAGGGTTCAGGGGACCAACCCAAAACAATTTTGCAAACTTCAGTCCTCTAAGAGTGAATCTGTCATTTGTAGCATGCATAGGCATACATGTGAGACTCTGTGTTATGTTAAACTTGTGTTCAAGCAATGTTATTTTTTGAGGAGGGACGGGGGAACAAACATGTGGGCCGAGGCTCCCCGTAGCTACTCCATTGTTTGAGCTAGTCTTCTACTGAAACTCATTTTACTGCATTCCAGGCCTGAATATAAACAGTCTGACATTTGCAGAATGAGGTCCCCAGAGGGTGAATTTGATGATGCTATCCCATAAAGTGGGCCAATTTATCCTCTGGGTACCTCTTTCTGTTTAGTTTTGAGACCCTGATTCAGATTGAGGTTCACAGAGGGTAAATTTAGTGATGCTACCCTGCTGTGCAGGGCAGCATCACTAAATTCACCCTCTGGGGACCTCATTTTGCAGATGACAGTCGGCTTATTTTCTGGCTTGCTGCATTCACATTCAAGGGAGTCAAAACTCCACCATGGGTTAGAGAGAGGGAGTGCCGTTATATCAGACATAACTAAACTGTCTACAAAACATTATTACCACCTGTAGGGCAAGCTTCATCAACGAAACATCACCAAGTGGCCACCTACTCCAACAAACGTCAATGGGCAAGAACAGCGTCAACCTATACATTCTCTAATTCTTTAATGAGGTGTCCTACCTAGCATCGCCACAGCCAGTTTGGGCGAAGTTGTGATAAGATGTAATCATTTTAAAATTCATTAACTCATCAAAAATGGCAATGGAGATTAAACGCGCAGAGACCAAAATATCTTTATTTGTGCAAAACTCTCTAGATATAATTTAGGGGCATACAAATATGATTTAAATTTGAAAAAAGGTATTGATAATCTTTCTCATACGTGAAAACATTTAATTCCAAAGAGAGCGCACCCTCTTGGGTTGATAACACGTGTTAGGAATAACCCAAGAAGGTACAGAAATGTTACTGATAACATTTTGGATTGACTCGGTGTAAAATCAATCTTACCTGTTATGGGATATCATTTTTTGACTATGCAGCTCGTGATCTGATAGGGAGCGCGGTGGCTCAGTTGTAGCTTGTTGAACTTCTATGCTAAAGGTACCAAGTTCGATCCCCGTCCGGGACGACCCGCGTTGTGTCCTTGGGCAAGGCACTTTATCACGGTTGCCTGCATGGGGGCACGATGACGCCGTGTACTAAGGCGTGCACACCGATGGTGCACATGTCTTCAACCGCTGTAACCCTGCTTCAGCGGAGCTTGAACAGAGTTAGAATGTTGAGGAGCTGACAGTTGCTCGTCGATACTCGGTGGTTCTCTCCGGGTACTCCGGCTTCCTCCACCCGTAAAAACTGCCACGGCCACGATTAGCCATTGTGCATATATAAGTAAACACCAATAAATAAATACTAATCGTGATCTGATATTATTTTGTCACAGTGCAATGGATAAATTACTCTGAAGATATCGTATACCTTTCCCTTGCACGTTTTGAAGAAGACACGTGTGATAAATCTTGAAAATTAAAAGTTCCATTTTTTTTGTTTCAGACACTATCTTATGACCCCTGATTGGAATTTTGGTGAATAACGCTTGCCGTTTTCCATTACATTAGGTAAAGGGTTGAAGTATTTGTCGAAAGCTCGCAAGAACAAAACACATCGTGCAAAAAATCGAGAGAGAAGTACTCTTTTTAACAGAATATTATCTGGAGCGTCATGATGTACCCAATCAGAAATCATATTTCATCATCATTATTTATATTGATTTTTATTGGCCCAAACATATGTTTTGATGTTAAAGTAATTTCTCACATTAACCCTTTGAACCCTAGCGACCGTTTTTCCGGCCAGGAACATGATACGTCATAACGTCAGTAAATAGGATGGCTGTTCAGTAAATGTGTGGGGTAGACCAATCATTATTTTCAACGTGCAGCCCCGAGGCTGCACATTGAAAATATTGATTGTTCTACCCCAAATAATGAATATGGCCTCTTCCAAGTGCTTTCATTCAACTGGCATGGAAGATACCACTAGAGTTCAAAGGGTTAAATTGTGAAACTAAAAGGGTAATGCGGATTGAACAAAAGACGGTTTCCAATTTTAGGTAAATATATTTGTATCTTATCTCGCGCATATCCTCCCATGTTATACTTACCTTGCAGCATTATCAATAACTTCCACTAACTGTTTTACGAACATATTTGGCATCCACTGTCCATTCTCATTGAAATCCATGGCATCATCTATGAATAGGTGGGCTGTAAAGTAAAACGGAACGGGCATCTTAAAAATCATAAAATGGGTGATAGAAAAAATCGTATTGATAAGATGAAGCTTGTTTCACCTCAAATTATCGTAATCATATTCGTTTTTCACATTTGAAGAAATGCACACATTATACGCCCAAGTATGTGAATGCAATATTCTTCATAAATAGAGATATGGGTTTATTTAATTTCCATGATAATCGATAGATCTGTCGTAAAAGTGAAGCAATAGACCGCAAGGCCATTTTTGCCATCAGCCACAATTTTAGAAAACCATTAAGTAACATTTTATCTTCTAAAAGTAAATCAAATATAACTATAATTAAATATAATTATTAAAAAAGAAAAACAACAGGCACATAGCTTGGTTTGGGAAATTTATGGAATGCCGTGCCCCTGAGCAAGGAATCAGATCATACAAAAGTATTGACTACTTTGTAATATAAAAATAAATTCGAAGAACGCCATATAAATTGCTTGATGGTCGATCCCCACAAAAGCTCAAATGAGATATGTCCATGAGAAACATGAGATTGCACTAAATGTGCTGGTATATCCCCATTGGTGACAAGTTGGGGGATAGGGCGGTGTCCGGACGGACAAAATCGCTCCGTGGAAAGAAACACAACCCACAAGCAAAATGTGAGGACAGAATAACTTGGTATGTGTCTGAAGGGGCATGTCATACTGGACATCTATGAAACGTTTCATTACGACCTTGTCATTCTGAACTGAGTCACGCTGTGAACGGACAAAATATGACCATCTCTCAATGGAAATGGGGGCTTAACTCGCTAGTGGAATGTGCAGACACCATAATCTGATATGTACTAAAAGGGGCATGTCATGTTGAATACTCAAGTGAGACTTCATTAAGATCTGACAACTATGAGCTAAGTCACGCTTCGGATGGACAACAGATGTCGATCTCTTAACGGAAAAGGGGGCAAAACTTACGAGTGGAATGTGCTAACAGGAAAACTTCATACGTGTCTGAAAGGGCGTGTCATGATGATATCCAATAAGATTTCATTAAGATCCGACTACTGTCAGCTTTGCCCATACAGACGTACATATGCAGCATAGTATACTTCAGTTTGTTTTTAAAACGTGGCCGGGGGGGGGGGGGGGGGGGGGGTATAAATATCAGTGGAATCAGATAGTTTGTCCCTATATCCCGATAAATTCTGTCTTTTGATTGGTCAGAATGTCTTGGACAAATAGCCATGGCAAAGGGTGTACCCATCATCCAAGGTATATGAGAGCGTGCAACATACATCCAGGGCATAAGCGCACGTGAAACATCGGGATATATGGTTTAAACGAAAGCTTTCCATGTTTGCTCGCCTCGATGTAAAAATCGACCCCCAAAACATGAAACTAGTCACAAATATCATCAGATTTCCGACAATTCGATCATATTTTGTCGCTATAAATTAAATAGCCGAATAATTAAAATGAATTAACTTGAGAAAAATAAATTATGAGCAAACAATTCGTCCCCTGAGTACCAATGTGTTCTATGTGCCAGTAGGCACATAGAACACATTGGAACTCAGGGGCCGATATGTCAACAAAATACTGTTTACTCGTTTCCTTAACGAACCAAAAGGGATGTAACTCTATCTGTTGTTTCTGCGTTTGTAAAAACATTCACGAACCTGGTCCAACTGATTACGGAGCGTGAGAAACGCGTCCACAAATGTTTCTCCACTATGTTTCTATTATGTTTCAAACGGGACAAAAACGTTATCTCCGCCAACATGTATGGGGTATGGAGATTTAATACCTGGATGTCTCATTTAAACACCTCGTCTGCGGCTCGGTGTTTAAAAGCCGACATCCAGGTATTAAATCTCCATATACCATACATGTTGACGGAGATAACTTATAATATCACATAAACTACACGATACCAGTTTGAAAATAATATTCACTTTGTGAAAAACACATCGATTTTGTTCTTGTTTGGAGAAACTTACCTTCAAACTCGTAATAGTCAGGATCTTGAACCTGGAAATAATCCTGGGCATTCTTTCTCGCACTCTGATCTATATCCAACCTAGAAAGACAAAACAGATTAACAATAATTAAAACGAAGCAAACAAGACGTAAAGGAAGGAAGTAAGCCAATAGTTTTATCTTTATATTTATTATTTTTTACAAAAGCTAAGGCCATTAATTACTGCTAGAAAGAACAGTTACCGTTAGAAGCAGTACAGTGGCAGGAAATTAAAATTTTTTTAGTAAATTTTGTTTCTTAACATACCTACCACAATTGTTTACAATTGGCTGTAACATAAGTGCAAGCCCTACTTCGGAACCAACTCAAGCTTTTAGAATCTTTTCCAAACGAGTTGGAAAAGTACTAGAGTGCAAAAGCACGAAAAAGATCGAAAAAAGGGTCGAGCGAGACCAGCGCTCGAAATTACAGGTACTCTCTCTGCACACCTCTTGCGTTTACCGAGCGCATGCGCGACAACCGTGACGTCAATTCCGTATTTCCGCCAACGAGAAGTTTGTGATTTAGCGGGGAGGCATAGATATCAAAGATATCCCCAAGGAGGGTGGGCCTCCGGTAAACAATTGTGGTAGGTATGTTAAGAAACAAAATTTATTTTTAAAAAAAATTTTAATTTCTTTTCAACCTACTCACAATTGTTTACAATTGGCTGAATAAACAATAGGAGGAGGTGAATCACATAACCAATACCAACAAGAGTAGCAGAAAGAAAAGCAAGGATGGCAGAGAACAATAACGAAACCTGTAATGAAGATAGAGAGAAGGCACCTGAAAAGAACAAGGCTGAGCGAAGCACAACCTCGATAAAAACAATTTTAACGAGGGTACACAACAGCCTGAGCAGCAACGAGAGGGCCTAAAGAATAAAGGTCCTCAGATTGCTGCTGAAGGTGGCGGAGATAAAAGGAGAAGGTAGAAGCATTCCTCCAGTAAGCCGCATTCATAACATCCCGGAGCGAAACAGAATTGGAGAACGCCCAGGAAGTAGAAATGGCACGAACCTCATGAGCATTAAGCCGGTTCGAAACAAGATCCGACGCAGACAAGCGAGAATAAGCCAGCTTGATTGCAAGACAGATCCACCTGGAAATAGAAGGGGAAGAGATAGACTGCCTCTTTGGAATGAGAGACAGAAAGAATCTCTTCCGACCCCTCCTAATGAACTGAGTGCGAGTAATATAAGTCTTGATCGCACGAACAGGACAAAGAAGAGGCCTCCGGCCATCTACAGCAGGGAGAGCCCGAATGCAGATGGGAGGAGGTACCGAATCAGGAAGTTGATTCTTAGCCAGAAAAGAGCAATCAATAGTGAAGGTGACACTGTTAGCCTCATTTCGGAAGAAGGCAGAATCAACAGATAGCGCATGAAGCTCACTGACTCGATGAGCAGAAGCAAACGCAAGAAGAAAAGCCGTCTTATAGGTGAGAAAACGCATGTCGATCTCAGATAAAGGCTCGAAAGGCTCCCCCTCCAAACAGTGCAATACCCATGCCAAGTTCCACTTGGGTGTAAGACGCAAAACTCGAGGCCTCTTCAAAGAAAAGTGCCGAATGAGTTTGGAGAGAAAAAGATTACGACCGATGCACCGCTTTCCCACATAAGAGAAAGTATCAGACAGCATAGACCGATAGCCCTTAATATCGTAATAGGCTGGAAGCCCTTGGAGTCAAAAAGATATACCAGAAAATCCGCAATTTGAGCGATTGACGGATCACGGTAATTCACATTGTGATCTGCACACCAGCGGCAGAAAACCTTCCACTTGGCGGCATAAGTCATGCCAGTGGAATGTCGCCGCGATGCAGAAATGCACTCCACTGATCGTCTCGAAAAACCTCTACGTCGGAGACTGGACCTGATAAAAGACAGGCGTGAAGGGACAGGCTCGCCAGGTTGTTGTGATACTTCCTGGGACGACCCTGTGAAAGAAGATCACGACGTAGAGGTAGACGAATCGGTCGATCGGCCAATAGAGGCAGCAGCAGATTGATTCACACCCTCTGTGAAGACAGGGGTGCGAACAGAATGATCCTGCAACTGCAAGCACGAATTTTCGCTAATACTTGAGGAAGAATCGGTGCAGGAGGAAAGGCATAGCCGATCCAACCTGTCCAGTCCAGAGACAGAGCGTCTACTGCAAATGCCAGAGGATATGGACAAGGGGAGACAAAGGTCTCTACCTAATGATTCCAGCGAGTAGCGAAAAGGTCGACCTGAGGACGGCCCCACTGCTCGCAAATCGCCTGAAACACCGACCGATGTAGCATCCATTCGGTTGGAAGGACACTGTCGCGTCGGGACAGGGAGTCTGCTAGGACGTTGAGACGCCCGGGAACGTATCGAATGGACACCCGAGCGTTCACATCCCGCGCCAACAGAAGAAGATCCCGAGACAGCCGATACATGGGAATCGAATGTGTGCCTCCTTGATTCCGTATGTAGGCCACTACTGTCGAATTGTCCGAAAGAAGTAGGACAATATGGTCCGACAAATGAGGAATCCAAAACCGAAAACTCAACAGAAGAGCAAGGAGCTCCTTCAGGTTGATATGAAGGCCCACCTGCTCGCTGTACCACTCTCCGTGAGCAGGCAGACCGAGAGGATCCAACATCGCACCCCAGCCCCGATCGCTGGCATCCGCAGTAAGGATGCGATCGGCCAAAAGAAGATCCAACGGAACACCCTGTGTCAGCAAGGAAATATCGGCCCAAGGGCGGAGGTGACAAAGCAGAGACCGAGGAATAGTGAGTTCCAGGTCCAGCGGATCTACATTCGGACGCCAATGATCCAACAGGAAGTGTTGGAGAGGTCGGACAAACAAGCGACCGAGCGGAATGAGATCTGTCACCGAACCGCAAAGGCCCAGCATCCGAAGGAAAGTCCTGGCCGAGACCGAGGAAGATTGAAGCAGGTTCCGAGTCAAGGCGGAAAGAATCGTCGCCCGAGCTTGGGGGACCGACACTATATTGTGAAGAGTGTCGAAATCCATCCCCAAATGACGGAATCGCTGAGAAGGAAGAAGATCCGACTTCTCGCGATTGACTCTGAAACCCAGCGACGCTAGCAGGCAAAGAAACTGCCGGACATCGAACTCCAGAACAGCAGCATCGTGGTGCCGTTGGAGGAAGTCGTCTAGGTAGGCTGACGAAGTCACTGCCGACTGAGTGCGGTGGAAAGCAAGCACATGTGACATCAGTCGAGTGAAGGCCCAAGGAGCCAGGTTCAAACCGAACGGGAGAGCTCTGAATTGAAAAACTCGATCCCGAAACGAGAACCGAAGGTATTTCCGTGACGCCAGATGAATGGTACATGGAAGTAGGAATCCTTCAGGTCGATACTGGCCGCAAAATCGCCCGATGAACTGAACGTCGAACCGACCGGAAAGTCTCCATACTGACACGAGGAGCTATTATGTACTCGTTCAGGATTCTCAGATCGATGAAAGGACGATATTGACCGTTTTTCTTCGGCACCAAGAAAAGTCTTGAGTAAAACCCCGATGAAAGGGTGTTTCTGACCACCTCGATCGCCCCTTTGGAGATGAGATTGTCGATCTCCTGCACCAGAAGGTCCCGACGCAGAGAATCGGAAGGGACCTGAGTCGGAAGGGGCATCCGAGATAAACTGGGGTGCCGATGGAAGGACAGTCGCAGACCGGATTGAATGACGTCGAGGACCCAAGAGTCCGACGTTATCTCTGTCCAACGGTCGTAAAACAGCGACAGCCTTCCCCCGACTGGAGGCGAATCGAGGTGAGAACCTTCACTTGCGGCCTCGACGAGGCCCCCGAGAGGAGAAACCAGCTCGGGAAGTGACAGAGTCCTGAAACTTTCCTGCCTGAGGCTGCCAGCGAGCCTGGCCACGTCGGCGCTCCTTATGTGCAGAAGGAGCAGACTGAGCCGAAGGCGTAGCCGACGTCGCCGACGAGGCAGACGCAGCAGCACGTTTGGCGGGCCTGGAACGACCCCCACCCGCAGCAGCAGGTTGGTCAAGCTGTCGCAGCAAAAGCTGGTCCTTCGAATGACGAAGAACTTCGCCACGAACAGCTTCCACGGAACCATGGAACAACTGAGGTCCCACCAAAGAGGCAGACCTCAAAACAGCACGTTGCTCAGAAGGAAGGGATGGTAAAGAATCCAACACCGCATCCCGGCGTGCCAGCTCCAAATTAGCCGTGTTACAGGCGTGAGCGTGTATCAAGTTCATAAGAGCCTGTGACAAAACGCGAAAAGGCGCCTGAGCGTCATCAAACTCCCCTGGTGGAAAATATTCAGCCAGAGCAGCGACGACATGGTCCGCGAGAGATAACATACCCAGCATCTCTCGGGACAGGCCCACCATAGACTCAACTACCGACATCGGGAGAACTGCCGACTTAAGCTTAGTCAACCCGAGGGAAGAAGAATCCTCATCCACAGTAGTCATCCCTTGGAAGACTGGTGGAGAGACGGAATCGTAAACACGAAACCGCGATGGAGGCAGAAAGGCATCAGCTCTAGAAAAGAAGGAACCCTCGAGGGCCTTAAAACGCATTTTGGCGTCTAAGCCCTGGAAGGACTCAACAACCTGAGCCGATTGCAGAGGACGCAAAGCCCCGGAGCTAGAAGGCTCAACAGGGTTACGGCGCTCCACAGTGGACCGCGGCCGGACGGTCACAGAAGGCTGGTCGGAAGGTTGAACGTCCGGCAATAAGCCAAAGACGAAATCCAAAGCCTGCCCCAAGACTGACAAGGGGGCCCATCACCTTCAAGATACTCGTCATCCTCCGTAGCAGAGGAGACGTAGCCCAACTCGGGCTGACCAGCAGAAACCTCCTGTGAATACTGTGCAGTATCCAAGGGGCCAGGCGAGACATCTCGGCGATCGACCAAAGGAGGTTGTGCCTCAGGAGGCACAGGGAGGCCAACTTGATGGTTGCCAGAAACCAACCGGGTGAGCGCCAAAACGGCCTGACGCAGGTCACCCTGAGAATCCGTCGCAGCAGCATCGCCCGACGGAGTGTCCTCCCAATGGACACTTCTGGTAGAAGAACCCAAATCCTCAGAAGAGACCGACGTCAAACGTCGATCGGCAGACAGAATAGGGATACGGTGAGAAGACACCGGAGAGTAGTCCCAGGGGCCATCACTGACCTCTGCGAAACCAAAGGCCCTGCCTGCAAATCCTCTAAAGAGACCGACGGCGCACGTCGATCGGTAGCCGGACCTAGGACACGGTGAGAAGATACCGGAGGATTGTCCCAAGAATGACAGGAACCTGTCATTGGCCTCTGTGCGGCAGACGGCCCCAACTGCCTATCCTCTGCGACCGACGGCAAGCATCGATCGACACCCAGACTCGGAACACAGTGAGGAATCACCGGAGGAATGTTCCGAGAGTGACAGCTAACAGGGGCTGTCACTGACCGCTGCCGAACAGCAGGCCCTGGATGCCAACGTCCCAACACCATCCCGCTAGGCGGCACACTAGCAGGGGAAGGAGGAACAATAAACGATTCACTCGAGGGACGAGGAATCGCTGCCGAAGCGACCGACAGGCTCAACCGACTAGGAGCAAACCTAGCCAGATGAGACGGAGCAGACAGCAAACCCGCACAGCCCCGCCGCGAGGCTAGGGGAGGCTGAGAGCACACAGACACACCAGCAGATACAACCTAGGTCCCCCGAGACTGTAGACCATCCCCAGAGGAGATGGAAGAGCCACCATCAGACAGAATAGGATCTGGAGTATCAACTTCCTCAGCAACAGTCGACGGTGTAGAAGGCAGATCGGAGAGGGTCGCCGAGCTGACCTCGGAGAAGCTCTCTACGAAAACAGACGCCTCAAGATTGACAGCAGAAGACAAAGAGACCACGGTCTCCTCGTCAGGTATCACCGAACTAGCACCGTCAACAGTTGCAGAGGAACTCGCCACAGAAGACAGATCAGAATCCTGTGTGACAGAGTCACCACGTGCACCAGCAGAAATGTCTGCTACGGCACGGCTACCCTTACCCCGAGAACGAGGGGTTATAGCTCTGTTAACAGAAGCCCAGAATTTTGAGGACCAAACCCCACAAATACCACATGATTGGGCCTGAGTGCAATTGTTGCAAGTGACACATGTAGAATGAGAGTCGTCCACATGCTTCACTTGCAAGCAAGAGGTACAAAGAATAGTCTTTGGCATTATATCAAAGTAATCAAGCTTCCCGCCGACGGAAAACAGCACGAAGGTCGTGTTCACACGTGGGGGAAAAACAAGATGAAGTGTGAAGAAACAAGCAATAATGAGAAAAATTAACATTAATCAACAATAATTTTTATAGCTTGACAAAAGGATACAATCCACTTACACACTAAGAATGTAGAATAAGTTGCTCACGAAGAATAAACAGCAAAGTGGCACGAGTCACAAAAATTTCCGACCATGTACAAATGGCGGAAATAAAAGGAATTGACGTCACGGTTGTTGCGCATGCGCTCGGTAAACGCAAGAGGTGTGCAGAGAGAGTACCTGTAATTTCGAGCGCTGGTCTCGCTCGACCCTTTTTTCGATCTTTTTCGTGCTTTTGCACTCTAGTACTTTTCCAACTCGTTTGGAAAAGATTCTAAAAGCTTGAGTTAGTTCCGAAGTAGGGCTTACACTTATGTTACAGCCAATTGTAAACAATTGTGAGTAGGTTGAAAAGAAATAAGCGCTGAACTGGCTGGAAAGCAACACTGAGCAAAGAAAAATTGATTCTTGAGAGACAATAAAGGTGTAAATTAAGTGGTATACTGAGGCTGCCACTTCATTGGCGAGATTTGATAATAAACGTAAGAGGAAGTGTTGATATCAGACGAGGTAAGTTTTAACAATGAAAACCGACTAGCACATTACTTTGAAAATAAAAACCCGAAGTACTTTCTTCAAAATATATGAACATTTTCAATGCCGAATGGAATTTTGAAAAATTGACAAAAAACGATTTTATATGCATGTTTGTGGTGGCACATTTCAAACTCTCTCCACACCTAAACATCAAATGATGTGTCAGTTAAAGCACATATCAAATGCAACAAGTTGATGCGAAGTGTTCAATTTCCCCCGTCGGACGGATATGTCTAACAGACCCCCCCCCCCCCCCCCCCCCCCCCAAAAAAAAAACAAAAACAAAAAAAAACAAAAAAAAACAACCCAACAACAACAAAAACAAAACAGAACAAACAAACAAACAAACAAACAAAAAAAACAACAAGATAATGTGGCAAAAATAAACATCATTTTCAAACACTTGTGAGAGGATTTTGAGTGTGAAAACATTTTCAAGGACTTGAAAATAACTCCGAGTACTTTCAAGACCCACAGCTAACCTACACAAGCTGCAAATTCTGATAGCGTTCTTGAAATAATTGATCCAGGAGGCAGATGATAAAACATACAACAGTTACTAAATAATCAAAACAAACCCTCTCCCTTTCCAACCCCTCTCCCGCCAGTGTACAAATTGTGCTCTAAGACTGACACCGAATTTTTAACCAAGGGGGCATAACTCATACAGAAATCAACAAAACTGGGTGAGTGTCGAATTGAAGTGGGATCTTCTCACAATGTGTGTCTATAGCAAGTTTCATGAAACTCGAATTTCATTTCATCAAGTTATCTCGTTCACAAAATCATTAGCTGACAAATACCACATGTTAAGGAAAAAAGTGACATAACAGAAATACATGGAAATTTGCTGAATATAGAACAAGAGTGAGATCTTCTTACAATATATGCAAGTTTCTTGAAAACCAGATTACATTTGTTCACGTTATCGCATTCAAAATGACATCAGTAGACAAACATCGAATGTCCAACATAAATGCCATAACTCAGAAAAATCGATTAACCCTTTACCCAACATAACGGCCAAAACCGGCCAGCGCTATTCTCAAAAATCGCCAATTAATTTTCAAAATATTTTCATTTTTTGTCTCAAAAACATAGGTTATGACCCCTCGTTGGAACGAGCTCGTCGAGCTCGTTCCAACGAGGGGTCATAACCTATGTTTTTGAGACAAAAAATGAAAAAAATTAGTTATTCAAGAATTTTTTTTGCAAGTGTCGTCTGCTTTTCATGTTAGGTAAAGGGTTAAAATTGGGTGATTACCAAACTAGAGCGAGATTGTCTCACAGTATTTGGCTGTAGCAAGTTTCAAGAAAAACAGATTACATTTATTCAAGTTATCGTGTCCACAAAGTCATTATCAGACAAACACAGATTTTCCAATAAAAAAATCTATGAAATTAGGTGAATATTCAACCAGAGCAATATCTTCTCACGGTGCATGCATGGAGCTTGTCTCCTGAAAATCCGATTACATTTGTTTAAGTTATCGCGTTCACAAAATCATTATCTGACAAACACAGAATTTAAAACAGAAAGGGGTATAACTTCTACAAAAATCAACGAAATTGGATCACTATCGAAGTTAGGTTAGAAAGTCCCGCAATATATACCAACAGCATATTTGAAGAAAATCCGATTACATTTGTTCAAGTTATCGTGGTCATAAATTTAACCAACAAAGGGCATAACTCCAGTAATAACGGATGGATAATGGTGAAAATCGATCTTAGTCAAGAAGTTACTAATGTGTAATAACAATGTCAATTGTAAAAAAAAATGATCGAATATTGTAGGAACCACTGTATTCACAAGAAGTAGAAATGAGAAACTGACAAATTTAACTATCCAGGGCATATCTCGAGTACTTACTCACAGATAAAGGTGAAAATCGAATATCTTTATGAACTTACCAAAGTATATCAACATGTCACATTTCAAATAAAAAATCAAATTCTCTAAATTTTGCGATCGGGGACAATAAAAACTTATTGGCTCTGAAATATGAGTCAGTATTTCATCTGCTTATAAAATTGAGATATTTGATGGAACGACGTTCAATCCAAATTTTGATGCGGTGTACATTCCCTGCTATGTATCAACGGTGATACGGTGAATCTGAGGTTTTGTTTGACACGGAGTTTTCTATACAGATTATCAGGATAATGTGCATGTCCTGTGATTTGTATCAGACTCGAGGGGGTGTTAAGAATGGGATCTCAACGAGCCGGCTTTGCCGGCGACTTGTGATCCCTGTTGCGTTCCCGGAAACGAGTCGTCTCTATGATACGGAATCAGAATGAATCGTCTATATGATACGAAACACATTTTGTGATACGTGCCATTTCTCGTGGTTTTCAAGCCAAAACGGATTTGATTGTTGGATAAAAAACATCTCCAAACAAATACTCAAGATATTTTAAGATAAAATATATGAAGCATTATCTGTTTACTCATAGTTGCATTTAGTGTTCGATAAGCTGAAGGTTTGCTTGTGCTCCTTGTATGTTTTCTCAGAAATCACAATATTTTTTTCTCAGAAATCACAAATATCTGTCTGGTAAAATATCCATCCCTCTATTAAGGATTTAATCATCTCTTCAGCACAATAAGTGCAGACGTGAATGTGTTGTGTGGACTTGCTCATTAGAAACGATCTTATCAACAATAGTACATAGAAATAATTATTAACCCTTTGAACTCGTAAGACCGATTTTTCGATCCAATGCATAATTTCGTCCCATTTTTGTCTTATTGTAAGAGGTCTGTATGCAGGGCATTGATGATAAAATAATAACTGCTGTCTGCAGCCAGACGGCTGCAGACTGCAGTTATTATTTTATCCACCCTGTATACTGATATTGGACTGACCCATCTCTCTGTAAGTGTACACAAAAGCGATATCATTCCAGGAAATGAGGGTTCAAAGGGTTAAACCTGCCGTGGTGTAGAGTTCTACAGAGCAGGAGTGGATGTGCTGTGTGGACATACGCATAAGAAGAGATTCCATTAGTAATTATAAACGGAGAAAACAAAATCATGAACATAACCGTGGTGTTGCGGTTCAACCAATATAATAATTGTAAATATCTGTTACAACGCATAAGAAGCGAAAGCAAAGTTTTAGCCATTAGACATTAATGTTCAATCTGGAGGTCCGTTAGCTAAATATTTGTCTTTCTAATGCTTTCTCGAAGAATCGGTGTTAACCCTTTGAACTCTAGTGGTATCTTCCATGCAAGTTTAATGACAGCAATTAGAAGAGTCCATATTCATTCTTTGGGGTAGACCAATCAATATTTTCAACGTGCAGCGTCAGGGCTGCACGTTGAAAATATTGATTGGTCTACCCCACACACTTACTGAACAACCATCCTATATAATGTCGTTATGACGTATCATGTTCCAGGCCGGAAAAACGGCCGCTACGGTTCAACGGGTTAATGTATCGCTGGAATTTCCATATCGTCCGCGTTTCAATGGTTTTGCTCTGGGAGTGAATACTACATACCTGAATATAGATTTAAGCAATAGTAACATTTCATTTTCTGTCTCGTGCCACATTGTTGCGCATACAAATATCTTTGGTATAATCTGCTCTTTCTGTTTACGCATCGCATCTGTTGAACTACTGTCCATAGATGCGTCGTCATTGAAATTCATCTCTTTCAAAATACGTTCCTTGTCGTTCCGTCGACGATTCAACAGGAGAGATTGTTCGATGAGAGCCCCACAGTAGAGTGGAAGTACAAAGAGACTGTAATATAAGTAAGAAATATCAGTACTGATTTCTGTTTAAATCAAGTTAGCTCTTCTCGATATTATGAGACAGAGTACTGCAATCTATATTATACACAATATAACGTGAACTATTTTACTCACCAAATAAACCAAATGTCTCGGGAGATAGTTGTAGATTTTGGGTGATATTATATTTCTTAATCTTTTACGTGACGAATCGGCTAAATCCGCCAAGCATTTTCCAGTGATGTTGTTTATTTTTTTTTTCTTTGCTTCAGAAAACTAACTCATGCTCTATCAATGGATGGATGACGAGCTTGACGTGGTTTCGGATGAGGGGAGATAAGTATTGTTTTTCTAGAAAAAAACTGAAGGTTTCCATTTGTTTCTTGGATATTGAAAGTATCCTTCCTCTTGGTTGTATAAGGTAAAAAAAAAGCAAAAGAACAATGCGACTGTGCAAAACATCATAACTTAAACATAGGTCTTTAGAAATTGTTGGTGTTTGAAGATCAAACAAATGGCCGTGTTTTGTGCTTGAAACAGATTGCCGTGTTTGTGCTTGAGAAACGAGACTATTTATACAGTTTAATCTTTAAAATTATACACAGGTAGAGCATGGAGGGTTTTGATGGTGAGGTAATTGAATGTGCGGAGTCAAACATTTTTGGATTCAAAACTATTATACACTACCTTGTAAGATCAAAAGACACTTTGCAACCCAACAAATAAATCTTTTACTCACGGACAACTGGATAGTCTACCCGGTAGTACATGGACTGCAAAACTGCTTGTTGAGTTCTCATGTAAGTTAGTGTAAAAGTTGATATTCACTGGTGAGGTGATCGAATATCTAACTCCCTGTGTGGACTGTATTTTAAAGTTTTATTACAGGACGGTGGTCACAAACGCGGATAGACTCCGACAAAGAATTTCGATCGGTCGAATTTCTCTGTCCGAATACCACTCTGTCGCGCTGTAGAATTTTATTTTCGGAGAAAGAAACGCGAGAACCTTGGATCTTAGATGCTATTTTGAATAGCGTTTCTTGACTCAGTCTTGATGTGGCTCAGGATTTCAAAACAAAATTTACGAAATCAAGTGATTTCACTAAATTTTGTTTTGAAATCTCGAGCCACAGGAGTAACTGTCTAGCGACCGTATCACGATCTGATCGAGAAAGAGGCCACCTATGTGATCACAGGTCTATACATCCACATGCGCAGAAGAAAAAAATGGAAAACAAAGAGCAGTATATATATAGTATATTTGGGTTTGTTTCAAATTTCATTCTCCTTTGTCATATCCCAAACTTCACAAAACCCCTTAAAACTTCTTATGAAGGTAAAAATCTCCAAAAGACCCTCCCCTTTCTGATTCGACCCATATTATGTAGTCTGTGTCCGTTACCTGGGTTGCTTTATACCTTGGGTTGGGGTAGAGAACGCGAGTCTTGTAGCAGGGAAAACAGAGAATAACTGTACAGATAAATACATACTTAACGTACTCTTTAACCATAGGGTTATTGGCCTTGTGGGGGCACGGTTGCGCTGTGTACTAAGGCATACTGCACATCGAAGATGCACTTGTCTTCAACCAATGCTAACATGCAGGTGTGGAGTTAGTACGTTGAGGAGTCTGAAAATTGCTCGTCGCCGCTCGGTGGTTCTCTCTGGGTACTCCGGCTTCCACCACCCGTAAAACTGTCAGATACGAAGTGACCCTGACTGTCGAAAGTGTCGTTAAAACTCCAATAAATAAATAAATAAATAAATAAATAAATAAATAAATAAATAAATAAATAGTTATCAGCAAACTCACCACCCCAAAACAACCAGTGAAAATAGAATAAGAATGGTGAGAAAAACAATATTTGTAAAGTGATGATTAAAAAATGGTTAAAATAAGCCCTCTTGTTGAAGTGCATCTATACACTGGTTTATTAGGCACTGCACACGATGTTCAGTGGAAATGGTCAACCTCACAAGAAAAATAGTGAACCTCATCATTTAATCAGAGCATTACGAGTTTATTTAATAGAGTCAACGTTTGAAAGATGTGCAAAAACTAGAATGAACGTGCCATGGAAAAAAATGCCCCCACCCGACTAACCACCCAGGTACTCTTGTAGAGAACTCTCAGGTTATTAAAGGCACAAATGAAGGCTATTTTACTGAAAAAGACGAAAAATCGAACTTGATCTTCTGTTGTAAGCATAAAGGAAACTTTTAAATTTTAAATCATTGTACCAAGAGATCCCAAAGCTTCCGTGCGGAAACCCGAAGACAACAAACATTTTTTCACAATCATATGGCGATAACGGTACTTTGTGGACTTACTAGCACGAGAAATGTCTTCGAGTAGTGATCATATAAAAAAAACTGACAAACTTCGAATCATTCCGTCAAAGGAAAGTAAAACTATTGCCTGGAAATTCAAAAACTAAAAAAAATGATTTCGCACAACCAAGGGCCATAACTATAGAATTAAGTGCAGTAGAAATTTGATAATCAAGCATAACCTTCATTTCATAGTTGTAAAAAACCTGTCAAAATTCAGATTACTAAAAGTAGAGTTATTACGCGGAACATCGTTTTAACAAAACCTGACAGAATTCAAATTACCAAAAGTAGAGTTATTACGCGGAACATCGTTTTAACAAAACCTGACAGAATTCAAATTACCAAAAGTAGAGTTATTACGCGGAACATCGTTTTAACAAAACCTGACAGAATTCAAATTACCAAAAGTAGAGTTATTACGCGGCAACAGAGTTAATAATGACGTTTTACTTAATCTGAGGTAATAAATTTAGAATCGTACGCACTAGAAATCTACGACTCTAACCTGGCTTTCATTTTGGAAAAATAAGAAAAACAGACAAATTAAAAATCATTACAAGAGAATGTAGGTTCAGATGTGTAACTAAGGTGTACAGGGTGCTACACCATCCAATACTTTTCCAGTCGGAACATTGTCTACGGATTTGGAGTCTTCGAAATCGATTCGCTCTTGCTAGTAATGATCTGTTTTCTTACGAGTCTTGATTTACTACTTGGACTTACAACATACACATGATAGGTGATACAAATGATGGCATTTGGTTCCGTAGTCGGGCGATTTATAGAGGGGGGAGGAGCAATCATGATCAATTTCATCAGGACTTCTGCATGAATTTATTTATCCATTAGTAAATTCCCAGAATTCTTGAGTTTCCAATTATAATCCCGACTGCCAAATATTCAAATTATATCATAACGGCATGCCCTCCAAGAAAGTATGGCTTGGTGATGTAGCTTGAATATTTTATCAGTCGGCACTTGAGCCATCACAATCGAGACGAATCAGATTTACACACTCCCCAACAGATCATCTTAGCGACACAAAGGTTTTGTAAATCAAGCGTCATCTCATAACACTGAAACTACTTCCCCGAAAAATTTGAAAATTGAACTTGACCTTCAGAACATGATCGTATGTACAATTATAAACTTTAAAAACATTCTGCAAAAGAAATCTGAAGTTATGGTGCGGGATACGTACAGACATACGTACGGATGGACAGACAGGGGTTGTATTAAATTCTCATTTAGCACAAATGAGAGAGGGCATAAAAACAAAATGGTTGGATAAATAATAATTAGACAAACACAAAACTCTGACGTGGTTAAATATACCTCCCAACCGAAACTTCAACATGAGAACGCCAGGGCTGTCGCCCCCCCCCCCCCCCCCCCCACACACACACACTATAAACAATTTATCTAAAAGTTGCAACTAGAATTAATTTATTTTCTCATCTGCATCCGAGCCATTACTAATTAGTCTGTAAAGTTTGCTGGGTCAAGAATTATTCTGGACACTAAGATAAATTATCAGCTTGATCTAAGAATGTTTTGTACTCACCGTTCAGTAAAAGCCATTCTTGGGGCACGGGGTGTCCAAATATACCGGGTAACCCATAACTGGGACACCCACCATAATCCTAGTCCCAGACCGAGATGCCAGACAAACCACTGCCGTTCATCACCACTGCCAGTACAAACCCAGCTCAGAAACTTGTCAATAATTACGGTTTTGTCCGGCTGTAAGAAACAAACAGCAATAATGGCAGCAAGAGAAGCTGGGGTCGCCAGGCACAGAGGTGCTGAGAAGGATATTCTCTGCATACATAATTTACAAGCAAGTCGAGCAAAGTAATAGCAAATGCCCGTAGACACTAACTGTATGACGAGTGGCATATATGTGTACCATTGCTTCCAAGGGTTAATGTAAACCTGCTCACATATTGTCTCGTTAAACGCATTTCTCCCTAACACAGTTGTCACGCTTACAACAGAACAATTGTAACTTTTCATGATGAACAGATCGAGCTGGATGCCTTCCATCAGATTTGACATATGGGGACTGATAAGTGGTAATTCAGTCTCCTCACCACTCTCTGGTACAATTCTGTCACCAATCGGCGGTGCTGTTGTTATAACATCCGATGGAATAGTAGTATCACTGGCAAATTCTGGTGACATCGTAGCATTTGTTATACTGATGATCCGTTCTGTGTTGTCTAGTATTCCACCAAAGGCCTCATGAAACATAGATAAATCGGGAATCAGAAGAAAAGCAAATCCAAATGTCAGACCAATCTTCCATAAACTAGAAAGTATACTAGCCTTGATCCGGACACGGTGCAAAGAATCCTTGAAGGCTTTTACTTGAATATCAAGAAACCCAAGTTTCAAGTCTTTGTCAAAGAAATTTTCCCACCAGTTTGTTGAAATTAGAAATATAGATAAAGGAATTTCCCAAGACATATCAGTTAAATTATAACTTGCCCAATCGGCCCAGTCTATATTACTGTCTAGATACGTTGGTTCTTTAGTTAATATTGTAGTGTTCCTGTCTTTGAGACTTTGTACACATCCAGTCTTCATTGAAATCAATACAATTATGTGTGCGGAAAGTTGCATTAAAAGTGCAAAGAAATCCAGGATAACAGTGACTAATTTACGCCTAGAATCATCTGAACGTTTGGTAGTAAACAACCTCAGTATAGATGGTACAGAACACAAAGTATTCATTACCAACAATGATCTTACAGTATCTAAACATGGAAGAACTCGAAACATAAACAAGGACAGTCCAAAGGAATGTAACGTCTCTGTGAATAAGACCTGAAATAAAAAAGAACCAAACTGTAAACCCATCATCAATCACATCGTTCTCAATCGATATGCTTATATTATTCTTCACAGATGGATCCATGTGAGCAAATGTAGCCTGGGCGGTGCATTATGCATTTCCAGGCAGTCAAAGTAAATATACAACTATTTCAAAAGATTGATGAAAAGACATAGAACAGCTAAATGATTCGATTGCTTGTCGATATGTCGCATACTGATATTTTTTGTCAGAGACACACTCTAAAATCAGTTGGTTTAAAAAGTAATCCAAATCAACTGGGTTGAGTTAATATGGACTCAACCGGGTTCATATTCACTAAACCCAGGTGATTTTGGTTAATTTTAATCCAACTAATTTTAGAGGGCAAAGCGATAAAATGCTAACTGTCGCAGATGGATTTTAACGACAAAATATCAGTCTAAACGATGCTTTGTCTAAATTCGACGAATCGATATGCCAATTTCCAAAATGTTAAAAAAACATACAGTCTCAAACGCATTGCTTCAAAAACAAGTTTATTGGTTGCTACTTTCTATTATAGTTATGTGGACCAATAAAGAAAAGTAAATCTGGACTGAAGCGGACACCCAGGACGAACACTGGTCCCTTATGGGCGAGTGATTTAAATAGAATGCACTGAACTGATATTAAGATTGAACATTTGGGGGAGAAGGAATAAACCACTAACCTATAATGTTATACCACAGAGGAACACTGTGCCTATGCGATATGATGTTTCAGGTAAATAATACGCTAATCATCAATCAATCCAAATTTATTAATATCCAGGTAGAATTTCCATTTAACATGAAGAACATACTTTATCTGTCACATTTGTCAAGTATTTCATATATTTTCGCGACACTTGTCCTGATGGGGAATCGATGTAATTTTCGAATGGCATACGCAAAAGGTATTTTTATGAGGAAAAGTGGAGTGACATCGTCCCCATTTTCCACCGAAGAATTTTAGTCTCAACATTTCACAACAAATATTCAATCATACTTCACTGAAAAAGTGCCCGTGCAATCAGCACGCTTTACAAGTTTTAAATCAGAGATAAATCAACCAATGTAAGACGATCGCGGAAATTGAATCATATCACGGAACGTATTTTCGCTTTTTATGAGTGTACACTCACAGGGCTCTCTCCAACAAGATCTAATGAATTGAATTGAATGTTCATTTTGGAAGTGCCAAGGCACTTATTCTATGTCAGGTCCATTGTGTCATTAGGGAGAGTCCCTGTTCATTATCTGAGGTTAGACTGATTAATATTTCCAACGTGCAGCCACGGAGTTGCAAAATATCTATTGGTCTACCCAACAAATTCACCGTCATCTAGTTACCTTATGAAATTTGAGCATACCATGATCCTGGTCCGAAAGGGCGATTTCGGGTACAACGGATTAACCCTTTGCCCAACGCAGACGATATAAAAATTTATTATTTTAAATATCATTTTTTTTTTAATTTTTCAAAAAATTTCAACAAAACCATATCATGTGAACCCTCGTTGGAACAAGCTCGACGAGCTCGTTCCAACGAGGGGTCATATGATATGGTTCAGTTGAAAATTTTTGAAAAATAATATTTTTTCAATTGCTGAATTTGCATATTACGCGGGCGGATGCGGCGGATTGGTTGGGTAAAGGGTTGACAGAGATTTACTCTGTAACCCATGTATAACTGGGATCAAATTTTTACTAAAGGTGTTGTAAATGGTTTGGTTTTTGACAGTTATGCAACTGACAGGTTTATTCTGTTTATCAGAATTCAACAGTCAGATCTTCTTCATTATATTGTCCTTTCAGTTCACTAACCCACAAACCTCCGGAAACCGCTTACGGTTTTCGAATTAGTAGACCAGTGATTCCATTTGGCTTGCTAAGAACCATAACTAGATTTGTTTCCTTCACATTAATTTTACTGAATTTACTGATTGATACACTTACCCATGCCAGATTTCCAAGTGTCGGTTTCGGTATATTTCCAAACAGTGTCTTAAATACACATTCCACGAATGTGACTATATATGGAATACATATCACTGCAATTATCATATAAACCCATCTGTCTCGACTGTTGAATGCCTGCAACATAAAATAACCATATGTCAAAAAGTTACACGCTAGCTTCGACTTTGTGAAACGCGATTTCACTCTGTTGGAATCAGTTATTGTAACTGAACTGTCGTTACTAAAACGGACAGAGCATTTGAACACGATAGCGAAGAGGACGCGATCCGTTCGAAATTCTGTCTGCTTTTTTCCTACAACAAAAAATCGCACCTGACAAACAAACGTGCGAAAATATTGCACCTTATTTTCATTTTTTCTTCATTCAGTCTTTATTTTGAAGTATTTTATTTATAAAATCTCTGTCCACAGGTGTAAATATGTCGCGTTTAGGCAGTGATCCTATCGCGATCCGATCGAGAAAAAGACTGCTTTTGTGATCGCAATACTATACAGCTCGGAAGGTTGTTACAGACTGACGCTGATCCTTTATGCAACATCATATATAAAGGGGTGTGGATCACTGCTTAAAGCACTTTCATTTTCATTTCAAAACAACGGCATGTAATGACCTTCCATCATTCTTATGTATAGCGCACTATATGATAAGAATGGAGTCAAATTGAAAAAAGACATTGTTTAAAAATTGGTTCCCCTACTCTTCTAGTGATGAAGAATGAAGCACTTTAGCGTCTTTTGTTGTCGAATGCAAAACATGCAAATGAAAAATAAATCACAGATTTAAACATATGACAATACAAATTAAACAAATACTCGGATTTCATATTTCTCTACAAATAAATATGATAATTAGAGGTTGTTACTTGACCGAGATATCAGCCCGAGGTAACTTCATATCAACCTGAGCTCTGCGAATAACATATTTTTTATTCGAATCGAATCGAATCTATTATTCGAAATCCAACCTCGAATCGAATACAGGCGTCTTGAAGTCCCGACTGATAAAATATTCCAGCTACACCATAGAGGTATGCCTCCTTCGTCGAAGGCATGCCTTGATGATGTAGTTGGAACATTACCCTGTAAGGATTTTTGTTAAAAAGCAGAAACGGGTGCGAGAATTGGACACTGAACGGGGCTAGCCGCTAGCAACCGTGAGTGCGTCGTCGGTATTGCTTGGGAACTTTAATTTGCTTTCAGCAGTGGATGTGACTATTGAAACTGGAATTAGCATGGATGCTAGCAAGGGCACCGATGCTTTTTATGTTCATATAGCGGAAATTACACTCAGTCTTTATTTTCAACATTATTTATGCACATTTTCTATTTTCAGCTATACGTTTTGCGAGACGACTAAGATGACTGATACCAAGAGAAATGTCAGTGGATATTCGAAGGAAAACGAATCGGACAGCCAATTTCGATTCGAATCGAATACCAACATAACATTCGAAATCGAATAGAATCTCGAAGCTTCGCAGGGCCCTAATTACATAGAGCCAATATGAAACTAACCAAGATAACAACCTCTTTATTTATTAACCCTTTACCTAACATGAAAAGCAGACGACACTTGCAAAAATAAATCTTGAATAACTAATTTTTTTCATTTTTTGTCTCAAAAACATAGGTTATGACCCCTCGTTGGAACAAGCTCGACGAGCTCGTTCCAACGAGGGGTCATAACCTATGTTTTTGAGACAAAAAATGAAAAAAATAATGAAAATTAATTGGCGATTTTTGAGTATAGCGCTGGCCGGTTTTGGCCGTTACGTTGGGTAAAGGGTTAAATTAAAACACATAATTACAAAATGTTCTCAGATCTGTTACAGTTTTCTGAGAGTGTTATTGTTTCTCATTCTTTTCACAAAGTCCGTACTTTCCTCTTCTCCTAGCTCAGCTATCCGAACGTCTCTGTTTCCCCATCAGGGACGCCACGACGTTCGGATTGCTGAACTACCTCTTCTCCCACTTCAACGAATCTCTCCTGTCGACACTGAATTGTAGTTTGGGATGAATGTTCTGTACAACTCTCTTCTGTCCTCTTATCCTTCACCCAATCGTCGCCCATTGCCGTCATTAATTCATCGTCATTGAAACACTCTGTTTCAAACTACTCCATTATGCCCGGTTACACAAAGTTTCCTGATTGCGTTCGACGAGTAACGGTTAACGGTTTCGATGTAAACAATTCGTTGCGCCGAGTAACGACGCATCAGTGTGAATAACGCTGGCTCGATTTATATGGTTCGAGATTGGCGTCATATTAGCCGAGTTTGGAGTCGTATCCGCCGAGCTTGAAAATGGTCAATTCTGGGTAAAAAAATCGTATCTAATAAATAATGGAGTATATCACCCAGCAACATTTGTTTGAAAAATAGCTTTGTTTGCAGACTATGGCAGTTAAGTTAATAGCAGAAAAGTATTTTAGATCTATCACTATAAATGTTTGAAAGGAATCGTTAGCCTTTTTGTGTAAGGTCAGTTGCCAGGCCTTTTGGAATTCAAATAATTCACTTCAGTAATTTAATACTTAATAATCCCAGGTTGGAAAGACGATGCTGGAAAAACCCAATTGCAACAAGTTTATAGTATTGTCCAGATGAATGATCATTTGACAGTAATTGTTTTTAAGTTTGTATTTCTATGAAATGTTTTTTCCACAAACAGGCCATCCCTCCACACTTTTATAGCAGACATAAATACACATCTTTACATTAAAAATCCCGTGAAAACGATATGTAAGCACGTGATGACAGTTACTTCCAAGTGGTCCCAATCTGCATACCCATTAAAATGATACAAACCAAAAATGAAAACAAAAATACAACAAACCATTTTACCAGGCTTAAATAAAGTAATCTACTTACTGCTCTGCTACTGGAATTTCACTTTTTGCCCTTTCTCTCTACCTTGTCCAACAATTTGATAAAGTCTAAACATTTTTAGTTTCAATGCATCTATCAAAACTGATATTTGTATTTTGAAACTCTCGCCATAATCTGTAATATTTTGGATGGAAACAGCGTACATAAGCATAATGCTTGTTGCTGAATCAAACTTCAGGTTTTTGTGTAATGCGACATAAATATCTCTCTTGTTGCATTTATATTTATATTCATACTGGACGGAAATAAATATTGTTTGAACCAAAGTAATCCAACGTTGAAATAGCTCGTCATGGTACAAGGACGTAGGAAGCATTTCGACCTTTCGGGGGGGGGGGGGGGGGCACGCCCATACAATGGCATTCACACACTCATATATATTAGTGGTAGCCAATGTTCCTTAGTGACAGGGTAAGAATACAATACACAAAGCTATGTTTGGGACTCACACACCTCTAGATTGAGAAAAATGAACATTTTTAACACATTTTCCAAACATTGTTTCGGCCAGATGGGGAAATTTGTTACATATGGAGCAAAGAATGTGCATCTTCCTCGACCTTAAAGGCCGTAGTAGAGACAAATAAAACGAGGGAATCGTGAGTCGTATCATAAATGAAAAGAGTGTTTGCATCCCCTTCCTGCTATTTCCCAATAAAATTGCAATGAAGGGTTGGTAAAGATAATGTTGGGCTAAACTCTCCACCGCTCTCTCTCACTCTCGCTACTCCCCTCTCCCCTATCTACCAATTATTTCTGGAAAACGTGCTCCCAGCCGCCCCCACCCCACTCCCGTAAATACGTCCCTGTCATGGTCATTACATTGGGGAGTATTAAGCTATGGTTTGTAACATGAACATTAACAGGCATTGCAGATCGAATAATAACGTTCAATAACACATATAAGATTTTAAGCGTCATTTTTCAAAAGCCTTTAAAAATAGTAATCTGAGAAGCAATTACAAAATACGATGTAAAAATACTTATATCGGCCGAGTTTTGTTCCTCCTTTTATTTCTTTTACACAGTTTAATATTGATAACCATTTTTATCAAATACTCTCCAATGGAACTATGTAAGTCTGAGAGTGATAACAATTATATCTTCCTTCACTAATGAAAATATACAAATCTGTCTTCACTAAAGAGAAATGAGTTGTCAGTTTTAGTTAACTGTTTTGTTTTGCATTATCTAAAATTTGAACTGGAAATAGGGAGGGCTATGGTTAGTTCGAAGCAGGAAGTAAGATGGGATTCGTTAGATTATTTGAAAATTGTGTGGATGATTGTACTTTTATATCAATGGCTTCACAGTTATGCCGACACTAAACAACTAATTATTTTCAGCTATCAATACACGGCGATCAGTGAATTTTTCAAACTGCAAGTTCACCACTTCACGATCAGCTGTAATGGTGTCATAATCAGTGGTGGCAAACGAATGTAATAAAAAGAAAATGTACACGTTTTGAGTGGATGCCACAATCACTTCACTCGCGAGGACAAATAATAGCACATCATCACGCTTCGCCAGATGTGAAAATAGTCTTTTTCGTCCCCAATGGTGACAAAATAGAGGTATCCACTCGAAACTTGCGGGCATCTGAAATCGAATATTTTTTTTTTATCTCTTGTCGTAAAATCATAATGGACGAAACTTTTGCACAAAACTGTTATCTGCATCGAAAGTTTAAAAAAATAATTCAAGTTGCAATAAAAAGATTAGTACTTTAACCATCTATCTATTTAACATTAATATCCGGCCAGCGTTGTGGACAGAAATTGCCATTCAAAATTTATTTTTTCCAAGTTGACGTCAAAAAAACAAAGCTTATGCCTTATCATTTGGGAATGAACTCATTGTACCTGTTCCAATGAGGGAATCATAAGCTACACTTTTTATGCGAAAAGGAGGAACAATTTTCGTTATTCAAGAACTTTGTTTGAAAATGTCATCTTTTATCCGCGTTGGGTGAAGGGTTAAGGGAAATGCCTTTCCCTGCCAGTATACATTTATAAATTTATATTTTTTCTGGTTGTGTTGGTGTTTTATTATTGTAAACTTGGATATTGCAGATTTACACACATTTATCAGTTTTGTATTTGTTTAGATGACTAATTTTTATCGCATTTATATTATTAACATTTTGTTCATGTTCATACATTACCTGATTTGGATTTCCTACAGCATGTGTCATAAGTAGAAGGCTGGCTTTACTGGCCATGGCACTCGCTAATACAAACACAAATATAACAAAGTAAGCTATCACTTTCAGTGCTTTTGCGGCCACCTCGAACCAGTTGGTAGTTGTTTCATATATGGTTTCGCTGTTCCGGGACACGGTTCGAAATACATCCCACGGCTGGTGGCTGAAATACATAGTGAAAATCTTTGCTGAGTGAATATAACAACTAACTGTAGTAATGCCAAACCGTAGCCCTGGACATCCGTGAAAACAAGACATCTCACTAGTAGTTTGCTTTTAATAAACATAAACAACCATGTGTCGCCAAATAGCTGGGAAACGTATACGTTGTGTGTGAATTCTGAGTTTTATTAGTTTAAACAATATTTATTTCCAGTTCTCAAATATATGCAATTTTGTCTATTGTCTAAAGTGATTTTTTTGATTTGATTGGTTGATAGATACGTGGTATGAGGCCATATTCATTGAAACCCACGATACGTCCGCCCAGCCACTGACAAATTTCCCATACCCAGTGGAAGCCTCGTTCCGAAATCTACAAATTGTCCATACCCCGTATAATTTTTTTATACTAGTCATATCGGCATATTTTCACAAAAACTCGTTTGCACAAAAATTCCAAAGAAACCTGTATGGCTCAACAATGGAAGATAAAAGATCTCATGCTGTGTGTGTTCACACATGAAATAGATTGTACTTCTAAAACGGAAAGTCAATAGATAAATTCGTTACCCCGTGTCTGATCACGTGGTACGGGTTTTTGCCTACCCGAAGCCAGCCGTACGGGTTTTTACCTACCCGAAGCCAGCCGTATCGCATGAGGCCTTCGGCCTCATGGGATACGGCTGGCTTCGGGTAGGTAAAAACCCGTACCACGTGATCAGACACGGGGTAACTAATAATATCAGTTTAATAAGTGTGGATCCAACAGTAAGCTGTAAGCTTATACGAGGTTGTTTCCACCAGTAGAACACTTGAACATAATACAACCGAGAAGACAGGTACACATACAATCAAGATTACCGCCCAAACCCTATAATGATGAATTATTCATTACACTTTCTAGTTATAGTTATGATTTTAAAGTAGGTTTGGTAAAGGGGGGAAATAAGAGATAATTATATATGTTGTTAACTAAATAATGAAGATAAGAAGAAAATGGGAAGACATGGTAGAAGAGGGTTTTTGTTTAAATGGGTCTTGATAACTACATGCTGCTGAACCACCTCCGTTCCGTACTTTGTTTCAGTTGAGGTATCTGGATACGTGTCGGTTTTTAGTATAGTTTTTCTTAGGTAAGTAACTTTCAGCAATGTTTATCAAGAAGTATTGACTGCTGACTCAGGACAGAAACATAAGAGAATACGAATGTCAGAATGAGACAATAGTATTCAAATAGGCACGTATATTTACATAGGAGAGAAATGCCACGAATTTCAAAAAACTAGATGTACTTTTCTACCATTTGCAGTGATAGTCAAGAACTACAATCCAACCAATACAGATACAAAGGTCACTTAGTATAACTCCCACCAGGTCAGGTAGAGTTAGGTATTCTGTGATAAACCAAAACTATCAGCCATTTGTATGTAAAGTATCAGGAATGGAGTGGTTCAGCAAACCAGCTAGTATTTTACCGGATAACTACAGCACGTGGAGAGCGAATTGCAACCAAACCCCCGCAGAGCGGAACTATCATCCAATGTATCACTTCAAGTTCTGTACATAACGACATGCAGCACAAGCAATACTCCGGCCAACGGGACTCCGGGTTCAACCCGGAGGTCCGTCGGTCGGAGCCTTGCATGCTCTTACCGCGTTTTGCAACAGATTTGAAATTATTGCTTGGGCGGGATTTACATTCCACGGGCGATCCATCCACAACACACCCTCCACGCACTGTGTCATGATAGTTTTTGAAATCTGTAATGAGGCTATTTTCTCTGATGTTGACAGGGATATCATTCCATAGTTTGATTGTTGATGGAATAAATGATAGTTGATAATTTTTGGTTCGAAAGAAAGAGACACGGTGATTTTGAGCATGACGTAAATCACGTATTTGATTCATTGATATTGGTGGGGGATTCTATTGGAAATATAAGATGATACAAGATTATGTATGATACATTTTAAAATACTGTATTAGTTTATGTTTTTATCGCCTTAACTGCAGTGATTCCCAACCAGTTTCTTCAAAAAAAAAAAAAAAATTCTGCTGACACTCAGTGTGACACCAGTAATAATTCGGGCAGCTGCAATTTGAATATTTTCAAGATTCTGTGAGTTATTTTCTGTACAGTTGTCCCAAACTGTATCCGCATATTCAAGTAGGGGCCTCAGGAAAGCAAAATACATTTTCTCAAAGTGTTTTACGATCTAGAAGAAATTTATATTTCCTAAGAAGGTCCAGTCGAAACCAGGGTTTTGTGCAGAATGTTATATGTTGTTATTCCAAGTACTCTTAGAGTTGAGGATTACACCTAAATGTTTATGTTCTTTGACTTCTTTAATGGGGATATTGGTCATTACAGGGTGTTGGGGGGGGGGGGGGGGTGTAAATAACTGGGGCTCTCTTACGTGATATGATCATGCTTTCGGTTTTCCCAGGGTTGAATTCTACTAACCATGAATGAGCCCACTGTTCTATTGTAGCTAAATCGTTATTCAAAATACAGGATGCCTGGTGAGGATCTTCAACAACTAAGTAAAAAGTTGTATCATCTGCGAACAACCGTATGCTGCTAGTTAGTCCTACAGTTGTGTCGTTAATACAGATCGGGAACAGCAGAGGACCGAGAATGGAACCCTGTGAAACGCCAGAAACAACTTCTTTCCAGGAAGATGAATTAGAATTCACTACAACTCTTTGTATGCGATCACTGAGATAGGACTTGAAGAAAGTAAGGAGCTCTCCAGTAATACCTATTTTATTCAATTTATAAATCAATCCTTTATGCTAGACCTTGTCAAAAGCTTTACTGACATCACAAAATACAACCCGCACATCTTTGCCTTCATCAAGTGCGCAGCTGAACGCATCATATATGTCGGTAAGTTGTAGAATTGTTGAGTCACTCGCAGTAAATCCCGACTGGCAGGGACTTAAGATTTTGTTTTCGTCTATGAAACACAAAACTTTTTTGAAGATACAACTTTCAAAAACTTTTCATAAGCAACTGATCAGAGATATTAGGCGGTATAATTTGACAATATGTTGGGTGGATCTTTTTTCATGACTGGGGTAACATTTGCTTTTTTCCAGTGAGCAGGAAAGTACGAATGTCCAAACAAAATATTAAATAACTTGGTGAGGGGTTCGATAGGAAGGGCAATATTTCAGTAGCCACAGGCTTATTCGATCAGGCCCCGATGCCTTTGAGATGTTGAGAGACATCAAAGAGTCGCGCATACCCCTTGGTCTTAATTGTATATTGCTGAGCGTCGGGCGTTCGGGGAATATCGCACGAGGAAGACACGCGCGAGTATCCGCAACAGATGAGATTCCACAAAAGAAGTCGTTGAAAGCTTCGGCTTTGTCCGCATTCAATGATAATATTTTGTTGGAATGTAGTAAATTTGGAATTTCAGTCCGGCTATTTCCCAGGAGCAGTTTGAGTGTCTTCCACCAGTTAGAAGAATTGGTTGTAGTACTGTCCAGGATAGCTTGGATCTTGTTATAGTAATTTATTTTGGATTTTCTTATTACAGAAACAACTTCATTTCCTATTACACGACACCTTTCCCAGGCCTCGGGGTGATTATTGAATTTGGCAAAACGGTAAAGACGTTTCCTGAGACGTATTAAAAGTCTCATTCCGTTGTGCATCCATTTAGGTTCTTTTCTCCTAACAGTAATTAATGTATTTGGGATATAGATCGATTCTAACACTAAGACTTTGGAACTGAAATTTTCGACCAGATTATCTAGGTGAGGATTAGAAAAAAGAGAATCCCAGTCATAGCAGGAAAGTGCGTTGTTAAGCCCATCAAATTCACCTTCATTGTATATCCAAATTTGGCGTTTGAAACTTCCATGTTTTTTTTCGTAAAATCGACTTCAAATGACACTGGACAATAATACCTTATTAGATCAGGAAGGAAGGGGTCGACAACTTCACAGGAAATCATTCTAATTGAGTCACTAACAGCGATTACGTCCAGTAAGGTTTCTGATGCTTCTGTGAAGAAGGTGGGTTCGGACACCAACTGTCTCAGGTTAAAGTATTCGGCAAGCTCTTTGAACTTACCTTTTAGAGGGGGAAGTAAGTTGTCATTGAGATCACCGGTAATTATTATATAGGGAACACTAGAATCCTTGGCCCTCTCAATAGATGCAAATATAACGTCCCAGATTGCAGCGTCACTATTTGGAGGTCGGAAGAAAACCCCCAGCAGAAACGACTTAGTGCCAGCGAATACCTCAACCCACAGTCATTCAAGAGGGGATATTTCTAGATCTGGTCTAAGCCTAAATGAGATTCCAGACTTTAAGTAAAGAGCTATACCCCCTCCCCTAGTTTGTCGGTCTTTACGTAGTACCTCATCAAAACCTTCACTACTGATATCAGAGTTGCTATCGGCAGAGCTTAGCCATGTTTCAGTAAATGCACAAATGTCAATGTTCATCATTTCACATTGAAGAGTTTCGATTTTTGGTTTTGAACTTCCCATTGTTCATTTGGTAGATTTTAAACCCGGCTAATGACTAATCACAACTTGAGTCGTACTATTTAGACTGGGGGGGGGGGGGGGTGAGGGCGGGGGGGGGGGGGGGGCGGCAGGATTTAATTCAACATCACCCGAAAGGTATATCAGCAGAAAAATCCAAGGGAGAATGGCAGAAAAAGTTACTAGGATTAACAGCGTGAAGAGTTTTTTTTATAAACTGAGGTTGTTACTGTTGACGGTGTGACTGTATCTGGCTTTTTGTAAGAAGGTACCTCTCTTTGATAAATACAGATTTCCTCGAGTCCTCTCAGAGTGCCCATTAAGTGCATCAAAGCCAACATTAGAGTGACTCCTATAATCTTGTATAGCAATACGAGATTTATTAATAAGACACAGGGAGCGTCCAGTTGGTTCTTCCTGCGTACACTCCCACACACACGCACGCACGCACGCTCAAAGAACAGACCAACCCGCATTCTATATATCTTTATCTCATCCATGGTAAAGCAATAAAAATAAGATTTTCAAAGTGAGGTAAGGCGGAGCGGGTCTGTTTCTGTTCAGGTCTGCAGTGACTATCGCATGTACCAGAACAGAGATCGCCACGGGAGAAACTGGGCACGATGTTTGACAACTGGCAAAGGCTTGGGAGTCAGAGTGAAGAAGCAAAGAAAACATGTATGAAAATAGGAAACGATATGAGAAAAACATACACAGCAACAATACACGATATCAGCAACACAGCCGACATTCTGGCTTAGGATTGAAAGACCCAGCAACTGATTTATGGAGACGTGATTGGACCGAGATCATGTAGAAAGGATAAAAATGTAACGCAGCCACGCCATGAGCGTATCTATCTCTTGGCACATTACGTAATCGGCAAGCCAGCCCGCTCAAGACTCATCCTGGGATAGAAAGATATTACTGTTCATTCCGTAACATATTGCTGGTAAAGCAATCAGTGAATACTCTATTAGTAAGTTTTATTTCTTAACATTTTTGATTATTTTTATGGGGGGGGGGGGGGCATAAATCATTAATCGGGCCCCGAGTAATCTTAATACCTGAAGCTCCGAAATAGACTATCGCTGCAAAAGGAAACCCTCTTCGAGATAAGTACGAAAAGATGAAGAGGGTTAATAACACATCGATGGTACCCAATGTGAGTTAGTGATCGGAGCAGATAAGTATGAAGTATGAAGTGTGAATCGTCCCTATGACATCGCCTCTTAGCTGAATGGAGGGAAAAAGGGGATGAGGAAGGGGGAAAGATCAGATTTCGAAATATACTAAGGAGGGTTAAAGGATATCACAGTTTTATAAATGACTCACACGCACCCAGGTTACTACTGGAGGGGGACAGCGCACTCAATCGACTTTTCATTTTAAATCAGCCAAACACGCGTATCTTAAATATGACCTAAGCCCTTTGAGCTGGTATACTGTCATCATACTCGGGAGATGAGTCCCTTCTATTGTGGCCTCTTTCTAAGTTAAGGATTTATAAACACATACACATACATATAGAGAGAAAGGAGTCACATATACTAGATTGGGCTGTATAATGTTATCAGAAGATCAATACAGGCAATTAGAAGCACGCTCGCTGGTGATAGTCCGTCCACATATTCCATTACCCGTATAGAACTACTGCAAGGAAAGTGATTAGTTGCCATCTGAGCTGCTCCAGTTTGGCATCTCGAGCGAGCCAGGCTACCGATACTAATTTGGCACTATTCAGAATGCAGGAAAGGCGGATGCCGTGACTAAGATCGTGGGGACATACTGGTTACATACTATATTAAGAAAGAAAAGTCTGTATATATACATAGGCAGCTTGTACAGTGGGAACACACACAGCCACTCAGGCACTCAACTCGATTATGGCGATTATGACCACCATCATTATTACATACTATATATTACTATATATATATATATATATATATATATATATCTTCCTTGATGCTATACATGTTCTGCATTGCAACCACGCTGGTTGCGTAGTGTAACCATAGAAACCAATCAAGGACGTCTGACAACTTTTGATACTACATAAACTGAGTGAGGCTTATAAATGGAATTATTCTTGACTACTCTGTTGCTATCATATCAACGAAATTCGGGGCTCCATTTTATAATCATAGAACATCAAATGTGTTCCCCGCAGAACAGAGCCAATATGGCTCTCTCCAATGAGGGAGCGCGGGCAGTTTACTTAGAAGGAATATATGATACAATTAATGAAATACATTAACAATTAATGGTTCGGTACTAGGAACATCGTAAGATGTCCTCTGTGGATACTTTGACAAAAAAATATTTGGCGCCAATCGTTCGATTACGAACTGCAGATATGGCCCAAACAATGATCTGAGAAGCATGTTTTCACTCAATATCATCCAGTAGTACATTATATGTTGTAATTTAGGTGCTCTTGGTCATCTATCCGTTACACAGCAGTCCACGGACCAACAGTGAATAGAAGTCAATACAAACGCGATCCCCAGTTTGATCTGGTTAGGATTATCCAGTTGGGACCATTCCAAATGAGACAAAAATGACCGAGGTAAAGCAAGTATCGAGTGATACGTCGGAGTGAACAACCATACAATTACTGACCACACCTCACTATACAAGGGTATTGTAGATGTTTGTCAGCCTCATCCAGACTGCGGGACACAAGACCCTCCCAGTCACACTCACAGAGTTTGAGTGGGCTGAGATGCATGGGCCACGGCCCGGATGAGATTCAGCATAGGGCACGTGACTCCTAAATATCAGTAAAGAAATCGATATGAATCGGTAGTTCACGCGCCTTGGTTGAATTCACACCAAGCAGGATTCTATACTACCATAGCCAACAACTGATTATGCAATCCACACCAGCCTGGATCACAACCATGGTAGTTATAGAAGTTGGTGGTTTAACCTCACACTTCCGAGGGAGGTGACAAGAGCACTATCCTGATCCCGGGGCATATCAAGTGATATGCCATATAAAGACCACGTTGACGCTCAGACCACTAGAAGGTGGTACCAGAGTTGGGCATTAGAATGGCCAAAAAAAAAAAAAAACCCAAACAAACAAACAAAAAAAAAAACAGTGTATGGAAAAGTAGACTTGTTATCATTTTGAGATGTTTCAAGTTATTTGCGATGTGGGTCGATAATTTCATTATCACGTAAGTTCATTATCGATAAGTACTGTTTTATTACACGCCTGTTCAATGAAATCCCCATCCACAGCAACACTAAACCATGCGGAAAATGAAAATTCGTTCCGCACACATGTGCGAAACGGACATTTTTGACGGATTATTTTTAACTAGAAGCGAAATTTCACTGGAATGTTCTACAAATCGTTCACCGTAATTATAATTTGAATCCCTATCGATAGCTAAAAATCGTCCCCCGAGTTCTAGTGTGTCCTATGTGCCAATAGGCACATATAACACATTGGAACTCAGGGGACAAAAAAGTAACACGAGTTCCTCTCGCAAATTTGGTTGGCGATAAAATGTGTTCTTTTTGTTAATAATTGTCAAATGAATTGCTGAATATCCTTCTAATATTTGTTTTTATAGACGGGAAGGCGTGCAAAAAAAAGAACGCTACGCGTTTGTGAATGGGTTAATCGATATGGCACGAGTGTCAGCGCGGAAGAACAAAACGAGAGGCCACTGGCCACAAGTTCTGGAGGTACATGTTGGAAGTTATGCTTATCTTTATACACAAAGTGGATATGTTTACAAGTTTGTTGGGTAAAGAATCTGCACTGGTATATTAATTCGGTTTCTTGATAAAACTTGTAAAAAGCTGATTTTTGAAAGTATCTCGGCAATGAAAAGGATTAGACTATAAGTAGCGTTATATTCTTTCTCTTACTAAATGTTCATCTTTAAGTGTGGATTAGAGGTTATATCAAGACCATATAGACACAGAAAAAAGGTAAGAACACTGACAGATCCTCAGGTCAGTGCCAAATCACTCCGCGTATTCTATAAAATGGTAGGTAATTTTCGGTCGTTTTGTTGTGTAAAGAGATGTCCCCTTATACCGAAGAAAATTTCAGTTTTATTTTGCTTCTTACCTATCTGTGTCAACCAGGATTTACCTTGAATGCTGACATTGTTCTGGGAAATTTGTATCGTGTAAAGTGTGAAACGGTGCTTTATTACACGCCGGTCCTATGAAATCCCCATCTACAGCGCAACACAAAACCATGCGGAAAATGAAAATCCGTTTTGCACACATGTGCCGAACAGAAATCGTTGACGGACTATTTTATAGAAGCGAAATTTCACTGGGATTTTCTACAAATCGTGCACCACAATTACAATTTTAATCGCTAATGATAGCTAAAAAGCCTCCCTAAGGTCCAATGTGTTCTATGTGCCAGTAGGCATATAGAACACATTGGAACTCAGGGAACGAAATAGTAACACGGGTTCCCCTCGCAAATTTGGTTAGTGATGTGTTCTTTTTGTTGATAATTGTCAAGTGATTTGCTGAGTGTCCTTCTAACAATTGGTTTTATAGACGTGAATGCGTGTAATAAACACAGAACGACACCCGTATGTGAATGGGTTAATTGATATGGCACTTGTGCCATCGCGGAAGGATAGGATAAAACTCGATGTCTGCGGCCTCTCATTCTATCCTCCCGCGCAGGCACTCGTGTCATATCAATTAATCCATTCACAAGCGTGTGTCGTCAGAGAAAATTCAAGTGTTGAAAGAGAACGAATATATAGCTATTTTTCATCTAACACACCTCATTTTGACATATTATCCTAAAGCATCTTACAGGAAAGAGTACAGGAATAATCTCAAATCAGAAGTTGATAAAACTTCGCAAATTGAATTACGATGTGTTTAATTAACGCTGTGTGGATTTTTATGATTCGTTTAGTAAACGGCTAATAACACTGATTACCTTTGATGCTAACCATTTAGATGACACGATTCACTGACGACACCTGCATAATTATTTCTTGAATATCTAAAAATCATTTTGTTTTGAAAACACAGCTTATTGGAACGAGCCCAGGAGGTGTCATAAACTGTGTATTTAATTCAAACATCATCAGTTTGAATGGCGATGTTTGTGAATAGTGATAGACTGCTATGGTTGTTATATTATGCAAAAAGTCTAAGGAGTAAACATGAGACAACCATTTTTTTTCTGAGGGTGTGTATCATATCTGTCTTTAAAACGACTCATTATGTTTTTTCTACAGATACTTAGCAATAATTTCAATGATTTCGGGACTTGCTTCATAACCAACTAATCGGCCTGAGAATAAAACGTGAGTGCGATCCTGGTTAGATGCTATTTTAAACAAAATCGGCACCTGAAGTGTGTGCTCACTCTCTGAACGTCTTATGAGAAATATATATATTTATATAAAAAAAAATAAAATAAAAATAAAAAACAGCTGGGCAAATGAAAACGACAAATGTCGAAGATTTTCGCAGTGAAAACTTAAAATCAAACATTCAATCACAATATATATCTTTTGAGGAAAGGGGATAGGTGCTAATCATCATTAAGGCAGGTTGTTCAACAACGAATATCTTCAAAAGTAATTGAGTTATTGTATTCTCCGTGCGTCTGTCATCGTAACAACTATTCTCAAATAAATTCCACGTGTTAACGTGCCATTAATTGCCGTTCATATTCCAGTTCCTTTCTAGAGTTTCTATCATTAACCTGATGTTTTTTTGCAAGAGGCTCAGATCTGTTACTAAATGGTATCACAGAAAGAGCAAATCAAAGATACACAGAGATGTTCTTCATTTCAAAAACAGATGACGACAAGAACGTTTTCAAAGACATAATCCATCGGACCTTACCCTACCCCGTTAAACATCAGGACAGGTTATACTTCTCATATACATAGCGGCGTGGGGTTAACATCAAACAATGTAGCCTTAACGCCAGGTAAAGGGTTAATCACACATCGCGTAGCTTACGACCTCTCATTGGAACAAGCTCGTTATTCAAGACTTTTTTGCAAGTGTCGTCTGCTATTCATGTTGTGTAAAGGGTTAAACTAATTTTCGTTCAGACTAAAGAGAGTTAACATTCTGCTTACAAATCAGGTTAATCAGCCTGGGTAGCTGATCTGCAAACACCATTTCCGGTTAACTGGAGAGAAAAAAATCGAGCCGGAAGTATGTATTACACCGTTCTCTGGGAGTCGATCGATATCTAGAGAAATGCGATGTAGTCCTCCATGTTTTGATAGCACTTGTTGCTTTAGTGTTACTGTCTAATACATTACAAAGCATATTGACATTATTCCCAAATCCTTGAGCTAGTCACAGAATAAATATAACAGTCCAAATCAATTGTCTGTTTAACAGGTGTTTCAATGTCACAAAGCTGCATCCATATAATAAGGAATTCAGAAAACTTGCCTTTGTGTATAAATCTATATCACACTAAAAAGAGCATTTCCATTTTTTTCATATTAACGTTCTTGCTAAAAGTGTCTCCACCGGCAGCCTAACGTAGATATCTTTTCTTCTGGTGAAGGTTCGTTGAAACCATGTTTTTTTCGACAGAAATTAGCAATACAAACCCGTGCCGCGTGCCAAAATGACATGCGGCTAATCTCTGTTTGGCTAAAATTATCGGAAATTCTGTGACTTCGAGGCCTATGTTTAGAAAAGGTGCGCCCACCTTATAGTTGAAAAATGTTTTAATAGCTGATTTCGAAAAGGCTTACTCTATTTCATCGAACTGGCAACTGACAGATACTTTTGGCGTAAACGAGCATCATGTAAGTTAGAAACAAATCAGATACAACCGACATTTTCAGCCAAATTCTTTGAGGAACAGGCTGACGCCCACCGTCCCAATCCCCCAATATTTATACCGAAGACTTTACAAAACCTTCAACAGCCTGTGTTATGCAGTGTCGGGCGTTTTACGGGTAAAGGAGGAAAGAACACTGGAAAGAACTACAATGTCGCGATAAGGACTCCCTGGCCATACAAAACATGGAGAGATCCAAGACGCATAGCTTAAAGCATGCGTATGATCAGCCTACGATACTTCTTGGTACCCCGAGTCATGGCGCCGAAAACGGAAGCGTGTCTTATTCGAGAACACAGCAAACTTGAGTTATTTTTTTTATTGTAAAAATGAGGATAAAATTGAAAGATATACTGCGCTGAACCTTTTAATGTTACAATTTAATGAATGCATTCACTCTGACACAATATTCAATTCTTGGTTGAACCCACTAGTAACTGAGAATACAGCAAGTTCCTGTTTTGGAATGGGTTGAACCTCAAGCTGTTGTGTAAATTAGTGGATTGACAGAGACGCTATGTACCCAACCCAACCCAACAGTTTTCCACAGTGAATAGTTTGAGCATAACACTTCACTTCAAACAATTCCGCAATATCTGTTTATATCTTACTTAAAATCGGACTAATATCGCAATTATGAAACTAAATGAGATCCGGCGATTTCATTTTGACATATGGACTAAAAAGACAAAAGATGTAATTTTCATATTTCTTTCGCTGCAATGCAACAAACAGTATTTCAGTGTCTTACTGTGTGAGTGTCTAACGCAAAGAGAGGTTATATATAAGACCGATATGGTGTATATTTAATTTTTTTTTGTTATCGACATTTTCCCTTTGTTGGCGTCATTTTACGGTCGCTCGATAAGGCGAGGCTCCATCTGGTACACTACGTTTTTTCCATGTGTTTGTTTGGTAAATACTCTGCGACAAAATATTGACGTTGTATTCTGTCATTTCTTGTCCACCTCTATATGTATATTTTTCCACATGACCTATTCATTTCGACGAGCGAAGCCAAGACATGATTGCGAGTCGAATGAGGCACAATATATCAGTATCAGACTCTGATTCATTTTTGTTATCACATTAGCATGAAGCAGTTCATGAGCTCACTGGGGATACACTACTGAATACATCCAAAAATAACCTTCAGGTACAAAGTGGAAACGTTTTTATTTCACGATAGCCAAATTATTCAAGTAAACGCAACGATGCATACCAAGGCAGAGTTTTGCAAAAAAAAAAACACACACAAAACAAATCAAACCAACTGGAAAGCAATGATTGAAAATTGTTAAACTCTCTCTGTACTCTTGTCTGTGTATTTCCCCTTCCCCCCTCCAGTTCTTTCTCCCTTTTTGTCTGTTAATTTTTCCATCCTTCCACCCTCTTGTTCATTTGTTTTCATGTTCCTTTATTTCATTTCGTCCCACATCTGTAGTCTTTATAATGTTTGTATGGTTTGTGTATATATTTAAATGTACAGACAAGTTTTTTTTTTAATCGGGATTGTTTTCTTGTACATTGTAGGCACAAGAGACATTTTCAAATACCGAGCACTTTTCCCCAAATACTTTTGCTTTAATTCATACAAATAAGATATCTTTAAACTAAATCCAGTTAAAGTGCTAGAACTAAATTTGAAATAATGATGTGGCATGTTTTTTCAGGGGGGTGGGGAGGGGAAATTATAGTCTAACAACGAATGTGGTTATATAGTTTCTGTAAGCCTGTAGTAGTTACAGAACGGCCACCGTGGACTGGTCACTTTCCATGGGAGACCAATATTTCCACGGACGAAATAATATTAGATTCCAAACACAAATTATAGGAATAATCATCGAAAATTTAATTAATGAAGCACCGTGTACAACCCGGTGCTTCATTAATGAAAAGTTTGCTGCTGATTGTTATTACCTGATAAACGCTTGCGTGGATATTATTGCCCATGTATGGATTACGGCCAGTCCACGGTGACTGTACTGTAAAGGGTTATGACTCAGGTTTAACGTAAAGACGCTGTGTCAACATTCCAAATGCAATTAAGTTGGATAAATCAACATGAAATACTGGTCCGTGCCAGATAACTAACCGTCATATAAGTGTGATAAAACAATGAAGAATTCACGAATTTACACAATCGATCACTCACGTGAATCATATGTCACGGGTGATCAATAACAACATAGAAACAGAGCACTGCCAAATTATGAAAAAATAGGCTCAGGGTTGCATAGCATCCCGTTGTGCCCCTGTTGGGCCGTATGATTAAATTATTAGTGATCCTCCTGTGAAGCTAGGTGTCTATTGTGTAGTCTGCTAACGGACTTACAACTTTTGCTTTACGTAAATATGTATGCATACCGTACTGAAAGGGTTAAATGGTCGAGTTACCAGACATCACTGAATTTAATTTTAACCTTTTACTCAAGGTAACGGTCTATACGGACTTCACTGTTCGCAAAAATCGTCTTTCAAATTTTATTTTTTCTTCAGTTTTTTCCTCCAAAACATAGCTTATGACCCCTCATTGGAATGAACGTCTTCCAATGAGGCGACATCGGTTTATTTCTCAGGCAATAAAAGAAATATGCTACTTGTTGAAGACATTTGCAAGTATCGTCTACGATTTGTGTTAACCCTTTGTTAGCACACGTAAAGCCCAAACCCGTTCAGAACAATTTCATTAAAAATCGCTATTCAAATTTGATTGTTCATTCAATTAGTTGCCCCAAAACATAGCTTATGACGAGTATAAGATATGTTTTGGAGGCAAAAAAGAACTATTCAAGGCTTATTTTTAAAGTACTGTCCCCTAGTTATGTCAGGTAAAGGATTAGAATCCTCAATAACTAAATTTGTGTATGTTCACAACATTCGCATCACAACTTTCCTGAGATGGGTTTATGATACGCCCTTCCGGCACCCATAGAAGTGCAAAACGCGCGTTAAGTTGCTTATTTTATTAGTTATTATTTTTGACCATGCATCGAGAAGCTATACATAGAACTATATAGTGCATCAAATTTTGAGGGTTTTTTTCATAACAGCGACTGCAATATAATAACTTTTTGCATTCTCTTCAAGCTGATGTCAAAACGGCAGAGTTTTCAGCAGCATATAGTTCCCATAAGACAGTTTGATATTTAGCCAATTATAGCTTGTTTGACAGAGCTCAGTGAGCTCTGTCGAACAAGATGTGATTGGTTAAATTCATAGTTAAACAAGAGAAAAACAGAGTGAGTTGAGAAAATTCTGTTACACTACCAGCGTGCTAGGGGTTAATCGCAGTATTGTTGATGGCCAAACACGATATACTATACCAAAAGTCTTTTGAGTTCCTCAATTATGATAGTTATAAAAATAACTGTTGGAAAGGTGATGTTAGTCGGAATATTACCTGTTTATCTAACACCATTGCAATTTAACAGTTTTGATTACAAGAAGTGAAGAAATGTTCGAATGGCTTAGGTGATTGTGCAGTTGTATGGTTGTTTCTTAAACGAGGATGATCCTCATTTCAGACATGAGGTAGAAAATCGAGGACGAATGAATGTATTGGCATCATTCAGTTCAACATTCACGGATGCAATGACTATGTCCGTGCTTGTTTGTACCTGGCTTTGTGTTTTTCTCCTACTATCTGGTCACATTGAGACCAACCCGGGACCCCTATACTCATCGGTGATATCAAGCTCTGACAATTCAGTTGCTGAATATTATCCAAATCATACGTCGACAAGGCTTTATCTCTTCCACTTGAACATCCAAAGCCTAAAACCCAAACTTGACATTCTAAGGTGTGAACTCGTCAACTAGGATATATGTGTGCTTACGGAATCATGGCTCCAGAGCAGTGACGATAACTCGAATTTGGCAATCTCTAGATTTCATGACCCAATAAGTAAAGATCGTCCTTCCAGGGGAGGCGGTATCGTTATCTACCTCAGAAACTCAATAGCATTCATACATCGCCCTGATTTGGAAATTGTCAATCTTGAGTGTATCTGGATGCAGATATTTACGGCTAAAAGTTTCCTCCTTGGGGCTTCTACAGACCGCCTAATTCAGGGACCGAAACCTGGAATCTTATTTAGACTTCTATTGAAAGAGCATTAGATGTACATACGCTTCCCGTGATAATAACCGGTGACTTTAACGACGATCAACTCCAATCCAACAATGGCCCAGTCCAGAACCTTTTGAACCTTTATAACTTGTCTCAGGTCATCCAGAAGCCCACGTTCTTCACGGAAACATCCGCCTCATTGATCGATTTAATTATAACTAACTGTCACAGTTTGATCGAATCGCATGATGTCGGATATCCATTTTTTGGCGAGTTCGTCTGTTATCACTGTCCAATAATGGCCCAAATTAAGTTTACAAAAGATCCTTCCTTAAGTCTTAAGCGACGAATATGGCTATTTTCCGATGCTGATCTTGTCAATCTCAACAAATCTATTGGGGAAGTTAACTGGAACATGATCTTGTCTTCAAACCAACCCGACCAGATTGTTGATGAGCTTACAAGTCACCTCGACAGGTTAACTACTTAATATATCCCCAGTAAATTAGTCACATTACGGCTCAACGAACCAAAGTGGATGCATAATGGAATTCGTCACTTAATACGCCAGCGCAATCGCCTTCATCGCTCTGTGAAACGCAGTGGTGCCGAATTGACTTGGGCAAGATATCGTAAGAAAAGAAATGAAGTAACCTCATCCATTAGGAAGTCGAAAGCGTCATATCTTATCAAAATCGAAAACACTCTGAATTCCTGTATCACACCCCTTAACGCCTGGTGGAAGACGCTCAAACTGCTCTTAGGAAACAAACACACTGTGATGCCTAATCTCATCCACGAGGGTGTTAGTCTTTTTAGTAATGTAGAGAAGGCCGAGGCATTCAATGAGTACTTTTGTTCAATTTCCAATCTTAATGACGGTAATAGCCCTCTACCACCCTGTTCTTTTGATTCTGACCGACCCACTTTGGACAATATTTTCCTTTAGCCCGAAGATGTGCAGGAAGCCTTGGATTCTTTCAAGACCTCTAAAGCTAGCGGGCCTGACAATATTAGTCCATCTACTCTAAAGGGATGTTCTTCGACATTAGCCAAACCATTAGCCGACATTTTTAACCTCTGTCTCACAAATTCTATATTTCCACACCAGTGGAAAGGGGCAAATGTCTCGCCAATATTCAAAAAGACTCTCGTGACCGAGTGACAAATTACCGCCCAATTTCACTCTTAAGCTGTGTTGGCAAGGTGTTTGAAAGTTGTATAGCAAAGAAAGTTAGAGAGTTCCTTGAAGCGAATAGCATTTTGACAAAATTTCAGTCAGGTTTTGTTTCTAAAGACTCCGCCGTTCTGCAGTTGAGTGAAATTTACCACACCATTAGCTCCGCTCTTGGAGAAGGAAAGGAAATAAGATTTGTCTTCTGTGACATCAGTAAGGCTTTGGACAAAGTATGCATCGTGGCCTTTTGTACAAACTCGAAAAGATCGGTATAACCGGTTATCTTTTGTCATGGTTCAAATCGTACTTTAGTAATAGGCGGGTCATTGTTAACTCTGAATTTTCTACCTGGAGAAACATCAGAGCTGGTGTTCCACATGGATCAATTCTAGGACCGTTACTTTTCCTTATCTACATAAATGACATCACTGATGGACTGGTGTCTAATATCCGACTCTTTGTTGACGATACATCTCTCTACCTCGCCGTTGAAGACCCTGTGTGCAAGCTGCAAGACTTATAAGTCCGACGACCTTCAAAAGATCGAATCGTGGGCATCCCAATGGCTGGTTGACTTCAATCCTGCAAAAACCGAGTCACTTATAATATCACGCAAGTCCACTGAACCAGATCACTCCACTATAAAGATGTCTGGTTCTGACATTAACGAAGTCACAAAACATGAACATCTGGGCTTAATCCTGAATGACCGTGGATCATGGGGCAATCATATCTCGGAAATCACAACTAAGGCATGGAACAGGATATCACTCCTCAGGAAGAATAAATTTTCCCTTGATCGTAGAACACTGGAAAAAATATTTTTCCCTTTTATACGACCACTACTGGAATATGCTGACACTGTTTGGGATAATTGTAACGATTACGAATCCTCCGAACTATAAAAAATACAGCTTGAGGCGGCTCGGATAGTTACTGGTGCTACACGAAGTGCAAGTAGGGCCTCATTATATGCCGAAACAGACTGGGAAACCCCCCGGACGCGCAGCTACAAAATGATTCATCATCTTGTCCCAGGTTATATATCATCTCTTGTCCCCCTCGATAACATCTGCTACTCACGAATATTCTCTTCGCAACAGTGCCATCTTAACCATCCCACACTGTCGCACCAACACACACTTACATTCCCTCTTGCCGTCGACAACCCGACTGTGGAATAGTCTACCCCCTGCAATTAGAGAAACTAGTTCCCTCGGAAACTTCCTCTCATACATGAACAAAGATAGATTCCAGACTCCAAAATGGTTGTACGCTCACAAATCACGTCAGACTCAAATGTATCACTGTAGATTACGTCTGAGCTGTAGCAACCTCAATGACCACCTGTTTAATAATTTTCTCGCTAGCTCACCTTTATGTGGCTGTAGGGAGCGCGAAACAACTCATCATTATCTTTTTAACTGTCCTCTTCATTTAGATATAAGAAGGGAGACGCTACAGCAACTTCCTTACGCCACTGACGTGGAAATTCTTCTCTACGGCAATGTCAACTTCAACGTACAAACCAACTCTGCAATCTTTCTCTGCCTTCAAAGATATATTGAGGCAACTCGTAGATTCGGATGACAATCAGTAGATCGTGTACCGAAATCAACACTGAAATCTCCAACATGGCGTATTCAATATATTGATCGCTCAACGTCGCTGATCCAAATGGGTGCTTCACCCGGATCCCAACCTGAATGCGCTTCGTGCCAGACTGTCTTAACTGGTCGGGTTCCACCTATCTTCGTCCATCTCACAGGAGCCCAACAGCCATAGTACCCACTCGGTCAGTCGAACTATTCCAACCTATACCTCCAATTACAACATTCACCATTCAAAAACACAAACCTCTGTTATATAATCCAATCTCACTCTTCACATTACCACATTACAGGTACACCAAAAAGTGATCTTCAAACGTTCATACTCCAACGTTTAATCCTAAGGTGGAGACAGCTTACATAAGCATTAGCTTTCTGCTGGATCCATTTTCCAATTCACAGTTTATGTTATTATCGTGTAATCTCTGTTTTTGTACTTCTTATATTGTTTGTTTGGAAATAAAATATTGTCAATCAAAATCGAGGACGAGGAAGCTATTCCCCAACTAAAATACCGAAGATTCCCCTATTGTTATATCCTGTACAGGAAGTGGGAAGTTCGCCTGCCTAGAAAGAATCGAGTTACGACACAAACTAAAGATCCAGAACATCGAACTGAAAATCAGTGGCAAACCATAAGGAAAAAAAGTACAACTAAACACGCATAAGAAATTACTATTGCCAAGTTTCATGAAATAATTGAAGTAGTTTTCAGTTAGTTTCCCTTGAGAAAACCATACTGATTTTCCAAATGAAGAGCTGTCTCAGAAAATAAATCCCTATAACACCGGGAATTACAAAAAATGCTGCTCATCTAAATAAAAAGTTGCACAACATGATAAATTATTAGGATACCAGAGATCTTTTTTGTAATAGTGGGAAGAACTGATGAGGGAGGATCTTTTGGCTGCCCAGCTGTCAACAAATGTCAATGATCTAACTGGCAATTGAAAAGAACGTATTAAATAAAATGACATAAGAGTGGTGTAAAAAAATCAAAACCAAGTTTTGAGTAAGCATGACTCTACCAGAAAGGATGACACTGACACTGCAGTGACATCACATGTGTGGGTAAACAATCTCCAAACAGAGCAGGAAAACAATCTGTAACAAAGATAGCTACACGTCGAAGGCGTGTAAAAGTTATTTAAAATGGCTAATGAACTGTAAGGAATGCAAATTATTTAGAGCAGTATTACAACACACCTGTAGAAAATAAACCAGTGGAGCGCGTATTGTGTTAAAATGTATCATACTTGTTAATACATGGATACTCTATCACAAAAGTAAATCTCTAAGGAGAGTGATTATACAGTGGTACCCACTTAACTGGATATCTCTTATTTGAATAAACTGTTAATTGAACACAACTTCCAACACAAAATCATTATACATCAATTACAAATTTGACCTGTTAATTGCACATAGGTGATAGAGCATACTCCTGCTAGTTGAATAAAAGAATCTTGTAATATGTAGAGAAATTAGCGATAATCGCTTAATTCCCATTGCTTCTAGGCCTATTTGGCCTCAGTACACCCCAAAAGAAGCATTTAATGTATTATAGCCAATGTTTATTCTAATAAACTAACATAAATGTTCAGTTTATCTTTAGAATACATGAGAGTGACAAATCCCTGTTAACATAATGCTCCTGTTAATTGAATAATTTGACCAGCAAAGTGGTTATTCAATTAACATGATCCCACTGTACTGTAATTTAAAGAAATCAAGCACAAGGGCAGATGTTCCTGGCGCGTAAAATGGGAAACCTCCCTCGTTTAAAAAAAATATTAGGTTAGTGAAAATAATATCTGCTTTTGAACGAAATGGAATTTAAACACGATTTTTAAGTCAGAAAGGAGATTAATTCTGTGTAAAAAATTCTTACGTTAGAACGCAACTCCCTTTCTACTGAGGTAAGAGGTGAAAGAACCGTGCATCTTCTGACAACGCGTAACCAGTTGTTCACTGCTTAGAGTTGCCATTTCGAAGTGGAAAGAGGAAAATACCATAAATTTGTTATTTACTGTTTTACAAAATAACGCCACTCCTCCCTTCGTTGTGGTATTCGAGAAAGCAAAGTTTCATAAAGCTGACAGCAGTGACTGAAAATTAACTGAGAAAAAAACCATAAAAAGGACTGAGTGGAAGAGGAAGTTTTTATTTCAATAAAATAAAATCTACCATTCAGGCAACCGGTTATGAAGTTACTGAGTTCTATCCAAGATTGCTTTGACAGTATCTCTAAGTGAAAAAGACCACACGAAATGATGAAACCCAGGGGGAAACTATCAAGAAAAAAAATGACGCGGATCCGTTTGTGAATGTTTGCATATCAAACTCGGCTATTGAATATGTTGCTTTAAGATTTTTATTTGAAAAAAGCAAAGGGCCACAACTCAGAGAAAAGTACTCTTGATTTGGTGAGCAGCATTGCTAATCCATTTGGGATATTGTCACTCACAAAACCCACAGCTTTATAAAATCTGAAAACGATTTGTTAAACAGTTCTTCGTACAGTATGATGACAGTAAATTTAAAATCATAGCTAGATGGATGATAGATGGAAGGAAGGATGGATGACGACAACAATATTTTGATACTTTAAGGCAGTTTTTAAAAATAAATGGGAATAGCTTGGAAAGGCAGGATTGCAAATTCAGTTGAGATATTGTCAACAAAAAGCTACAAAAAAACATGATAAAATGATTGAACGGCTTCATAAAAATTGATTGGAAATGTCTTCAATAACAAACATACTGACCAAGACAAAAGGCAGTAACTTTCAGAAACAACGTGGCAAGACTAATTAACGCCTCAATGACGATGTGATTGTATTAAAACAATATGTGAGGTATGAATATCATTCGGTGAATGGGCCTCCGTGTCATAACAAATATATCGTACATATTTAAGAAAATTTGATCATTAACAAACAACGAGCGATAACTCCGGAAAAAGATACGATAAGGCTGTCCCGTGAACCAGTTCAATATATTGTCACCATTAGGCTGTATATTATAAATGTTAAAATGATTTATCGAGCGTTTCTTGTAAAGTGTGCAAACAACAAATCCGGAGATACAGGTGTCCAAACGGCGACAAGCAAATGTGCAAGGAAACGGGCGGAACTCGTCGCTACGTCCCCCTTCCACTACGAGACGAAGGATAATAAGAATTGCGTATATTTTGTTGTTATAATATAGCAATGGATGCCAAAAGCGACTTTAACCCTTTACCCAACGTAACGGCCAAAACCGGCCAGCGCTATTCTAAAAAATCGCCATTTAATTTTCATTTTTTGTCTCAAAAACATAGGTTATGACCCCTCATTGGAACGAGCTCGTCGAGCTCGTTCCATTGAGGTGACATAACCTATGTTTTTGAGACAAAAAATAGTTTTTCGGTATTTCCTTGTGCAAGTGTCGTCTGCTTTTCATGTTAGGTAAAGGGTTAAAATCCAATATAACAGCGTATCAACATCTCAGTGTGGAAATGGTGTACTGGCCAAAACGTCACCGAAAAACGTTGCAAATCAATCGGTCTCCTAACGATGGCATCGAGACAATCAACACTGTATTTCTTCTCATCAGTCTGATGACGTGAAAGCTGTTACGCCGTGACAAATTGACAGCTTTCACTTCATCAAACGTCATGATGTTTACCTAGCACGTAAATATGTTACATCTTAACTTTCCAATCGAGGTACTGTTTTTTTTAAACTAACATTTGTTGTAACTATCCAATTTGTATTGCCGTGAAAAAACTCTGCACATCATCATAGTATTCATTTTTAACAGACGTCATATCCCACAGGGGGTTACCCTGGCTGTCTAAAATATTGTTAAACACCAATAAATAAATAAATAAATAAATAAATAAATAAATAAATAAATAAATAAATAAATAAACAGACTTCATAGTACTTTCCTCAAAAACGATCGGCGATTGCGAGGAAATGGGAAACTGAAATCCTTCGAAAACAATTGTTAATTGTTAGCCCTTTACCTAACACCAAAGGAAGACGATACCTGCAAATAGAATTCTTGAATAACTAAATATTTTCAGTTTTGCATCAGAAACATAGCTCGTGACCTCTCACTGGATCGAGTTCAACGAGCTCCTTCCAACAAGCTATGTTTTTACGACAAAATGAAAAAAAATATTGAAAATTGAATTGTTATTTTTGTGAATAGCCCTGCCCGATTTTGCATGTTACGTTGGGTAAAGGGTTAAGCGTTGTTTATTTATAGCAACATCCGTACAACCCTAAGATGGTGGCCGGTGAGACACTTTTCAAAATTTGGCTAATGAGCGTTCCAGCAATCCAGTTGTACAGATATCAGTGTGACATCAGCAGATATAAATGTTTCTTAACCATTTACCTTACACGGAAGGCAGACGACACGTGCAAAAAAAATTCTTGAATAGCTAATTTTTTTCATTTTTTGTCAGAAAAAAGCTTATGACCTCTCACTGGAATGAGCTGAACGAGCTCGTTCCAATGAAGGGTCATAAGCTATGTTTTTGAGAAAAAATAAAAAAAAAAATGAAAATTGAATGGTGACTGTTGTGAATAGCGATGGCCGGTTTTGGCCGTTACGTTGGGTAAAGGGTTAAAACTCCGTCGCACAATAAAGGCTTGCACTACATCTTCTAAAAAGAATTCACGACGTGTATAACTACACTGTATGAAAACACTGCTTGTACTCTCTTGCACTGTTGTAAAAGATCATTGGAATCGGTCATAATCGGTTAAAATAACTCACTACTACAGTCTAGAATTCCCACTGTCAAGCGTAAACATCTTTCTATGCTACTGAAAACAAAGATTACGTTACGAATATGCAGCGACACCAAGTTTCATAATGATACAGATTGTACAATTCTCATCTGGGAAAGCAAATTGAATAAGAAATCCTCCTGTCTGATCATGGTTCTATCTAAAACACAACAGAGTTATTCAAATATGTGAATCCAGCCAAGATCCAAATATATTTTGGTTAAGCTCATCGTACCCCCAATTCAAGCAATGTAAACACGACAAAAGACAATACAGGAACAACATGAGGTAAAACAAAGATTAGCAGTCACATTCCCGGCGGTTAGTGAACAATGAACTCTTGTTGTATTTGAATATTATGTAATATCGTAATCCAGGAGTCATGAAACTTGTACGTTCAGAGTCAGCTTCTTGCAAAAATTCCCATACACTTTGTTTTTTCATATGGGTGGAGGGGATATAGATCTGTGGACAAAGGCGCCTCCTTCATGAATTATCGATGTAAATGCATTGCTAGGCTCCACGTTATTACACTAAAGTGGAATGTGTTGTTTTTGTCATTCTGGAGAGCCACCTCGAACTAGACATGTTTTTCTTTCATGGGATTTCAGACACCCCCCGCCCCCCCATTAGAGTTGCATACAAATATATTTTCTATAAAAACTTGAGCATCCTAACTTCGAACCTTGCAATATTAGGAAAAAGTTAGAAAACTTCATCCATGATTTGTGTATCCAGCCTGTCTGAATTGAATTCAAATTGCAATTTGGACCTCCAAAGTGCTGGGTTATAAGTATTTGACTCTCGCGAAGAAGTTTGCATATATAATGTTAATGTATTATTAAATATAATGTGCAGTACAAGCAGAAAACGACATGCATTGGAGTAGATAATCTTTTATAAAACGTGTTACGTGTGGTGTAAAGTCACATCTCATTTGAGACCATTTGCTCTCTTGAAATATAACAGTACTCTCATTTGACGATCGATTTTCAACCAAAGTGTGTTATGCATTCTGTCTTTTAAGGCCTAGACTTTATTCCAGGCTATAGTGCAATCACATGACCTAACATACTCATGTGGGCTGGGATAGATATCCACAACAAAACAAGAATGGAATCGGATGAAACCCACACACAGCGAAGAAAAAACATCACTGTCGAGTTGGCTTTTGTCGCAAATCTTACTAGTCACTTTAGCTCAGATCAAACATCCGAACGTCTGCATAAACCGAACTTCAATCCTAACCCATCATCTAAAGGTAAAATAAAGAGAGATCGCCGACAAAGTGTAACTGTCCATTTGAGCAATCATAAAGGTAATCTGAAGATCTCAGTTAACCAACAATAACATCGGAGTTGGGTCAGTAATTTGAATCGGCTTTCAACAAAAACACTCAAAACTCGTGGAAAGAAATGACATTTGTTCAAAATTTAGATATTTTCAAATTCTGAAGATGGTTAAAGAAAAACAATATAGAATTGAAAATAAACATCTGTTCTTACAAAAATAACAAATTAGTGTTAATAGAAGTAAATACATCCTAGCAACCCTTGAGAATGTGATTCAGCCACGTTGTATCCACAAACATATCCTCTCTAAAAGCATGCACGGACCATCATTACACGATCGCATGCGCAGAATTGTGACGGGTAATCCTCCAAATAAAGATGTTGATCGTTCGCGTTAAGGCGTAAATAATGAGAATAAAACCTCTGTGGTATCATTCTATCTATTTGGTTGTGTCTAGATGAAAGCGAGAATCCAGCTGAAAGAAAAGTAAAGGAAAAACTTCCCACCATTTTTTTAATCAAGAAGGTCTAGATCGAAAATAATCAACTAATTGATTCAAAATGCCGAACCCTTTCTTTTCTAACAGTGGGTCAATTTTAAATACATCATTTGCGGTAGGTACCCTACACTGTAACAACTACCATTACGGTCGGATAAAGTGGCTGGCAACCAGATGCTTGGTTTTCTTTGTTGATTATGTGGAAACAGCAGTTACTGCTTAAAGGTAATCGGTAAGAAATCGAAATACACAAGTCATGCTCAGGGGAACAAACTTCTTTCAGAACTTATTCAGTTAATTCCTGCTTTTGCAAAATGGCAACGTATGTGTGAATACGATTTGTCTTGAAAGAGTCCATTATTAAACTATAATACTGGATTGCAAAATTTAACAATGTAAGCTTTTTTTCTTTTTTTTCTAGAATAAATCATTAAAACGGGTAAACGTCATTTCCCAGCGAAGAAGACTTGGTTGTACATCTGAACGTTGTTTGCAAATGTGACTGGAGAATCTAGACGTTATGCAAGCTTGCGAATAGATGTTGTTGTAAAGTAAAATGACAAGCAATTTAAGAGCTCTGTCAAACAAGGTTCAATTGGTTAAATTCCGAGTTGCATTATAAGAAAACATTACTGCTGGAAATTTCGATATTTTGACATTAGTGTCCAGAGGGTTAACATATATGCCCTCGTTGGAATGAGCTCTTGCCTGGACGAAGGAAGTATACTTTTGACGACGCTGTCACCGACAGAGTAGTGTTCAACTGACAAATGGTCTACTCGCTTGTATTTTTTCATACTTTAAAATTTTATCCAATCCGTGCTGTGCATGTTGACCTAATAGCAATAATCCCCATTCCGAATTTTAAGAGAATATACACAACGTAGAGAATGCATTACCAGTTTTCATCAAGTCAACAAATCTCAAATGTTGTGGAAAAACATAACTATAGGCAATGTTCTAGACATGGACCTTTGGATTCATTCCCGAATTGCATTGGCTGAAACCTCACTGGTAGATTTTTCTGTTTTAAACAGAACATAGAGGTTTGAGTGTTTATCCAATCTCCATTTACTAAACCTCAGCCTATAAAGCACTAAACCATTGGCAGTATCACCAGCACAACAAAGGTATCCTATCCAAAAATCCAAAAAATGTTGCACAACTACAAGATTTTGAATGGTTCATATTCGGTATAAAACAGTTTACAATTGATCCAAAAAGGTATTCTACACAGTGTCGGACTTTGGTTCGCTGCAAAACAAGTTGTACGGATATCTTTTTACAAATGTAAAACTCTGGAGGGTGTTTGAGACAAACTATATCATAGAACATTTGCAACGAATTCAATTATGGGGTCACCTAGAGTTTGAGATCATATGTGAGTATCACTGTCACAGTTCTGGATTCTAACCTGCCACATCAGCAGCATCCTCGCAAAGTAATCATTTTCTGTAGATGGTAAATGGTGACAGGTCTATAGTCAGTACACCTCGAAGACAAAGTAGTGGCCACATCAAATCTTAAAGGTTGACCGGTTCAATATTCCTGCATCGGCCTCTTTCACATCTTATTTATATTTAAACTGAATGGCATTCTTACCGATCTTACGTAAAACCAAGCCAATTCCTGGGCGTTTCTGGCAACCTCTTTGTATTTTTAGCAGCCGTGCTTTGAGTCTTAAATCAAAGCTGAAGAAAATAGTGAAGGCGATGGTGAAATATGCACTTCTCTACATATAACTTTGTTTCTTTCTTTTTCTCACCGATTTATATTTGTATTTACAGAATATTCATTCTCTCTGGTGTTAGTTAAACAGATCTAGAATCGGCAATCGAAATGCATCATAAAGCTACACGCTCAGAATCTGGTGGTGCTGTTAAAAAAAAACTGAAACTTTAATCATTTATTGTTTTGTTTTTTCTCTATAACATTTCGTCAACAAAACCGTTCAAGACAAGGGAATGCAAGAAAGTAAACCTGAAAGAAATATCGACCATGATTTCGCAAGTTTGGTGGATTTGCTGCTACGATCTGTATTAAGCTATAAACCAACAGGCTCTTCCATCCTACATCAATGAATTACCCACACTGAAGGTGTAATATGAATCACTTTACATGCATAAAGACAATAAAATAAACTGAGTTTGCTAACTATTTCATCAGAACAGACCGATGTTCAGTTTGTAGGATAGATCAATAATATTAAACGATTTACCAAACATATTGAATTTGAACTATTCCAGTACATATGAACCATCATCATCATCATCATTGGTCACATGTCCGGAAAGTTGCATCCTAATATCTTGTCAAGAGCAATATCGCCAAAGAAACTAATCTAATGCAAATCACCAGACATGCACCAAATAATGATATCACATTCATCTGATGATCAAAGGATGTGACATTTTATAAATTGTTATTGGGGTCAATGAGGAAAATATTTATACGATGTTATAAAAAATCAACAAAGATGTGATATACAGGAATAACCTACTCTTAATTACTGGTCATCATTGTTGTTGATTATTCTGCAATATCTTGTTTTTAATGAAACTCTTCTTCGTTAACCCTTTCGACAATGACACCCTGGAAGGTATCATTTCAGTCAATACTGTCAACGGCGAAATGGGCGAAACCATCCTGGTTTTTGGGAGGTTCAGTAATAATTTAATCCAACAGCTCTGTGGAGCTGTTGGATTAAATTATTATCGACCCTCACTTTAGATTTTTTGCTCTTTATATCGTCTGCTCGTCCACAACCATTTTTTCTTCACGCAAAAAAGTATGCACACCGGGATGAAAGGGTTAAAGCGATAGAGAACATATTATTTTATAAATTACGAGTCTCTGTTAACTTCGTAAATTCATGCGTCAAGCAAGACATGGGGAAACTGAACGGAATCATATCAGATTGCCGGTTTGCGACGGTTGTCACGATGCATCCCACAGAATACATCTTAATTGGTTTACAAATGACACCAAACAAGCATGTGACATGCCATTCTATATTATAATGGTTGGTAGTGTTACGAAAGTACAGAGCATAACCAATACTTACACATTGTCAACTATCGGGATTCTTGAGAGATTTGATGAACTAGATTCAGAAGTGGTTGTTGTTGAGCACTTTGATGGGCGTCTTCTTCTTCCTTTTCTGCGCATATTAACCATATCATCATCCTGCTCTCTGTACCCCTTTTCCTCACCACCAGATTGAATGTTCTTGTCTGAACTGTTCATGTTGAGCACATTCTGGTCTAAAACATCCTTTTTCTGAAGAGTTGGCGAATTCAGATTATTAATAATCTGTGAATTAGAAAAAAAACAATAATCGGTGAATTAGAAAAAAAACATCATTTTATTATATGAAACTAGGTCTGTGTAGTATATTAGAGACATGATGTACTGACGCCACAGTTAGAAGATGTTGAGTTCGTTTTAGATGACTTTACTTTAAGTTTTTAGGTCTACAATGCATCATAAGCAAATGAAACCAATTTTTGCAGAAGGATCCAGTAGCCAAGTGCTAGGTGATATATTTCTATAAACGTGCAACATGGTGTTTGCATCGATTTGTATTGGGATTGCGTATGTAGGCCCAAAAGTTATGTGACGAATGCGATTATGATAGCAAGACATTAAGCCATATTTACAGCTTCAGTCTCTAGCAATCTTTAAAACCACAACGTTAAAATGTAGAATTCAAATATAACTAAGACGGACATGGCTGGCACCGCTTGACGTTTCCATAAATTTGACGTTCATCATCTTCACATTACACCTAAACAAGGGCCAGTTTTGAAACATAAATGCCAGGCTTCTCGAAACCTTGAATGGTAACATAAAATACGATTATACATATATGAACAACCTGACGAGCGGACATATTAACAAACTGTGATCCTATAGTACCTACAAAGTTTATCTAAGGCACTAATAATATTACTCAATTATAAATAAACATAGCAGTCCGGTTGCAAAAGTTTGCTAGTTGGTTTCCCAATATGACGCGAACCTGTCTGGCTGTTTGCTTGGGCTGTTTGCTTTGATTCAAACAGATTCTATTTTGGCTTTCTCTCATCCAGTTGCGTTACTGACACGAGGAATGTAATATGCAATAGTGTCCTAGACAAAGAGATAGAACCCAAACTATCGGACGTAAACGAGGTGTAGGACAGACAAACGGAGAGGCAAGGAAACAAACAGCCTGTCTGCGAGTGAACCAAGCAGACAGACGCACAGAATGACAGACAGACTCTTTCATTATTCTATAATTCTAAAGTAAACAACTTCCGGTACCTCACTTTGGATATGAGGAATATTCGATGTTCATATATTTAGAAACAAAAAAACCAAAATCCTTTAGCGGATGACAAATGCAACAAAAAATAAATCTTAAATAATTAAAAAAATTCATTTTACCTAAAAATCTAGCTTATGACCTCTCAAGAGAGGAGATTGTTCCAATGATGAGCTCATACCTTTGTTTTTGATGAAAGTTTAAAAAAATAGTCAAGTTTGAATGGTGATATTTGTGAACATTAGTGACCAGTTTTAGTCATTATGCAGACAAAGGGTTAAGAGACACATTCTTGGAAGCCATGTCAGAATGTTTTCCAACAATTTATCACATAACAACATGTCATTAGCAAAGCAGAGATTCACATATATGTTGTTCCCATGCTGACATAAATCATATTACTGAAATAGTAAACATTTGTTCCTCTTTGATGCTCTGGGAATGGGTAAATGTCGTTTTAACCTTACACAATGTGTAATACGACTTGCATGGCACCAGAATAATGCAATTGCTTTTTCTCCACTGTCCCAAAAGACATGTTTCGGACTGATTTTATTGCTCAACACTATGAGGTTTATGAATCTACAGTACCAGTCGAAACATAGGCAACTAGCAAAAGCAATGTTTTTGCTTATCAATAGGCGGAAACCCCCGAAAGGTCTGGTCTGAAACATAACCACGATAATGCATCATGAAACCTGAGGCATCCATCATGTATATCAGAAACTTCACCACTAAAACGTCTAAGTTAGAAAAGGCTGTTTTCACAGTAATTTATCAGTGTTGGACTTTGGAAGGACCATGTTTGACAAATCAACTAATCCATTCTAATATTATTGATGATAAACTTTGTATTGAATCGTACGCTAATGTAAAGTTGCTATGTTTGAGGAAAATACATGACAGGGGATCAAAGAGACAGTAGGGACTCTGTTTTCCATGATTCAAGAGGATTGCAATGGATGATGAATTTACAGGACAAAAATGAGTTTGTGACATCAGCCTATAAATGTTTCTATAACTCGACAGAACAATGTATATACAAATAATGTCCACACTGTTGAAGGAATTCTCAACATTCCAAACATTAACGTCATGTATAAAATGTCCATACCTTTAACACAAAATGTATTGACAAATTCAACAGTTAAGGGGGGATAACTGATGTAACAAGTAACTTTGAATAAAAAGTGGCCGTCTTCAACAAATTCCTAAATTCTTAAATTTAAATATGGATCAAAATATTGATATATTGATATAAGAAAAAAAAACCTTAGCAATAAAACGAAGCAAATTCGTTCAAAACTCTGGTTTAGATTGATGGAAAGTTGCAACATATTCCACAAACTGACGTCTCGCAGACTCTAAAGGCAACATACAAGAGTTGAATATATAAATTTATTGGCTTAAATTGACTGTGAATTTTACACCTATTAACCGTTCATATTTGAAGGTTAGGTTATTGTCCACAATCTTCTAAATCATGATCAGCTGATTTTAATTCAAAACTCAAAAGTAACAAGTCAAAAAATATCGAAAGAAGTTTGAAATATGTGTTTTCCACACCATATTTGTTTCAGCAAATCATACTCGAAACCAAAAAGTAAAAACTATAAAATAAAAGAAATAATATCTCAAATAATTTATAAAATACAAGGCGAAATAATTACATCTAATATTATCATATGAGTCACAAATTAACATTAGGCGGTTCAAAATCACAGGAACAATATTTTCAAAATTTTCACTGTAACGTTTTCAACTTAGAAACAGATGAGAGCACACTAAAAGGTCACGAAATTTATTGACTTGAACAATAATTCCTTTGGCAATCTTACTGCACAAATTTCGCATTCTTTAAGAAAAGTTTCAAAAACCAAATTAAGGAGACATCTCAGTAACTGTACAGAGATCGAATGAGATCATCATTTTACATCTTGTTCAATCAGCTGTATATTTAAAATTTATTAAAACTGTTTTGTTTATTCTTTATATATAAAACACATATCGTGTCCCTTTATTGCAAATAGGTTACCAAACCCATTTCGATTAGATGCCATACGTTTTGTTTTGAGAGTCTGAAACATTTTTTTAAACTGGATGACAAAAACATTGGTTATTTGTAATGTTACAGTATAAACATACAACACTCTCATTACAAATACTTAGAGGGAATTTTGACCGGATCAAGATCTGGTTGAAATGCACCTTTTTCAATAGGGGTACAGTACAGTCGCCTTGGACTTGTCATAATTCAAACGTGGGCAGTGATGTCCACGCCTAAAAATCATCATCAGTTGCACCCGGAGCTTCATTAATTAAATGTTTGATGATTATTCCTATAATTAATGTTTGAAATCTAATATTATTGCGTCAGTGGAAATATTGCCCACCCATGGAAAGTGACCAGTCCACGGCGGTCGTACAGTAGAAGTATTTTTGTAAATATATACTGTCTGATGAGATAAAAGAAAATGTGTAACAAATATTTTTCGACAACTATGGCTCGATGGATAGATGAGAATATCTCTCTGGAAGTGATGTGTATTATGCAGTTCGTTTAGCTTGATATTTCTGTTCGTTTTCGGCGTTTGGGTGTTTCAATTGCAATGAAAACATCACAGCGCATATAATAAAAGAGTACCTACTGTTGATGTGTAGGTACCAGAATTTATTTCATTCGTGACTGCAATGAAATCTAGGTTTTTACGAACGGATCTGAGATAATCCAGGAGCCAATACTACAAAACTTTTATAAATGTATTTTCTAGAACTGTATTTTCTGGTTATGACTTTCAATAGGTTGAAATGAACCATTAGCATTTTCAAAGATGTGTCAATTTGCCAGCTGGCAAATTGCCATATCTTTTAAAATTCCCATGATTCATTTTAGTCAGTTATATTAATAGGTAGACAATACAATTCTAGAAGATACAATTGTAAAAGATTTTATAGTATTGGCCCCTGGTACCTACTCAAAAACAGCAGGTATTCGCTATCTAATTCACTTTACGTTTCGTTTTTAGAACAATCAGAATTTGGTTTATTTACAGAAAGGCTCAAATTCGGGATATCACACTCTGTTGAAATAGTAAATGAGTAAGGAATATGCAAATTACCATTCTATTGCATGTACATCTCACGCAATTGGGGATATCACACTCTGCCGAAAATACAAATGAGTAAAGAATATGCAAATTACCATTCATTTACACGTACATCGAACGCAATGCCGTCTCGCACTCGTTGTCTAACAATCGCTGATATCCTAACAGCAGCTGTGCCAGGCGAACGGTGTCGTTTAGAAAAGTTGACCGGGTACCCAAAGAGACCAAACGTTTGGACAACTATCAGAAATTTCAAAACATCCCACAAATTAAGTGAATAACATGTGCGTGTAAACTGAAGAATTGTGTAAAAATTAGAATGTACTCACGAAAACTTGGAGTTATCGCAGTGTTAGATATGATAATTAGCACTGTGATAGCTCGCATTGTGACCTCGTTTCCAAAAGTTTCGAATAAATGTCCAAGTAGATCGGTGTCAAAACCTGGCTGGATCTATTCATGTGCAGCACCTTGTACCAACAGTAAATGGTCTATTGCTCATCTCCTCCCAAGGGTATAACGCAGCAAGTACGATGGTTCATATTTAGTCGCGGCCCAGATTTTGGTTTGAAAATTTTCTGTACGATGGTTCTTATATAAACGAGACCCAGATTTTTGTCTGCAGAAATTAACTCCAAATATAACAAGAATAGACGAAATTGTCCTTGAATGACTAAACTTTCAGATTAAACAATATTTATTTCCAATTTGTTCTGACACAGAGCTTACAGTAACATTGATAGTGGGTTCGACTGGTAGCTTATAATGCATGGTCGTTTCCATAACTAAAGAATTTTATTTTTCGCTTCAAAATATAGCTTATGGCTTTTGATTGGAACGATTAAAACAAGTCATAGGCTATATTTTGTTAGCAAAACTTTTAAAAACAATGAAATTAAATAGCGACATTGTGAATAGTGCTGAAAGTTACAGCACTGTAATGACAAAATAGTCTCTTCCACTGTCAGATCGCGATTGGATCGCGACACTCTTACACCAGTAGGGTATAGTTTCCTCAATAAAACACTGCAATGAGGACCACATCAAGAAAAACAAAAGAAAGTAGCATGACAATTTCAATGTTGTCGTATTTCATTTTAGGCAGGTGGCATTCTACAGTGTTGTGGGGAGGAAGGCGGACAGAGAATTTTGACTCGATCGTGAGCCAGTCACGAACTAATCAAAATTTTGTGTCCGCTTTTATGATCACAGCGTATTTCATCAGATAAAATGATGGTTGATGAAAATTTCAGTTTTTTAAGATCTCGAAGCTGGTCAAATGTTCTCAATCTTTTGAAGAAGTGGTCAACTTTTACTTTTAGGAGTCCCATTCACAGGAACAAAAGATAGAACTCTCCTTGGCCACAGCTTTATTTTGTATGAATTAAGCTAACAGACTTTACGGAAAAAAGCTCCACTATTTACTTTTTAACTCCACTTTCGTATTCTTATTATACGAGCCAAGATATTATAAACACAGATATCGGGTTAAATCTTACTCTCTCAGTTTAAGACGAAGAACACAGGGTTTTTATGTGGCTCGGTCTGTTTGCAAAAGTCTAAAAACTGTTACTCACGGGACGCAACATCAATGACCGGACAAAGTAATAATTAACATACTTTTTTCTTCTCATTTCGCAACTAAAGCGCAGTGTTGAACCTATAATTTGCTCCATGTTGTAAAACGAAGACAAACGTCGATACCACCGAGATCAAAGAACAAACAATCATAAAACTACTGAATAATTGTGTTAAAAGTATATTCAGTGATTGTCGGTTTCACTTTGGATACAGTATTCGCCTTATTTTTTTAATTTTGTCCTTTGTTAGACAATGAGGTCCAGTTTAGAAAAATAACGGTGAAATTCCAAATTAAGAAGAAAAATAGTAAATTATTATTATTTTATCACATAACGCGCAGCGTACGAAATCTATAAAGGCCTTCATGTGGCATCCAAAATGGCGCGTGCACTGCCTTTTCTGACCTCAGAATTAACACCCCACCAAAATCTACTATAAAGAGAGTATTGAACCTGACTGGGTGACGTCATTTGCATTAAAGTCTAACTTTCCATGAATTTACAGTACCAGTGGAAAAAACTGCAGAATGAGCGTAATAGATATTTTCCCTTGTTTTCTCCCCGTTGATGATACCATCTCCGGAGACTGATTCGTTGAAACCCCCCTCTCCGATAGCTTTCAAAAACGGTGTCAGGAAGTTGGATTGTCAGGAATTAAAATTTGGCAGGAACTTTTCTTGTAGCCCTCTTACACTGTGACAAAACTGAATCTGTAGATGGCCTGTATTTGGTGTAAATTGATTACGAATCCTACATTAAAACCCAGTTCCAAATGGTACATATTAGACCTGTTCTGAGCAGATATGCTTCATATATATACGATAATTAATTCAACGCGCTCGGAGGTTGGCGCGTGTTGGCGATATGACATGACCACTGCATTATAATTACAAGAAGAGACAATACAAATAATACTGGAACGTCAGGTCATGTGCACAACATATACTATCTACAAAATCAATAACCACACGATCTACTGTGAGACGAGTACCCAGTCTTGTGACTTTATTATATAACATCCCAATATTTTATGAAACAGCAGAACAGGACAATTAATATAAAAATAAAATATAATAAAAATATGGAGGATAATTATTAGAAATATTTTGTATTTTACTCTTCATCGCGGTCTCCTGAAATTGGTTGTTAGAAAGCATATTTATGAAGTTTTCCAAGAACCATTTTAGGAAATTGTATCATTGAACTGAGGACTAAAGAGAGAAAACCTTTCTTGTGGCTATCCTGGTATTCATTTTCACTGGATATGCAGGTTGGTATGATCATATATTATAACCTCGTTATGGCCCTATATTACAGAGACAGTGCTTGTCACATCGTATCGCCCCATTAATCAGGAGTCACCTCGGAACGTCTGGCTGTTTGATATTTGTTACATATCACAACGCTCGGTATTTTCACATCGTAATAAATCTGTAATTGTTTTAATGACAACATGACTATTCCGTCGCATCCCAAGATTGCTTGATGATATCTTTTCGACAAACCTGAATACATTTATTCGTTATTCAAGACATGTTCACTGCATCTCATTGTACACTGTTCAATATTTCTAACAACCAAATAATAAATCGAAATCATATGACGTGCAAAGCTGTCTTATGCACAGCAAAGTACTTGATCGCTGTCATTAATCTCTCACCTGATATAAGCCATATCAAACTCTTTTTGTTTCTTGCACACATTTAATCCGTACGAACATGATTCCAGTGTGAAACGTCAGTTGGGAGTGTATTTGTCTGATGTCCAAAGACTGCGTTATGGATGCCAAGTCGTTGTCGGAATAATGTCAGATTACGTAATATTCGCGGGACAGGAATAAGATGATGATATGATTAAAAGCTCAACCTCGCGGAACAATACGTGCATTCACCGACAAATGCTGCAACGTTACAGTATGAACCTGTCGGTCAAGTTCCCCTGAGATGTTTGTATTGGCGATTATTCGCAGACAAGCTACTACCATTCAAACAACCCCATCTTGTGAAAATAGCATAGAATATCCAATGTTGTTTAATAAACAGTGCTGTAAGCCCAGAAATCCTCGTGTGAAATCCTCAGTATACACACTTTTGTTTATTTCTTTCGTCTTCGGCAAATACTCATCGATTACTGACTGAGAGACATTGTTCAGATATACACGTCACATGAACTAATCCATATTACATCCACCCTTCATTGCCTATTTTCTCTAAATTACAGAGGTTTTCCTGTCTACAATGGAAATGTAAATTTATTTTGGAAAGAAGGTCCAAATTGCTCCAAGGGGAATGTAATCTCGTTGGAAGGAAAAAATGGGAAATTTTGTACATATTTACGAAAAAGTTAATTATGAAGTTACTTTTTCACGTTCTTTCAAGTAATTTCTTTGATCACTGTCGTGACAGCTTACCTTTAAGAGGCCTAATTCGAATTGTTCCAAATTTTGACACAACTAAACAGGTGCGTCCACATCACATGGGGTGATGCCGCGGATCTCCTAAATAATGATAAAATTTACATGGCAGTGGTTCTAGTTAAGCCTTGGCTACCTGTACAGGCAGCCAATACTTGACTTGAAATCACTGCCAGGCCAGGAGACCTACAGGTTGAGGTTTAATAGAATTTGTGGACGATTAAAAATTAATATCCATTGGTGATTTAGGGATAAGTGGCCCGTGACTGGGAAAAAATGGATTAGATTGTACTGAGAAATAGGCCCATAATGGGACCCCGAAGATTGCTTAGGAAAAACCCTGAATTATTCAATTCCCTTTCAAAATTTACCTCTCATCGATAAAACACCTAATGCAGTGCTAACTGCTGTGAACCTTCTGTAGCTTATCGCAGACTGAATAAATATGTAGAATTTTTTTTTATCTTCACCTGCAACCATACCTAACGATGAGAGAAAATAATATCTTCTGCAATTGCAGCCAATGACAAATAAGTGAAGAAGTAGATTGCATGTTTGTTTGTTTGTTTTTAAAAGCTGCTTGTTCAAATTAAGGATAAAGTAAGTATTCATGAAGCTGACATTGACTGAGAGATAATGTTTAGTTCACTGCGCAAGAAAAACTAATATATCTCAGCCACAATGCATTTAGCTTTAGCAAAACATACGTAATATATTCCCGATCAACAAACATTGTCCACTGCTAAAATATGGTGCTCTGTGCACCATCCACGCCAGAATGCGAAGTAAATATACTTTTGTTTCATTGTGCTTGTGATAATGGAACTGGAAGGTTTCAATTAATTTCAAAAGATAAAACGATCGAACCAGATCCGCAGGGAGAGCGGTTAAATCACTTGAATTCAACAACCTGCTCTTTTGTTTATCCAAGCCAGTAATTCACAAGAACCGCAATTACATCATGTTTCGCGATTTGTTGGACTACTGCATTCTTTATTATTTGATGGGTTTGGTAGGGCGGAAAATATTTGTGTTATGTTCACGCTGCTCCATTTATCGAAAGTTAGTGAAGGTATTTGAACACTAACTGCGATGCAAGCGTTCCGAGCGTTACGATAAAGGAAAAGATATCAAATTTTTAAAACATTTTTGCAATTTCTTAATGCTATAAAGCATCTAATGTGAACCTCGCTAACAACAAAAGGCAAAAGTGCAAACTGAAATATAAACTCACTCACTTCAATTTTGATGCGACAAATCATTGCGGCGAAAGAAAATTCAATGATTATATATTCTATATTTGTTACAAGACTAAGCTCAGGTGATTCTTGTTTTTGTTCTGTAGCAAATAAAAAATCCAAGCTAAAACAATTGTCGTAATTGCAATATGAAAAAGAAAATGGTTATTTATATTACTCGAACCGTTCGCCTCGCATCTTGTCTGTGAAGCCCTTTATTTGGTGTACACTGAGTTATATTCCATGTACACTTATTTGTTCCTGCACAATTCTTATATTATATGTTTCCCGAATTTCTGCAGACGTTTGTGGTTTTATGCTCTCAAAAACTTCCCAAAGCAAAAGAATGAAATTTCAGAGAATAGGCTATACTGTACTCTGCAAAAAATATAGGTTCTCTTTAGAACCCAAACTCGTTCTAATCTTGTCCCCGAGATGGAACCAGTTCTCTTTAAACAGTATTTATTTCAAATCAAATACATTTATAAATTAACATTATATATTAACAGAATTAAACATAAATTGATGGGGTTTCAGCCGTAAGTTCAGAGTTTATACGAGGTTGTCTCAAATCATTATTAAGCAAAGGAGATATGAACAGTTGGTATATCGAACCAGTTTTGGTTCTTTTCAGAACCAAAACTGGTTCGATATGCCAACTGTTCATATCTTCTTTGTTTCAAAATGTTTGGCGACTGCGTTGAATAAGCTCCAAGTTTATTGCTGAATCTACTTCAGTTCATGTAATATTCTGTTAAAATTGAATGCTAAGCTTGGTAAATTTATTTGATTTGAAATAAATACTGTTTAAAGAGAACTGGTTCCATCTCAGGGACAAGATTAGAACCAGTTTTGGTCTAAAGAGAACCTATATTTTTTGCAGTGTATAGGAAATAGGAGTCAGATATTATTCGTAACAATGTGAACAAAAATATTGGTTGTTCTGAAATTCTGCAATATCGTTTATGGTCGACAGAACTGCAATTGGTCGGACAGCTTCAGGTGAAATGGGTTTGTTTGGGGAAGGGGGAGGTTTCCCTGAGGTAACCGAGAGATGGTCATTGAAACAAACGTCTGGTGAAACTATGTTTTGTCGCACTCTACTTCCAAAATGAATACATTTAATTTCTAGCCACAATGCATCCAACAAAACGGTATATCTGTACATTATTTCCGAGAGCAGAAGCAAAGTTTCCCTTGGTGGACCTTCGGATTACCCGGCTAGTCCATCAGCTGAATGTTTATTGTTTCCTCGCCCTTTAAACACCGAGCTCCTGCTCGGAATTGCGGCACACAATATTGGATATAGCGACTGGGCGAATGTCTTTTTAGTTGACGGAGGGTTAATACAGTCGAGCCTACTTAAATGGATACCGTTTAATTGCATTACCCTGTTAAATGAATATAATTCTCAAACATCAAACCATATACCATACCGTCAGTACAAATTTGGCCTGTTAAATGCATGTAGGTTGAAAAGTAAACTTCTCTTAATTGAATTATAAATCTTGTGATCAGTCGAGAAATAACTCTGATAGTCATCGTAGTTCCTTGATACCTCAACTACAGGCATTTTATCTATTATATCTTGTGCGACAGAGCTCAATGAGGTCTGTAAAATAAAATATAATAGAACAAATGCTCAGATTATCTCTAGAATACAGAAAATGACCAAATCCATTTTAATTGTATCTCCTGTTAATTAAATAATTGTCACTGGCAATGTGGCTATTCAATTACCAGGGTCCCATTGTACTATTTTACCCCAACAGCCCATTGGGACTGTTGGATTTTGTCTGTAGATAATACTTCGTAGAATCCGACTGTTTTTATATACGACGGGAGAATCCGATTGGGTTTTATACGATGGGGGAATCCGACTGGCTTTTACACGACCCTTATAAACTAACCCTTGCCCGCCAACGATTTTTAAGGATTAGTAGTTTTTCCCTCTTAAAATTCAATTTATCTATGTGAAACTCCCCCACATCAGAGTTTTCTCGGAAAATTATTCTACCTGTAGCGTTTGTCGAACATACACCATTTCGCTCGACAACCGCTGAACAACAGACTAAAAATAATGAGTAGAAGTCAAATACAAAATACATGTTTTATGAATATTGGTCCGGCACTGGAGGGACTACCGGACTGCTACTCGACGCCCATTTCAGTCGACTGTAACTTGATTTTTACCTAGAACTTTCGCATGGCTTGACATGTAAGGAAAATCCCCAAACGCATACGTTCTATATCGAGGCCAAGATGAGGCTGGGCAAATCTGAAGCTGGTTTGAAGAAGCTGTCATCCAGAGAATATCGCACTTCTTTAATCGATCATGGTATATGTTATTTCATTCAGGACGTTCTCTATTTGTGGTAGAAAGAAGGAAACAGAGTATATACTTTGATATGATCTGCTGGTAGTCATAAACACACTCTCCAGTATAATTTTCTCCACCCAACACTTTATGCAAAAATGTTTAAAAAGAACCTCAAGATACATGGATTTTTGTAATTAACCCTTTACCCAATGTAACGGCCAAAACCGGCCAGCGCGATTCTCAAAAATCTCCAATGAATTTTTATTATTTTTTCATTTTTTGTCTCAAAAACATAGGTTATGACCCCTCGTTGGAACGAGCTCGTTCCAACGAGGGGTCATAACCTATGTTTTGGAGACAAAAAATGAAAAAAATTAGTTATTCAAGAATTTTTTTTGCAAGTGTCGTCTGCTTTTCATGTTAGGTAAAGGGTTAAATTGAAAGTACAAATTTGTACCTCCAATACTAACCAAACATATACTGAAACATATTGTTAGAGTTCGTTAAAAATGTAAGCACAGCGTTTTGGCAGGAAACGAGAAAATGAGTAAAAAACAATTTTACATACATTTATAAAATATACTGGTGGTAAGAGCACAAGGTTTGTTATCTAAGATCAGAATTGGTGTTGCGTAGTTCATAAATAACTTCATCGCACACCCACATAACTGTCTTTTCCCTATATTTAGGAGTGAAGTAACCTTGCCATTTATAAAGAGCAAATCGTCACAGTATTTGGCAACTCTGATATCAGGACATCTATCTGGGCTCTTCGTATGGGAATGACAGGAAGACAGCCTGTCGGGCTATGCCATTTCCATACAGTAGATATACTGCTGCTACGTTTGTATTATTTGTTTGTAGTCAATATCCTGCAAATAAATTATCAATTTCAAGTTCTCAAGTTACCAGCCAAATTCTGTAAGGAATTCGACGCTGTTATGGCCTGGACCTTAAATAGCCTATAGCCTATGTTTAGATCCTCTAGTCTAGAACATTTCAGTTCGTCCAAAACGCGAACCTACCGGTCGGTTTTCCGACCAACTGAAATATTCCAGACGATTTAGCCTAGCATATACCGTAAACTTCCATTTGCTTTGAATCAAGGAAGAAATGTTTCTCAATCGAGACTTGAATCGACCGAATCTTTAATGACTTTAACAATCCTCTTTATTTATTGAGGTTTTAACGACACTTTCAGCAGCCAGGGTCACCTTGTGTCGGACAGTTTAATGAGAGTAGGAAGACGGAGTACACAGAGAGAACCACCGAACAACGGAGAGCAACTGCCAAACTTCCCAGCGCACTAACTCCACACAAGCAGGGTTAGCATTGGTTGAAGACACGTGCACCATCGACATACAGTAAGCCTTAGTACACAGAGCTACCGCGCCTCCAAGTTGACAATCTGGATTAAGTGCCTTGTACAAGAACCCAACGCAGTTACCCCTGGCGAGTATCGAACCGTGGACTTTTCGGATCGAAGTCCAATGCCGTAACCACTGAGCCACCTTTAGCAACACTATTAAGCATAATTGTTTACTAAATAATTAGAAATGAAGAATCATCACAGCTGTTGTTTTATGATTGTGTTAATATCTTAATTTATTGCACGCCTATGCTTTTATTTTCATAAAATACACGCTTTTTCTGCAAAAACCGAAACGAACAATAATTTTTTTGTATTGTCCTGGAACAATACGGATCACGTACGCGGTCTATTTAACTATTTCTTTTTTATGTTTGTGTTTTTTTTTGGCAATAATTTGCGTTTTTAATATTTTTTTAGTAAACTGTATGCGTGTAATAAATGCAAAACAGAATACGCGTTCGCACTGTCATTTTTAACTGCACGAGATCGATTTCGGTGGAGGGATAATATTGAACAAGAAGCCGAAGCTTCGAGTTCAATATTATCCCTCCGCAAAAATAGATTAATAAATTTTAGTAAACTGTAGGCGTGCAATAAATACAGAACAGCATACGCGTTCAAACTGCCATTTTTACCGCACGAGATCGATTTGGGCGGAGGGATAATACTGAACTCGATCTCGTTCAATATTATCCCTCCGCCCAAATCGATCTCCTGCGGTATAAAATAACAATTCGAATGCGAATATCGTTCTGTCTATATCTTGGTGTTTTCAATGTGAATTAAATACATATTAACCGGAATATCTATAAGAGTACAACAAGTCCAACTATCCTACATCTTTTCTTGTTTTGCATTTTCACTCTATGCACTATTATCACTAACATTTACTTTCTCTCTCTCTCTCTCTCTCTCTCTCTCTTCTCTCTCTCTCTCTCTCTCTCTCTCTCTCTCTCTCTCTCTCTCTCTCTCTCTCTCTCTCAATACTATACTTCCAATATTTAATAGCACAAACGCATAGTGTCCCAGCTCCTTGACAAACAGGATGATTACTATACACTTGATATCTGTTATATCCGATCTAATATGCTTTTGTAATATTGTTGCATATATGGAAACAACAATAAGTCTGTGGCTTACTGTTGAATCCAATCTACATACTATTGTACAGATGTCAGATATTATGGGAAATAAATATTTTTTAAATTAATATCTATAACAGAAGTAAGAAATATATGTATATCTTAGTTAGTAAAGGAACTTTACATTAAACCAACGGTCCTCGCGCAAACTCCACGAAGATGGTTAAAAACAACCCATAACAGCGTCGGACTCCTTACAGAATTTGACCGGTGGTCCAACGACGTGAAATGATTTGTGGTTGTGTCTGTTATCCAAAAGAAAAAAAATATTGCAAATCACCAACACAACAAAATTTTCAAAATCCTTTCAAGCAGGCGAAGGATGCATGCGATGAATTTGAATAGAGAAATGCCAGGAGGGAAAATTGTTAATATAAGCTGAATAACACGTTTTCCAAACCTGACTATATCAATAACGCGGGAGAGAGAAACCACTTTTACAACTAATCATTTTTTTTTCTAGGAGACCATCTTTTCACAATGTTGAAACTGAAAAAAAATCTTGTGCATGTTCATTTTACTTTTGAAAAACATTCGTTTATTGTGACGACTGAAAACAGCATGCACGCCAAAGTAGCTGAAATTATTTTTGAAAGTTGCTCCCAAATCGTCGTCTGGGTTAATGCCACGAACTTTTCAAGTTGTTGCGCCACATTTTATTCCGTAACCATTAATCCGCATAGTGAACGTTTCTCTAGAATCCCTCGTGTCATGTCAAGAGACAGTAACTCAAACAGCTTATCAATGCGCGTAAATAAGTCTGGAACTTAGAAAAAACACTTTTTAGTCTTCGGCATTCAACTGATATCTTGGCTATTGTAAGTCAATACAGAACAACACAAGGAGAGTAATGTGTGATGTACATCAAAAAATTCGCGGATTGTTGTTTTCGCTCACACTTAACTCCTTACCTGGCCCGACGAAACAGTCAAAACCGGCCAGCACTTGCCATGAAAAGCTCAATTTTTTTAATGTTAGCCTCGGAAATATAACTTAAGACCCTCACTGGAACGAGCTCAAAGAGCTCGTTCCAATGAGGAATCATAAGCTACGTTTTTTAGTTATTTGGATTTCATTGATTAGGTATGAAACACAACGATTGTGTCTGCTGAGACGACTGATCAAGGTTAGTTATGTATCCAGGATGACACGAGCTGACCACAATACCCGATATTAGGCCTACACAAACCATCAGTTCGTTCACCTATCTTTCACCGCAAAAAATAGAAAGAGAAGGCCAACTTTTTTGCCAATTCTGTTATTTCACATCTCTTAGCCCCCATCCCACCCCATCTTTTTCTATTCTCTATTTCTAAAAAAACCCCCAAAACATTCGAGAATTTGTTTTAGATAAATGGTGCTGTTTCTTTTAGAAAACGGAGAGTATTCCCACCGATCATTCACTAAAATCATACGCCAAACCGTGGTTTAATTAGTTACATGTTTTATCAACCTAGGGATGTAAAAACCCCAAAACAGAATTAGGATTTAGTTACAGTTGTATCCAGTGCATTCCTGCAGCTGTATTCAGTGCAAGTCCTGCGATATGATGCATGCATGTTTCGACCGAATAAGTTCTCGGATGTCCGCAGTCTGATTACATCCACAAAACGCGAACCGATTGTGTTGGCAGGGGGCGCGGTGGCGTTGCGGTAACCGGTTCTCGACAGATCACCGAAGTTAAGCAACGTCGAGCACGTTTAATCCTTGGATGGGTGACCGTCTGAGCTAAAGAATTCGGAGTGCCGCGTTGTGTCCTTGGGCAAGGCACTTACCCCGATTGTCCACATGAGGGCACGATGACGCCGTGTACTAAGGCGTAATGCACGTCGATGGTGCACATGTTTTCAACCAATCTAACCCTACCTGTGCTGCAGTGCGGAGTTACGATGTTGGTGAGCTGGCAGCTGCTCGTCGTTACTCGGTGGTTCGCTCCGGGTACGCCGGCTTCTTCCTCCACCCGTTAAACTGACACTGGCTGTTAAAATGGCGTTAAACCTTAATAAATAAATAAATTGTGTTGGCAAACGAGACATCGGGTCAATTAAAACCATTAAACTCAAGCGATTGTGTCCGAAAGCCGATTACGTGTGCAAAGCTCAAGCCGATGGTGTGTGCAGGGGCCAATACTATAAAACTTACAGTTGTATTTTTCAAAATCGTATTTTCTACTTATGGAAATAACTACTTGAAAAGAACCATTAGCAATTTCAAAGGCGTGGCAATTGGCAAATTGCCATATCTTTTAAAATGCTATTGATTCCTTTCCTTCATTTATATTCACTTGTAGAAAATACAATTCGGGAAAATATAATTGTAAAAGTTTTATAGTATTGGTCCCAGGTCTGCATAAAGACATAATCGGCCTTGCGGACCTGTTCGGTCGAAAGAAGCGCTCAATGTCTGGGACACCTAAAGTTTTATTTCTTTGTCAGTAGTGTGTATTTTGCTTTCCTGGAGTGAAATTAGTGTGCAAATATCCGATAAAATGATGACCTTTCCAGCTTTTTATGTTGAACCAAGTAATTCGGAGAAATTTGCCACACTACATATGTAAACATCGCTAAACATTTTTTCCAAACATAATGGTTTTCTGTGGTAAGTAATTATATTTCGAAGGAACTGTCTTTAAACTTGTAAGTACATCGTGATAATTTATAGGTAGTAGGTTCATGGTGTACGCGTATAATACATGCCCTATGATCACTCGACCGACATGTAACAAGATTTTCATGTATCTTATTCACACAACTTACAAAATAATTAATCATCACCAGAGGGACACTAGATGGAAACATATACTATACTTGCAGATTAACCCCTTCGACCCGATATATATAGATATACTCGTGATAAAAAAATTGACAGCAGACGAGAAGACGATACAAATTACAAGGAATGGATTTGTAATGATTTAATCCTACAGCTCTTTAGAGCCTCAGGATTATTTCTGAACTTCTATACATATGTAGACTCGATTCACCAATTGCGCCGTTGGCTGTATTGCTTAAGACGAAGCATCCGAAGTGTAGGTTTGAAGGGGCTAAAGAAAGAACAAAGCTATTTATTTGGTTTGGACGTTTGTCAGTGGAGTTGTAGTGCTATCAGTAACTAATACCACTATATACCCGACTCTTCTCTACCCTAAATATTTCACCAAAAACACAAACCGGATAGAAGTTTCAATGAAGTCACGCTGAAGTACAACAACCTGCTTTTTTATCACAGTACCGTATACTATACTAGCGGAAAAAAGAAACCCAAGTTTTTTTTCTGTGGTAAATATTTCACATGTGGTATGGATGATAACTTCATTGTTTCGATTTTGATGTTATTTCTTCATTACTGATTAAATTTCGATGAGTTTTGACGGCGTTTGCATTGATAAGGCGTTTGTATGGATAACGCTCAAACGTGGGTACTCTACACCATTTCCTGAACAAGATCAATAGCGGGTGTGCCCATCCGGGCTTCAGTCGCTGATCTAACTCTCCTTACAGTTGATCCCATCAAGTTGTTTATGGTCCTTTGTGGGATGCTATTCCAATCCTGAAGAAGAGATTGCGTGAGCTGAGCGACGTTGTTTTGGACGTTGACGCGCTTCCCGACCCTTCTGTCCAGCTCATCCCACAAATGCTCGATCGGGGACAAATCTGGACTGTATGGTGGCCAATCGAGAACTGTGACAATGTGCTTGAGGAAGTCACGACAAATCCCAGCAACGTGCGGCCTCGTATTATCCTGTAGCAGCGTTAGGTTACGCGCATTGATAAGTGGAAGGACGTGAAACATGTGGACCTGATCCCGATATCTTACGGCTGTAGGATTGCCCTGGATGATCACGAGAGGAGTTTTCACGCCATGAGAAATCCCCCCCCCAAACCATAACAGACCCTCCCTCGAATCTGTCGTTTTTCTCAACGCACGCGTCAGAATATCGCTCGCCTCGACGTCGATAACAACGTTGTCGTCCATCTGACCTGTAACGCGTGAAACTAGACTCGTCAGTGAATAACACACGTCTCAAGAGAGCCAAGTGAAACCGATTTGGCGCATCTGCCCGCATCTATTGCAATCGACGTTGACGTCGCCTGGGTGTAAGTTGTGGACCAACATAGGGACGGCAGGGCCTTAAATTGAACCCCCGCAACCGATTCCTAACTGTTCTTGGATACACTCGGCAAGCATGAGTGCCTACAACCTGACTCGACATCTCCATCGCTGTCTGAAATCGGTTACGGAGTTGTGAGAGACGTATGCCTCTATCTTGACGTGGCGACGTAACGCGCGGACGCCCGCTCCTGGGACGGTCAACTAATTTTCCTGTGGCTCTGAGACGCCAAATTAAACAAGCCATCGTTGACCCATGGACCTCAAATTGCTGGGCGACGAGACGTGGCGATTGGCCCTACATAATTAGAGCAATAGTCCTACCCCTATCAACTTCGGACATTCGCGTCATTTTGCTTTTCAATCGAGTTGAAATGAAATGTTGTGCCATCGATGTGTACTGTTCAAAACTTCTGTTTGGTATGGTTTTCAAGCCCATAGCACGAGCGAGTGCCCCGGATGCACGCTTTGTCGAAAAATCTGTTGAAAGCATGCAGCGTCGCACGTGGTCATGGTTGACTGAATTTTAACCAAGGACACTTTAGACCACACACTGAGATAGCTGTGTGTCAAATCTTACTACATTTTGGTCTACGGATAAAAAAAAATATATTTTACCAAAACTGAACTTGCGTTTCTTTTTTCCGTCAGTACAGTTTAGAGTGAAGTCCGCTTTAGTGTTCACAACGATGAGTGGTACACATTTCGATAGGGTTCTTGACCTAGGCACGAAGTAAAGAAAACTTATCTTGAATGCCACCATACAGCATCTACAAGGCGCATTTGATACTCGGCCGCTTGACGGGTGCACACTGGTTCACACCCTTCATCTCCAGAACATTAAAAATGTTAGGACCGAAAAGGGAAAAGGGCAGTTTACAGGTTACCGGATAGTCTGCCTGATAGTCAATGAACTGTAAATGCGCATGTTAGGTGTCCACGTTTATATCGGCCCACCAGTTTAGTATGCTCGTAATTGTCCACCTATTTGATGATCAAGTTCCAACTCATACGTGTTTTATTATTCGCACACTTGAAGGAGGGAGTGTCGATAGGGCCAACTCATTGCTTGAGTGCTTGAATATACGAACCGCAATGCTGTGGCATTGTAGTTCGTACATTTAATCATTCCTGCAACGAAGTTTCTGTAGGTTTATTCATAGGTGTACATGTTTTGTGCACCTCTGGGTGCACGGGCATGTGATTGAGGGGTTTGATTGTTAATGGGTGTATTGAAGCTGGTATAACTGGATTAGAGTGTATGCATGTGTGTGTGAGTGTCGGAGTAAATGTGCACATGCGTGTGTTTGTATGCATAGGCTCCAACCCTGCAGGCTATGCAAATGTTTTTCAACCTTGTAGTCTTAAGTGACATATAGGCCCCCGGGGCCGGGTGCAAACTGAAATCTGTTTTTTTTTTTATTCCATACCTTTATTATAGAAAGCACATGTCACGTAAATAAAGATATTACTACTACTACTCCTACTACTTACTACTACTATTATGATCTAGTCGCGATTGATTCCCGACACACTTACACCAGTGAGTTGAGTTTTCCTAAATAAAACCCTGTGAAACCAGGACCGCATCATGAAAAACAAATGAAAATGGCATTAACTGTTTTCACATTTCTTTCCGACTGGCGAGATTCTACAGTGCTGTGGGAAGTAAGGCGAACAGAGAATTTCTACCGAATTCTCCGTCCGACTGAGTGCGCACTCAGTGCTGTACCTTTGCTGAAAGCATAAAGAAAATAGTTGGATGCACAACACGTCACATCGCTAGGTAACTGTGTATTCATACATCCAGGGGGCGCGGTGGCTCAGCAGGTAGAGGTGCCGGTTGTGAGCCGAGAGGTCCTCGGTTCGAATCCCTTCTGCAGCAACCGGGTTGTGTCCTTAGGCAAGATACTTCACCCCCATTGCCCACGCGGGGACACGGTGGCGTTGTGTACTAAGGCGTACTGCACGTCGATGGTGCACTTGTCTTCAACCAATGCTAACCCTGCTGGTGGGGAGTTAGTATGTTGGGGAGCTGACAGTTGTTCGCCGTTCCTCGGTGGTTCTCTCCGGGTATTACAGCTTCGTCCACCCGAAAATCTGTCGTTGTCATGATTAGCCATAGTGTAGAAATATGTGACCTTAATCACCAATAAATAAATAAATAAATATGCATACATCTAATACGTTTAATAACTGGAAGAAAAAATTTACTCTGCATTCGTCTGATACTCATAAGAGCTTTTCTTATGACGAGTAACATTTGAAAAATATAATCCTCGTTTACTTTTGTCATTCAAGTGCTTTCGCACGTGTGTGCCCACTCATTCCAGTTTCTTGCTATTTGAAACGTCTTAGCCCTTTGAACCCTGGTGGTATCTTCCATGTCAGTTCAATGGCAGCAATTGGAAGAGTCTATATTCATTATTTGGGGGTAGACCAATTAATAGCCTCATGGATGCGTGTTGAAAATATTGATTGGTCTACTCTACACATTCACTAAGCAGCCAACCTATGTAATGCAATCATGACGTATCATGGGCTAGAAAGCCAGCCCCTCGTGTTCAAAGAGTTTTAATGGGGTATTTCTTCAACTGATAACACACAGGGGACAGACTTTCGTCCTTGTTATTAGAGCTACGGGAAATGAAACAGCTGAGTCATCATCTCATATTTCATTCTTAAGAGGTAAAATCCACTACTGACGAACCCCTCGACCATTATCTGACCGAATACCCTTGGGCGCATGCATTATCCTTTATTTAACCCATACTTTTTCAAAAACTGCATTCGAAATAAAGGTGAAGAACAACAATATTTCCATCCAGTCAGTGATTGGCAGCAGAAAAACGATGGGTGGATTCTCACTTTGCCAGCAGACTAGAATTAGAAATTTTCACACCTCTGCTATAGTCTGTATTAGTAATAGTAGCAGATATCCACAGTCGTTGGTCCTCCGTTTGTCAGCAGTGTTTATGAATCGGCGATAACTGGTAATGAAAGATAATCACATATATGATAACTTACATAGCAGTCATAAACTTCAAAGCACGAATCAGAACAATTATTACAAAGAGTTGTTTGTATGAGGACCAGAATGTAAACTGTAGCAGTGAAAAATGGGTAATAACCGAAAAATAACCAATTAAATCTTGCTCCGTCAGTCAAAAATGGAATGCATTGGTTAAATTCAAAATTGCATTATGGAAAAAAGTTGATTTTTTTCATTCAACAATATAACGCCCCTTGAGTACAACAAGGCGCTATCTGCAATGCCTCAGCATTACAGATGACGCCCTTTTGCACTGAAAGGACGATATTTACAAATTAATATATATATAAATTAGTATTTCATGTATATAAGTGCAAAAATGTATGTAAGACAAACACCCACCTACACAAATACCCCATTTAGAACTTACGTTGTTTGATTTCATAATATTTTTTCACTTCCAAGTGCCATGCGACTCTTAAGACGAATTACCTAAGATGTAGTAAAGTCACTGCACTGTTCTGTGAATACAATAAAAAAATCCGTAAAGGGGAGCATTAGGAACACGGCCAAGCTCGCCACGTTGTGCCCAACGACGTACCACATATCAAAAATGTTCTTTGTCTACTGACTTGTTTAAACCAGGGTACAATGTCGAACAAAGGTTCATTGGTTGAGATTGCCATAAACACTTATGAATGTTTAAAATGTGTGTAACTGTATTTATTTAATTTAATTCTAAATTGTCACAGACAAAAATAATCAATGAAACATATTTTCAAACCCGTGTTAGTTATTATGTATTTTAACCCTTTACCTAACCTGAAAAGCAGACGACACTTGCAAAAAAAATTCTTGAATAACTAATTCTTTTAATTTTTTGTCTCAAAAACATAGGTTTTGACCCCTCGTTGGAACGAGCTCGACGACCTCGTTCCAACGAGGGGTCATAACCTATGTTTTTGAGACAAATAATGAAAATTAATTGGCGATTTTTGAGAATAGCGCTGGCCGGTTTTGGCCGTTACGTTAGGTAAAGGGTTAATAAATTAACCACAGTACCCAGAAATATAGTACAAACTATACTTCAAATATCTATTGTCTAAATTATTAACACATTTTTATGAGAACTGGCAAAATGTGAACACCCCAAACGATGAATTGTGAAATTTGGCTACGACTAGTTTCTTGCAGCACAATCTACAGTCAAAATACTGTTCAGTGTATCGGTGTTTCAGTCAAAAAAAGATTACGTCTTCATCATTTATTCGTTTAACACTTACGTTGCCGAAAGCGACTATTGTCAAATATTTTAAGATGATTATTTGTGCGTTCTGATATGCGCAGATCTAACCTACCATCTGACTAATCCTTGGAAAGGGATCAGAGAGCTCTTTCCAACAATTAATCAGATGATAGAGTTTCAAGTATGTCATACATTTTATTAAAATTCCTCGCACACAGGCGCACATAGAGGTCCTCCATATATGGATAAAGTGGGCGTGGTAGTAAAAATGATTAAAGGGTTATATCACAGTGAACATCGATCATGTGCAAATCTATCTGGAGGTACGAACTTTTTCGGTTCTGGCTATTCTTCTGTTCTACCGAAAATGTTTTATTCTTCAACTGTTTTGTAATCTCATCACACATGACTTGGCGGAAACAGTACTCCTTCAGAAATAAAAAAAACTGAGCCAAACCGAAACAATTTCAAGTATTACGATTGCCTTCCATGTATGCAGATGTTTGACAACTTTGTTTTCACTTCGAATTTTTAGATGTATCAAGCAAATGTTTCATGTGTTAAATTTTTATTCAGCTTTTCTCACTTTATGTCCGTCAATGTTTCCCTTAAATATTTACTATTACGCGTTCTTCTACATCACTTTTACAGATGTTTGGTGTTTGGTTTGAGTAAATAAATCACTTGATGACCACTGTCGACTGTAGGCTATAAGAAGAATATAGGTCAACACGAGCACAATGCCATTTCTTCAGAAATCGCCATTATTTAACCGCCACAAATGAGCAGATTATAACTACATAATCTTACTTTTAGTCCTCGTCAAAAACATTTCCCAGGATATAGAAGATATCTAGGATTTTTGAGTGGATACCGAGAATTATCTCTTGAGTGACCGAGACAATTTTTTTTTAAGCGCTCGCGAAATTGCCCATTTCTCTCGGTCATGAGTGAGACAATTTTCGATATCCACTCAAAAACACTAGATTTTCTTTTTATTATACGCTTTTTACAAGAATCTGATCATTCCTATCGATAATTCCACTCGTTTCAACCTTGAATTGATGCATGAAAGTAAAGAGCTGGTGCGCATTGATACGCGGAAGTGATTTGATCGATACTCGGAACAGGTAGCGGCTTGTGATCTGATTCAGCTGGCGGGTTTTATGCATCAATTCAAGGTGAGTACGTGTTGAATTATTGCTGGAAATGATCGGAATCCACTCAAAAACACTAGATTTTCTTTGCATTACACGTTTTAGAACAAAATGATCATTTCTAGTGATAATTTGACTCGTATTCTCCTTGAATTGATGCCTTGAAAGCCACAATTTTGATTGATAGTGTGAAAGTGAAAATTTCTATATATTCACAGTGGGGGATACGATTTCTATCTTTCCGCAATTTCTTCGATAATCTCTCGTTTAGCGTATAATAAATTTATTTATTTATTTATTTATTTATTTATTTATTTATTTATTTATTTATTTATTTATTATAAGGACACAACGTAGATGACTCTTCGATCGGATTCCAATGCTCTAACCAATGTGCCTCCGAGCTCTTGAAACAGCCATACGACGCACCCTGTCCTTTATGCAGCACATCATTGAAAACATATACAACGATTCATAAAATAAGGCATTTGCTTTTTTACACAGCGTGTTGTCAACCATAGGAATGGGATGTATTTAAACTTGATGTAAATGAGGTCTGAAATTTATTTTGACAAAAAAAACATAGCTCCAAATAAGAAGCGTAACACTCTCCCTATCACGGCTATAAAACCATACTTGTACAAAAACTTACATAATTGAACATTTTCATTCTTACGTAAAACACTTAACTTATGGCCACTTACTGGAACAAGAACGCTGAGCCTGTTCGAAAAGATAGTCATAAGCTATGGTAAAAATGGGAAATAATAAATTTTAAATGGGGCTTTTGTTGACCGCTCTTTCCGGTTTGGTCGTAACGTTAGGTAAAGGAGAACCCAGCATCAAGGGTGGTATCAGAGATTTTTACAGGTGGACGAACCCAAGGTGCGAGAACAAAATATCCGATCAACAGGAAAAAAAACGCTGAACAACTTAAATTCAAACTTCCATAATAGGCCTGACTTGAACCTGGATGGCATCAGTCAGTATTTGCCTGGCAGTAGTCAGCTTAGGAAACACAATACTTTTGCACTCGACGTCTGATACCAAAGAGTGTAACGAGTTAGCTTCGATTTGACTACAAATAATGTAAGGTTTTTGTGCACGTCTTTGTACAATACTGCTGTATATTGAATCACTTCATGGTGTTTGTTAAGTTCTGGACGTGTCGTTAACTGAGTCCAATATGGCAGTCCGCACCATGTGAACGGGTACATTATGCGACGATATTTTACAAAACGTGTGTAATGACCTTTTTATGACACATGTTGAATGTTGGGAAGCGAAATTCAGAATGTCTGAATTGTTTTGTCTTGTTTTTTTCATGAACGCATCCAATATCACAAGCACCCCCAAGGTTACATCTCACGAAAGATTTGTCGTAGTCAAGATCGATAACACGGATTACTTGAATATTAATGATCTAACTGTAATAAAGATAACCCTTTACATAATGTAACTTAATTTAACCGCCCCTCACTATACACAAATTTCAATTCAATTTTAACCCTTTACCTAACGTAACGACAAAACCGGCCAGCGCTATTCTGAAAAATCTCCAATTAATTTTCATTATTTTTTTCATTTTTTGTCTCAAAAACATAGGTTATGACCCCTCGTTGGAACGAGCTCGTCGAGCTCGTTCCAACGAGGGGTCATAACCTATGTTTTTGAGACAAAAAATGGAAAAAAAATTAGTTATTCAAGAATTATTTTTGCAAGTGTCGTCTGCTTTTCAGGTTAGGTAAAGGGTTAAATACAAAACTTGTGAGCCCTGTAACTGAAACGCTCGCGGTGTGCCTATTTCAATAAGGGTAATGAGCTACGTTTTTTAAGGAAAAATGAAATTCTTCAAATGTTAAGAAATCTTTTGCAAGTGTGCTATTCCTGTGAGGTAAAGGGTTAATAAACATGCTTGTGATTTATTTAACCCTTTACCCAACGTAACGGCCAAAATCACCCAGCGCTATTCAGAAAAATCACATTCAATTTTCCCATCTTTTTATTTTTATTCTCCAAACATAGCTTATGACCCCTCATTGGAACGAGATCGTTGACCTCGAAGTCATAAGCTATGTTTTGATGCGAAAAATGAAAAAAAAAGTTTAGTTATTCAAGAATTTTATTTGCAAGTGTCGTCTGCCTTTCGTGTTAGGTAAAGGGTTAATTCCTCAAAGATATTTATTATAAGAAGAGTGTGATTTGATAACGGCTGAAGGTTGTGATCTTAAAAAATGTTGGTTTGGCTCGATTTACCGATAGAAATCGATATTCCATACCATTAAGGTTATCGATTTAAATTCTTTAGGTTTTCTCCTTATGTCGTGCCATTTCTACCTTTCTTCGCTGTCCGCGTTTGCAACGTTTTTACAAATTACACGTCATGAACTATGTTCGGGTGCAGGTTTAAGGAAATAGATCGCCCGAATTCAAATTTAATGATCTCCCTTTTGGTAATTATACCGTTGGGTGCACATGATATCTTGAACCTCTAGTAATTATTCATCAGTATACAGACCTGTGAATGTAATTTTCGAGCATTTACCAAGCATATATATTGCAGAAATAAAAAAAAAATCATTAAGACTGCTCGAAGCGAATTGTCCAGATGATTTTTTTATTTCGATATCCTTGATGAAACGAAGGCATCGACAGTTGCTTCCGAGAAAGTATTCAGTTCTCCATGAGACAGACCATGTCTATTTTAAAGCGAATACCACTACAAAGCGTGACGAGAACTGTGTGTACTCTAATTGTTTGCACATACAGGATTTCTTCGCTAACTGATAATGAAATATATTGACAGAAAGGCATTCGCGTTCGACCTGTCATTTTTTATCACTCGTGCGATAAAAAATGACAGCTCGAACGCGTATGCTGTTCTGTATTTATTACACGCCTACTATTTATTTATTTATTGGTGTTTAAGGTCACATACTTTTGCACAATGGCTAATCATGACCGTGACTGTTTTACGGCTGGAGGAAGCCGGAGTACCCGAAAAGAACCACCGAGCAACGACGAGCAGCTGCCAGCTCCTCAACATCGTAACTCCACGCTGCAGCACAGGCAGGGTTAGATTGGTTGAAGACATGCGCACCGCCGACGTACAGTACGCCTTAGTACACGGCGTCACCGTGCCCCCATGTGATCAATGGGGGTTCTTAAGTGCCTTGCCCAAGGACACAGCGCGGGAGTCCGAATCGATCGCTCAGATGATGACCCATCCGAGGACTAACCGGGCTCGACGTTGCTTAACTTAGGTGATCTGACGAGAACCGGTTACCGCAACGCCACCGCGCCACCTTGCACACCTAGTCTACTAAAAAATTATTAATCGATTTTGGCGAAGAGATAATATTGAACTCGAATTCGGCTTGTTCAATATTATCCTCCGTCTAAATCGATCGTGTGCGGTAAAAATGACAGTTCGAACGCATATGCTTTTCTGTAGTTATTACACGCCTACAGTTTACTAAAAAACATTAAAAACACAAATTTTTGCCAAAAGTAACCAAAATGTAGAAAAAGAAATTGTTAAATAGTCCGCGCAGGTGTTCTGGGTTTTTGCAGAAAAAGCGTGTATTTTAAGAAAACAAAGTATAGGCTGCAATAAAATAATTTCCCAGTGAATTGTTCTGTGTGATTGTATTCCGCCTCGCAAACTATGTGATATGCTCGACTGCCAATGGAACGGATTAATTTACCGTTGAATTAGTCTCAGTGAGTGTATTCCGAAAAAACTGACGCTCTGACATGCTCGACTGCTAATGAAACGGGATGGTAAAGAAATATAGAATAAATAGGTACTAGGGCCAGTAATCAAATTCAAACCACGAGTAGGATAAGGGTTTTAACCACTGGGCTTACCCAGTGGTTAAAACCCTTATTCTACGAGTGGTTTAAATCTGATTACCGGCCCTAGTACCTATTTATTTTATTTATATGATGCTCTTAATAAATAATCGACTTTGTCACTTAAAATGGAGAAAAAACGACACTTTCTATCGCAAACACACCGGTTGGTTTTGTTTACATCTGCGCCGGTGGGTGGGAATACCGGCTGTACGTGAATGCTTGATTGACAGCCAGATACATCGTCAAAGTAGACTGAATTTACTATGCTTTTTCAGTCAGATTATTATTAACAGTTCTTAAATTTTATTTTAAATATTTAATTGTAGGTATTTTAAACTTAATAAGTCATTGCACGTAGTAGATAGTACCGCAAAATGTCGTATGTTTGAATGAAACATCACGAAGTGTGAATGTATCGAAGTTGGCAAATTGCGTTATGCCAAAGGTCAAGCTGGATGAACTTCCGACTATGGGTATAATTTTTTTAAACCGCTGTAGAAGCTTTACAACGGTAGTGGGGTTAAAAGCTAAAATTTAACATACAGGCCTTTCACAGGTTGTAACACAGGCGAACAAGGTATAAATTGATTTTCGTCATCGTTACGATGCCCTGCACATCATGGAGTTTAAAGGTCCAAGTAAACGTATGATAATGTTATTCTAATGACCTTGAATGTTGTAATAATAAGTGAAAATATACTTCCCACGACGACAATCCTCTTCTCAAATGTAAGCATAGTTAGCTACACATATAAGACAGATATTACTGTGAATTTACATTTGCAACCTTGCGTTAAAATAAAACAAAAACTCATCTCTCGAAAATGAGCATATTTGAGTGACAGGCATATCAGAGTGTGGAGGACTCAGAAGCTCTCACAATTCACTTTTTTGAGAAGGTAAATTTGTTTAACAAGTAAATTGGTATTGGAATTTCATAACAGAGTCCAGGCATGGCAGTTACAGGTTAAAGCAAAGAAAATTCACCAGGGGCCAATACTCTGAAACTTTTACAGTTGTATTTTCAGGAACTGTATTTTCTAGTTATGACTACAAATAGGTTGAAATGAACCATTAGCATTTTCAAAGATGTGGCAATTTGCCAGTTGGCAAATTGCCATATATTTTAAAATGCTAATGATTCATTTTAGTCAGTTATATTAATAGGTAGAAAATACAATTCTAGAAAATACAATTGCAAAAGTTTCATTGTATTGGCTCCAGAACATCCAACAATGTATAAATTATGGTGTTCCATTTACTTGCGGCTACTTGGGTCTTGATGTGCGTTTGGCTTTCCGTTGCATTACATTTGGGTAAAACTGTCTACTTGAACTAACTTATGAATGGAATGTTTAAAACAAGTGTGCAACATCGTTGTTTCTGAAGTAATACGAGTGATACCCACTTATTTTAAATAACCTAGTCACACGTTAATACAAGTGAACGATTTTTCGTAAAAACGTACCCACCTCCATTTTCCCGTCCTACTGTACAACCATACACAACCATATACAGAAATTCGAATCTAAACTTCACCCTATCCACTTTCAAGTTCGCCCCGTGGTACCCCGAAAATGCCTTGTCAGAAATAAAAAAGCTGTCATTTGAAAACTCAGTCTGGACCCGAAAGTTAGAAAACGCCTATGAAAGCATAACTTAATTTGAGAGGATTTTCTGAGAAAAACAAACTGAAGATCGTTGAAGGTGTATTCTTGTTCCTCAAATGTCAATGAAGAAAATGGTGTCGAAATCTGCGTTCGTTAGATTCTGCAGGGAAGTTTTCGTTTTGATACCACACCAACAACGAGGTTTTCCTTCCGATTCCTTGAAGCTGTTTGGAAAATAGTCGTTTAAAAGGAATGAACTACCGACGCTAACAATACTGACAACTGGCATTCATTGTTGATGGGAATGGTTCACCGCGTGAGTTACATAAACCATGAGAACTCTAAATTTTGAAGAAAATTATCGGTATGGAAAGTCCTCTACTCCAGTCCACGCCACCAAAGGAAGGGGCGTCAGTAGTGAAGAATACTGCAAGGACATAATTCATGCATTCAGAACAATGGTCATTTATACAACCTCCAACATAATCGCCACAAAAAAAGGTGAACAGGGATTAGCATCAAGTAGAGATAACAGTTAACGACAAATATACATAGGTGTAACCCAATTCCCCAGAGCTTAATCAATAAATGGGACAAATGTATCTGACCCATCAAATATAGCCTTCCGCTTCCTTTATTGACTGTTCCAAACAGACCTGAAAAAGACGTGTGTAGTTTCTTTTTGTTAACCTTTATCTAACGTAAGGTTAAAACAAGCCAGTGCTGGTGACAAGTACACATCTATAGGTTTGATCGAAGAACACTATTTTTGTGAAAAACAGATGGCGGATTGACGTGACAATAGAACTAATTCTACAGAAAAAATCAACAGTCATAATGACTCCAGAGTAAGTAAACCCCCATTTTCTTGTGAGAGTAAGCTGTCCGTATGTAGCCGATACTTGGACGTGTGTTAGATTCTCCAAGAAAATAACAAACAATTAGTATCCGCCATTGTCGTGCAGTGGCCTCAACCCTGACAGAGCACCCAGACAAAGACGTCAAAGTTAAATTTGAACTCAACACTAAATTAACAAAAAAACATATTACAAGTGAAATAAATGTGTGGAGGTTACAATATACTCTATAAACAACCGAAGTATATAGTGGTTTATCGCCTTCATGACATTATAAAGGAAATGGTATGCAACGCTCAACCAAATTTTGCAACCTTTTTTATAATGTTCTGTATTTTTGATCGAAGAACATAAGAATACTTTTTTTGTCATATCCAGATGGCCGATTATCGTGACAATAAAACTAATTCTACTGAAAAGAAACATCGACAGTCACATTGACTCCAGAGTAAATAGTTCTTACATTTCCTTGCGAGCACAATCCATTCATGTATTGCCGATACCGAGATTGTGTGTTAGATTCTTCCAGGAAACAACAAACAGTGTGTATCCGCCACAGTCGTTATATGGCTTCAACCCTGACAAGCAAAAGACTATAAATGTTTTGGAGCCCACAGAGAAAGACGTCGAAGTTTAACTAAAATGTATAAAATGTTATCATAAATCTAATAAACACATGGAGGTTACAGCTCTTTTACGGCCAACGTATTTTGTGATTTATAGCCTTCATGACATCATAAACTAAATACTATGCAGTACTTATCTAGAAGTGGTTCTTAATAGTTTCAAATAGATGTTGTCATCCCAATGGCACGAGCAGTTCATTTCCACTTTGTAACAAATTGGACATCTAGTGGCTCCGCAGTTAGTGTTCAGTTCTTTCTTGGTTACCAATGTTATCAGGCAATGCTTCTTCAGTGGAGCGGGAGCTCAATGCTCACAATGTTTGTCAAAGTTTGAATAGAAAATTTAGGAGGAAATACTTTTTCACTGACTTCCAGAACAATAATCTGTGTCGTGGATATTCTGAAGTGCGAGCAAGGGAGTGTGTGACCCAAAGAGCGATACTTTCAACAGCATTTACTTTAAATAACTTTAAATGCGGTTGTGCATCTGAGCATTAAATTTCCTTTTCGAGCTAAATTACAATTTGAGATTACACGTATAAGCACTTAACTTCTATAGCTATCATTTGCGTGAACGAAGACGACCCTTGTACTAAAGGTGCAACATAAGTAAAGGAAATTTGTTTACTTTGAAATTCCCACCTCTGATATTTCATAATTTCAAATTAAATATACACAAATTATACATCAAAATGAAGGTTCTGATGCATAGAACACGAAAATTATATGCACTCAACTCCCAGAGTTTATGACAGGTACCAATGATTCCTGAAAGTCTTCTACCGGACTTTCGTACCAGAACTGATTTTAAAATAATATTTCAGAACAACTCGAGACCAAATGGGCTCCAGATATCCAAGAACAAAGCTAGGATATTACATTTCTTCAAAACGCAGCGACAGAGCTACATGGGGGGGGGGGGGGGGGGGGGGGAATTCCAAAACGCTCTGCTTTCCTTTCGTTGTCTGTTTGCTTACATTTCCGTCAAGGTCATCGGGTCCGAGACAGCATCGATACACAATGCCGTCTAAAATCAACTAATGAGAAAGATCGCCTTAATATTATACACTATTATTATATAGAGACTGCAGTTGCCGTATCACTTGCAAGAGATCATGACACACGTTTGAATTTCTTAGAGTTAGGCGATTGTTTTTTCGATGAAAATTCGAGGTATCACGTTTTATGCGCATGCGACCATTGAATCCATGCATCCGTCGGCCATGCGACCCATCTTCACTAAAAATGCAGACAGTATAGTCCTTTCTCCAAATGCAGCCGTATCGCTGCATCGTAAAGTGTTTTGAATGCCTAGCTTTGTTCTTGGATATCTGAAGCGCACTTGGCAACGAGTTGTTCTTCGGAAATATTAATATTATTTTATTGTCAGCTCTGGTAAGAATACGATAGTAGACTTCCAGGAATGATTGGTGCCTGCTGTCAACTCGTTGATTGCATATATTTTTCATGTTCTATGCACTATAACCTTCATTTTGATGTATAATTTGTGTATATTTAATTTGAATTAATGGAATATCAGAGATGGGAATTTCAAAGAAAGCAGACTTCCCATACTTATATAGCACCGTAAGGCAGAGCTAAGAACTGTTATGGTCATTCATAAACACTGATCCTCGCTATGTAAAGTCGAACAAAACGGTTAGTATTCTGTTTCCTACAAACATAGTGTGACATTATTGCGTCTAATACTGCCAAGGGTAGCTATGATTCCAACTTGTATTACCTGAGCTTTTAATATATGGCTTATGAACACTACAAAAAAACTCACCTTCCATTCCGAATCCGAGTTGATAAAGTCTTTCACCTTTACGTTCGTATTTTCATCATTTTTCCTTTTCAGTGCTTCATTCACTATGTCCTCCATCTTCTTACGAGCTTGTTCTTCTTGTCGTTGAAATAGGAGAGTCTTGTAGCGCTGCCTGGCAAGAAAAGCTCGAACAATTGCTTGTAGTTTTGTAATTCCTCTGTTCACGACGTCAAGTCTTTCATTCAAATTGAGAATATCGGGATTTTTCAAGAAGACCTACCAAATAGAAATACAAATCTCTGTTGTTGTTTTCTAATTGTACCCCTGTTGAAATTTTCATTCCCAAGGCAAGGTTTCGACTCCAAGTCCAGCCATGTTAAGCCATAGAAAAAATAGAAATATAAATTACTGGTATTTTAGGATAAAGTTCTCTTCTACCTTAAATGTATTGAGGGAGATTTTATGCACTGTGCTGCAATTTGACAGTTTAAATCCTGTAGTATTTCAGTTGTTTCTGGGCAAGTCTTGACTGCCTACTCAGGCAGCCAAGAGTTGCCTAGATACAAATGCCAAGGTACCTGGAAATCAACTTGCAGGTGTACCTGTTTTTGCAGTAAGAAAGTTGTCCATGTCGGAATTGGGCCTCTAAGGTTTAAACAAAATATAATGGATTATATTCTTGTTTCTGTTCGAGGGAGTGGGGTTACTAAAAACGAATGAATAAGTTTGCGACAGCTATGTAATGAGGTGAGAGTTAACCGTTGGGAATAGTCTCAGGGCGCTGAGACTTTTCACTGAAAAAGATATGGAACAATCTTTGACCTTTCATAAAAAAATATTGAATATTTCTGAAAGTTACAAGAATGATAAACCAGTTTATCCTTCAAATTGCCCTGATTCTATCAGAAGCAATCGTAAAAACTTTGTCCAAAAATGCTAAATAAATTAGGCATATTTAGATTTGAAAGGAAGAAATTCATGCAACATGAAATATATTTCAGAAACAGTATTCAAACGCTTTTACTCAATTGCTATGGTAATTATAGGATTTGAGGGGAATTGAATCAGCCGAGAAGTAAGCTGAGTCCAGATAAACTCCAACACAGTTTATCCTGAACCGGATCTGAAAAAACAACCAGTGACATTTTAATGACGGTAGACAATTTTACAAGTATGACTGATATATATGGAGTTGGCCAAATAGTAATTGTATTGTTTCGGTTCTGGGACAACAACTTGGGACATTTGTAATATCGGTAGATGATTTTGTAACACTCATGTACATGTAGTAGGGACAATTTTGTAATTTTCGAAATGTGCCTGAGCTAGAACGCCCTGAGGAACAAGTATGTTCATAAATTGTTAAGAGGAGAACTCACGTGACACAGCCTTGACTTTGTAACGGGCCATTAGATCAGTTGGTGATATGGGAGTACCAAAAGAGCCGAGAAGCTTGGGGACAAATGCAGCTGTATCAGTGGAATATATTATATTCCGTCACTGCATATAATCTGTAAAGAAGGAAACTTGAAGCTGAACAAATATATACTATGATGGTGGATTTGTAAATAATATTAGAAAGTCTTACACTCTGAATCAACAAAGGGTAGTATTAATTGTATCTTTTTCAGCTTTTTAGGTAAAACTTATCGACCAGGCAGATCTGTGACACCGAATTCACAACATGAGAACTTTTTTGGCTATTCTGAGTGACTGTGGGTGCAGAACATGTGGCAATCAGCTATTAATGGTGTTGATAAAAAACTTTGATCATCGGTTAGTATCTAAGATTTTTATGCCCTGTATCAATTGTTACATGCGTATCATATGACGTACAAGTGGCGCAGTTGGTGAATAACAATCACGTAGTTTTGTAAACACTGAGTAATACTGCTATTCCCTGATCTATCCCGAACTGATTACCCCAGCTTCTTGACAGTATTGTTTAGGGTATAAGGAAAGAAGATTTGAGAAAACGGGACTGGTAAAGAATGGACAAAGTCTCAATACCCCTTTGTTCTGATTTCACACACTGAACATGTCATTATATAATATACCTTTGTGTCACCAATAAATGTATCTTGCAGGCCTGTGGTCTTTATTATTACTGCACAACTAGACTTCGTAACAGGAACTCTTTGGCAGAGAGAAAAGGTCAATATTTTGTACCTAAAATAAACAAAAACTGTCGTCCTTAAAACAATGATGTGCTGACACAAACGGAAAGAGCATTTTATGTAATTTCAAATATACTGATTTCTAGTTTGCACGGATGTATATGCGGTGGATATTACGAAAGCATACTAATGGTAATGAATGAAAAACATGTTTTGTGACAGCAAAATGTTCATCATATAGTAAAAACGCTCTCGAAAAAATGATTTGAAACATAGTTTGAGCATTAAAGATATCACAGAAACTCCCGTGCATAACTCCGCAGAGGATCTTTCCAATCACATGCCGACTGACACATTAAAAAAGTATTTTGTTCTTTTAATAGCTGTCTCAATATGGATAAAAAAGGCCGGAATGAATTTTCACTTTATCCCCATACCAGGGTAATACACTTCATTGTGGGTTTAACGCAGAACAAGTTTTATACCCATAGTAGTTGTGATGTCACTAAACGCCTATATACTTATACAAATACGTTACAATCCAATGCTGCCATTGAATTTAAAAGCGATGAGTCTTAAACTCTTTATTGTAAATGTTGAACGTTTTGACCCAGAGGCAATAGACAAAGCCATGGGATAAATAAAATATTTGCTGGGTATTCGTATATTTTAATCCCCTCATACCATCAATCATTGAACCCAATCACCAAAATCCTACAATTGATCCTACTTGTGGGAAACTATTTTGACACACTATGCACTGTTCTATTTCAGACAGATTAGGTCATATGTTCTGAAAGTGTTCTGGAAGTGACCTTGATGCTGGAAGCGACTTTATACACCAATAAATAAGAAAATAAATTTATTCTACATGAAAAAGTGACAGCCTGGTGACGAGTTGCTTGCTTTTACGTGAGATTATCTACGATTATGACCAACAGAAATGACAAGCTTTGTTATTTTTTGCACAAAGGGAGCACTGTTTATTTTCGTGTGTTTATATTTAAAAAATCAAATTTGTTACATCGAAAGAATAAACTGGACAATAAGCTAAAATACCGATAGGGGAAAAATTGGGACTGGTTAGGTCCAATTCCAACTTTTCTGAACCCGAAAACAAGGTTTATGTGGATAGATTTAACTCTTTGAACCCGATCGGCCGTTTTTCCGGCCCAGGAACATGATGCCTCATAAGTGAAGTAAGTATGATAGCTGCTAAGTGAATGTGTGGAGTAGACTGATCAATATTTTTAACATGAAGCCCGACGGCTGCACGTTGAAAATATGTAATGGTCTAACCCCAAATATTCAATATGGACTCCCCCGATTGCTGGCATTGAACTGACATGGAAGATACCATTGGGGTTTAACAGGTTAATTGTAATAAGGCCATTCGGTGCGCAGGTTGTGAATGTTGCACGTTTGTAATGGACAAACATGGTATTTATTTGTCGATGGTAAGTGTTTCATTTTTCAAACATATGCTCAACGGGCGTGGAGTGAAGTAACGTAATATACCCAGCGTACCCACGGTTGCCGATTCGCTCTGTCCAAAGGACTTACATATCACTAATATGTGTGAAGTTATGTTCAGCAACAAGTTATCCAAACAAATACGTTGCTCTCGTCTCTCTTAGTTCTCGTAGTCAGGATGCAACTGCTGTGAGGATAATGTAGAAAAGCATTTGAATGAGCATACAAAACTGTACGCTTGTTTGTTCTGGAAGAGTGCAGTCCAGACCAATGAAAGCATTTACCATATATTTCATTTTACACCAATGAAAGAGTAACAGACACAGAGGAGTGTGTTTCCGACGTGAAGTCAGTTGTTTGTGACTGGAGATAGTACAGTAATGTCCAGAAATTCACACTCTTTGTCTTTAATTTAATTCACAGATAATATGGGTGGAGCGCATGTCATGGAATTCTGCCCGATTAAGTCAACTTAAACATATTCTTTATGCGTTTTAACATATTATAATATCGTGTATTAACAGTGTTCGAATTCAAATTATCTAGAAGAAGGCATTCAACAACATATATTTTATTCTGCCAATCGCCTCTGTCCCAAGATTGCGTTACTGACAACTAATCTTGACTTTACTACTTTAGAGACATTTTTCTCTTACTATTGCTCATTTTGTCTGGTTCTCTTGCGTTCTCGATCTCCAATATTAACAGGGAGCTTCCGTCCTCTAAACCTAGAAAATGTCTGAATTATTTATTTATTTATTGGTGTTTAAGGTCACATACTTATGCACAATGGCCAATCGTGACCGTGACAGTTTTACGGGTGGAGGAAGCCGGTGTACCCGAAGAGAAGCACCGAGCATCGACGAGCAACTGTCAGCTTCTCAACATTCTAACTCTGTTCAAGCTCCGCTCAAGCATGGTTACAGCGGTTGAAGACATGTGCACCATCGACGTTCAGTACGCCTTAGTTCACGGCGTTATCGTGCCATGTAGGTAACCGGGATAAAGTGCCTTGCCCAAGGACACAACGCGCGTAGTCCCGGGCGGGGATCGAACTCGGGACCTCTAGCATAGAAGTCCAACAGTCTACCACTGCGCCACCGCGCTCCCAAAAATGTTTGAAAAGGGGATATATAAAGGGCGTAATATTCGTGATTATTTACTTACAATTGAATTCATCTTTAGAGTACAAAGACCACAGGGAAGAAAAACCAACATATATCCAAGTGAAGGAACGGCAGCCCCAGCGTCCTTGTACCTATATGTACGCGACTTGCGATTGGCGACACCTTATTAACTGCGGCAGTCCCGACGGTCCTTGCAGCTGTTTAAAATCGACATTATATTACCTATATCTACGCGACTAGCGATTGGCGACACCTTATTAACTGCGGCAGTCCCGACGGTCCTTGCAGCTGTATAAATTCGACATTATAATTGGTCAGTGTCACGTGTGGCTGATTTGAGTACCCATGCATCTATTTGCATTCCCTGATAAAATAGTATTTTGTGGCAAAAGTTGAAAGGTGACTCTGAGAACATAAATGTATTGATCGTCGTTTTAAAATTATTCGTGACAAGATATTATCAATGTAAAGGGTAGCAACTCCGGGAATGGTCTTAGGAGTTTTTCCTGGAACTGAAACCTAAATTTGTGGCATCAGTTATACATAAATCAGTTCATTTAGTTTTATCTGTTGTATATATCTTCTCAAAGTTACTTTTGGCATACCCTATATCGAACCCATACCAGTGACCACTGTACTTACTTGTCAATGAATTCAGCAAGGTACAATCGTACTGGGTATCCTAGATGCCGTATTCTGGCAATCTCTGTAAGTCCATTATATGTCAACTGATTTCTTACGTAGTCTACTTCAAATTTCCCTGATCCTTTTATAAAATTTGGCTTCAAACATCTGTAAAAATGTAAAGAAATCTTCAAAGATAAAAAAACACCCTGAACCATGAACAGATGCTTTTTCATTTCTCAAAAGAAGCACTATTAATGAAAAGCATCTTTCTACATCGACGTTTAAATATGTTCAGTGGAGGGAATGGAAGGGTTGGGGGGGGGAGGGGGAGAAATGTTTATAATGAATGCAAAATAACATTTAAATCTTGAATTCTGACAAATAGTAAAATTATCCCGCAATCTCGACAAACAAAGCAAAGAAAGGAAATGTACGTTAAGGAAAAAAGCATGTCAATAACCATTTATTTCGAAAACTTTAAAGTTATGCTGTATCTGTCATTTGAATCGACACAATCCAAACCGAAAGTATATACAAAAGCTTTAAAACCCAGGAATCTCTCAATTCATGAAACATCTGTGAAGCAACTGCTTGAATTTAATTTTATATCGCATAGGTCTAACAGGGATTCCATCAGATATTGTGCTAGGTCCGCGCCACTGAACTGAAAACTCTAATGTTTTTCTAAATTTGGCCCCGACGGATGTCGATCTCGGGTCTACGACACCCGATCGCCATGTCATAAATGCTCTGCCATCAGACCAAATGAGCTAACGGCAACCCCCCTAAAAAGGTTGCAATTAACTCAAATGGTTGTTGTTGGCTTCTTGTGGATGAATGACGGTACACAAATAACTTAATGCACATATCATATGCCAAAATACCGCTTGGTAGACAGGGGTGATAATTTCCAATTACTAGTACCACCGAGACAACAATGGAAACGTGATTCGAATCCATACATTCTTTGTGAAGTATTTTTTCTGATTCAGTTCAAGCCAAAATTGAGATTTGCCTGGTCCTTCTACATTATAATGTGTGGATACAGAAGTATTTCATTCACAAAGTGTAAACTACCTTCTCCGATGGCGTAGCTGCGAGTAAAAAAATAATGTCTGCACATCACGAGTGATATACACACCACGAGTGAAAATATTTGTGCCTGCACCTCACAAATAAAATTTGTTCTGCATCCACCTATAATGATGTACATCTTTCATAATACTGTTGGAATTCTGAAAGCATTACAAGAAGATATACAAAGTGAACTTAGTCCAGGCCTAAAGCGGGGATGTATCCTTTCACGGATTCTTTTTACATTGCACAACAAAAATCTCTATGAACTCCTGCATAGCGACGAGGGGGGTAGCAGGTGGGGACCTGAAGACCCTGTTTTTCACCGGTGATATGGTACTTGCGCCAGAAAGCGAAGAAGAGCGAGAGGAAATGTTGGCAGTTATTATTAGTGCCAAGCGTATAATTTAGGAGTAATGGAGATTCTGGAACACTTTCTATTAGAATGCCCAAAATATCAGTCTGACAGAGTAAGATTCACTGGGAGTATAATAGGGAAGTGGGATGGGAGAATGATGGATATAGGGTGACTGGGTAACACAAACGAGAGGATTTAAAGGTTTCTTGCGTACACAAAGATAGTTAACCTAACAACTAATACAGAAACTAAAAATAAATTCTTAGAAATGAAATCAAGTATCTCATGGAACCAACGATGAATAAATTGACAACATTTAACCTATTATTATTTTATTTTAGTGTTTTTAGGCTTCAGTGCACTAAATTGTTCCATTTGATTATCTCCACTAGAAAAGAAAACAAGTCGGAGACTTCTTTGGAGATAATATCTACACTGAAGACACTAACTAGTTTTCTTTAGTAGTGAAGGTCACAACCTCGAATTCTTCCGCTTATAACTTTTTACCACCATGTACAGTGGACAACCCTTGCAAATACCTCTTGAATGTCTCAAACTTTTCATCGTTTGCCTCAAAAATATATCTGATTATATCCCAACGGTACGAGGTGAAAGGCTAATTCCAATGATGGTTCAAAAGGTATGTGTTTGAAGATTCCATTAACTGGTAGAGTGCTAGAAGCCACTATCAGGGCTTTAATATGTAGAGCAGGTACCCCAGCCTAAGTGTGTCATATTCTGTGTGTGTGCTTCATATTATCTTAGCAGTGAAATTACTTAGTCTATCTGGGTTTGCCTTGTTACAATTTATGGGAGAGTGCCTCTGGGCACTCTCCCATAAATTGTAACAAGGTAAAGACACATGAACAAATTTTGATGACCAAAAATAACTTAGTACTCTACCAGTTAAGGCTCCCGTTGCTGGAAACATGATATCTTTGACAAAAATACTAATTTTACATATCACTTTAAAAAAAAAAAATATATACTGTATTAATGTTAAAGTAGAAATAATTAAATAAAAATTCAATACGAGAATGCATTTTGAATTTTGCGTGAGCGTTCCCCTTTAAGATATGATGGTATAAATGGTTGAATCGAGGATAAAACTGTGGGTAATCGAATTAATATACCTATAAAGTTTGCAGAAAGAAACAAGACTTCCCCTTTTTTCATTTTATTGGACTTTTCACATGCAAGTTGAATAGGTTATAGCACATTTTTCTCTGTAAACTGAAATCAAGCCTTATCGACGAATCGAAGACTCATTTTCGCCTACGCTATTCTCTGTTATTATAATCTGCAGATAAGCGAATTAATGTAAATTAGAACGCATGGGTGGGGGTTTGGACATCAGAACAATACTCAGAATAACATGTCAAACATTTTTGTGCCTTTTCACTCTCTGTCATTGCAAACCTTTATAATGTTATTGTACGTTGCTTCAGAACAACAATCACCTACCTGACAAAATGTGGATGCGTTTTCGTCATGCGATTGATCAAATCAACAAGGGAATTCTGAAAAATAAAATCATACATATTCCCTTAATAAAACAATTAATATTTGCATACCTTAACAACTTTATTCTATATCAACATGCATTATTAACATGCATTGCGTAATATTTAAACTCAGCGCTGCAATCCGTTGAAGACTTCGCGCTAATCTTTATCATTTTTAAATACTTTTATGCTCTTAGTTCCCTCATCCCAAACACTTACAATGTTTTAACAAGGTAATAATTACATTGTTAATGTTGTTATACGTTTTGGGTCCAAACACTCAATTCCCATTGGTCAGCTGGATGAAAACGTCATGACCAAATGTAATTCATTTTCCAGTGAATACATTTGGTCGAACTTTCACCCGCATTTACGGTACAGCGCAGTTGAAAGAATGTAATTCGGGAGGGTTTATAACTTTTAGCGCCTCTCGTAGTGATCAATGATTATAGTTTACTGATATGTTAAATAAATTGTTTTGAACATTTCAAGTTTCGTTGCGAAAGACGGCAATTTGACAAATTTGGGTCAATGCCGAAAACCGGCGCTCAACTCAGAGTTGTGCGCTTTGTCTTTTGTGTGAGGGTGGTTTTTCGCCTCGTTCGTTCGAACATGTTTTGTTTCGTCTTTCTGCTTTGTTGTTTGGTAAAAAGTAGTTTAAACAGTTATGGAATGTAATTATAAGAATTGAATGCAATTTTTATAATCTTTATTGGAATATGAACGTATGGGAATGGGTACAAATTGTATGAATCCCTTCGGGATTCATACATAATTTGTATCCATTCCCGCATGTTCATACTCCAATACAGATTATAAAAATTGCATTCAATTCTTAAGTATTTACATAGTCACTTCATTAACTCTTTGAACTCCAGAGGCCGTTTTTCCGGCGGAGTCACAAGCTACGTCATAATGTCATTAAGAAGGATGACTGCAAGATGAATGTGTGGTGTAGACCCATCAATATTTTTAACGTTGAAAATATTAATTAGTCTACCCACAAATAATAAATATGGACTCTTTCTATTGCTACCCTGGAACTGACATGGATAATACCACCAGAGTTCAAAGGGTTAAATTGTACACGTGTAAAACTAAAACACCCTGTAGCAGATTTTCACTGTGTGTTTAGAACGCCGCCCCTTTGTAGATCCTTAAATAACATTAAGCCCATTACCAGATTTCATGTGGTTTATATTTAGGTGGGTATATTGAATGTGTACTCCAGTCAACACAACAATGGGTGGATTTTCCTGGTAATAACTCTTAATTTCGAAAAAGTATAAGAAGTACCAGCAACGTTTCAAGCAATGACATCCGGGTTAAAACCAGAGGTCCACTGGTTGTACGTTTGTTCTTGTTCACATTTATTAATAGATTGAACAGAAATTGAGTTATTTTCTGGATATAGAATCATTCAGTGAGTATTTTAGGTGATGACCCGCTCTCCATGTACTGAAGACAGTTTGCCCTATTGTTTTACAAGTACAAGAGTTCAAGTTTGAAATACATAATGGAAACAACGTAAATGTTTTTTATTATCTACATTTCTTGCCCGAAGGCCTCAATGCAATGGTTGTATTTCAGAAGGTTATGGCTTAGAGGGACGATTGGATTATTTAGAGAGATCTGCCTTTTTATTTCTATAAATGCACGTAGAAATGGATGTTCAGAAAATTTTGTAAGAGGATGATGGAAGTAGAATTGCTATTAACAATACTAATCTTTCAGAGGAATCACGATACATCTTATTACTCTTCAAGTTACATGCAATAATTCCATCCTTGTTTCATTTTCTGTTGTCTCTCACAGAAGTAATTTGTACACGCTATAATTGCATTTTAAGCAATATTTGCAATCGGTGGCTAATTGCATTTTTAAGCAATATTTTACAAAAATGAATAAATGCAAAACCACCTTCGTGTCAGCATAAGACCTCTAGTATTTTCATCGCTGTTGTTCCTTTTAATACAAGGAGGTGAGAACTAAGAGGATAATAGTATTGCACCTGGAAACACAATGAATGAATTTTTATTTTGCAGAATTGACAAATGCAACATCAAATTAACAACATAAGTGTACACTCCGTGGAAATGCATCGCCGGAAATGCTGTCTTCCTGTCATTTCCATACATCATTCATCTTTTCCTGCCTCTAAAGCCTTTTTCATTTTCGTCCTCGGGGATTCGGTCTAAATAAAACATTCCCCCTGCACAGGCCAGATATATTTATTATATTAGTCTCGCAAGTTATTAGTCTCACAAATTAATAATTTGAAAAAAAGAAATAGATTGCTTGGAAGGTGAGATCCCTTTATCTTGAGATGAAGTCGAAACAAAAGGGATTGCTACAAGTGATGATAGAGGAATATGAATTTAAAGTTGTATTGATTGATGCCTTCTGAACAGAGGCCTCCCATATTGATGCAATACATGACTGGATATAGAGGCGAGTTAAAACTCTCGTGTGTGAAATATCATCGATGTTATCTGCACTCCTTGAAGTAAGTACAAGACCGGCAGGCAAGATAGCCACTCGAAAAATAACAGGAAATATTCACATAAAAGATACAGAAAAGTATGCTACAAACTATGCCAAATCTCCTCTCTCTCTCTCTCTCTCTCTCTCTCTCTCTCTCTCTCTCTCTCTCCAACTCTCTCCAATGGACCCGTTATGTTTCCTTCAGTGATCATTCGAGCCTGTGTCACCCGAATGTGTTCATTGGACGGCTAGTAATACTTATCACGAGGATTGTTATTGCAAAAGTAATGCAGACCAAAGTTTGGGGAAAATATCAGAATTATCGCGCTCCTGCTGAGTTGCTGTGTCAAAGTAAGTTCAAAACTAAATTCTACCACTGATTTGTAAAATCATTCCGTACGTTCACTGTCACTGTTCAGTAGATTCTTGCTAGTAGATACGCTCTGGTACTCTATTGCTTGTTAATTGTATTAAATGGGTTTTTTTCGTTAAATACAAAATATAAACCCATTTAGTTTACGCAGTATTTGTATTCAAAGCAAAAACATGTTATATGTGTACATCATATTAAATAAAAAAAAAGTTGTAACAAAGCGAAATCTAAATTAATAGTTCACAAATAACAAAGAGAAAATAAACTTGTAACTATATGAGTCAACAGTAAGCTGGAAGCTTTTGTGAGTCGTCTCCCAAGTAAACTGATATATTTGCACAGGTTAAATGGAGGCATAGCACAATTTTAGACATTATAAGAAATTGTTTAAATTAATATAGAGAAACACGAAGTTTAGACGGCCTGGGACGTAAAATGCAATACTAGCTCAGTATATTGAATTTCCTTCACCACTTGATGGTAGGGAGGGGGAGGGAAGGGAACTCGTGACAGTGAGGCGAAGCTGGGAAAGTCGTTCTTTTTACATATAGACTTCCTTTTTGCTCTCAGCAGGAATAGAGAACACGCTCGATGGAGAAGGAAACTGAAAGCAGATAAATTGTACAAATACTCATTTACTGTATGAACATTCGCATCGAATTTTTGTATGCCACATAAGATGGAGATTTGGAGTTTTCCTAGTCCCAAAAGAGAATTAACTGAAGGGGGTTACGTGAAACAGTGAAAAGAAAGTGTTGGAGAATAATAATAATAATATGCCATCTTGAAGACAGAAATGTGAATACAGTATGACAGTACACTTGAACCTAATTAGTACAACCGTCTTGTGTTTTCGCCCTTAATTTTTGTGTTTTGGTCGTTATGTCTTGTGTCATAGCCTTATTTATATCTACCTGTATATATTTCAAAGCGTCCGTTTCCAGAGCTTTACATTGTGTACTATTTTACAAGCTCTTATTAAGCCTTTAAACCCGAAAGGTCGCTCTTCCGGTTCAGGATCGAGATACGACCTGAATTCACAAAGTACACAATTGCTGAGTGAATTTGGGTGGTAGATCAATTAAGATTTTCAACATGTAGACCTAAGGCTGCAGGTTGAAAATATTAATTGGTCTTCCCCCAAATAACGAATATAGATAGACTCTACCAGTTGATGACCCTGAACTGGCATGGAATATGCCACCAGGATCCAAAGGATTAAATCATTAACGCATCTTAACAACTTTCGAATAGTCTGGGCCCTTAACTATTTTGTGTAGTCTTTATTGGATAAATGTATGTAATAAGTTAAGAAGGTACATTCTTACAGTTTCTCCAAAATAGAAATTGTGTATTTCTTGAAATCTATATGGGAAAACGTTTAAAACAATAAAATGAAATAAATAAGAAAAAATAATATAATAAATAATATCAATAACGAAAAGTCGACCAGATTCATACGGATCAATGACCCAAAGTACAATACGTGGAGAGTGGATTGTAACTAAATCACCCGCGGAGTGGAGTTATCACCCATGGTGTAACTTTCAAATTTTGTATATATTGATAAAAACACAAGCAATGTTTCAGCCAATGGACCTCCGGGTTTAACCCGGAGGTCCATTGGCTGAAACTTTGCTTGTGCTGGTTATGCTTTGCAACAAATTTGCAATTATTGCTTGGGTGGATTCTCCATTCTGCGGGTGATTTAGTGATAATACACTCTCCGCGTACTGCAGTTCTAGCATACCAAGTAATGTAAATTTGCTGTTTCCAGAAGTTATCTTGTAACAATACCACCCTAACTAGATATAATGTATTTTGAACAGCGAATCATCCTTTACAATGTTTACTAATAGTTGACTCCAGTAACAGATTTAGTATTGACGTTGTTATACGAATTCTTATTGTACTCCTACACATGCTAAAACTTATGAACGCCCTCTGTGTAAACCGAATGAATAGCCATACATGGATGAAACAGAACAGAAAACACAAAATAAATGTTTGATAATGAAAAGGTATAAAAACAAGTTTCATAGGAAACAACACTCCTGTTTGGAAATATGTAGTTAAAACTATGCGTGGAAGCTTTTACACACTGGGCGCGACGTGAGCGCGGCGCACGATGCGATGAAGTAGTAGTAATTAACAATTTTTAGTATCAATTTGAAATTTCGCCATAATGTGGTGCATCTAATTTCAGCCTAACTGTCGAACAAAGGCACTAAAAAAATTAAAACTAGTCCGATGTCTAAAAAGAACATAATAACAAGACTGGGCGATTCTGCATGAGAGATTGTTATTTTAACCTTTTACCAAACACGAATATCTGACAACACTTCCAACCAAAGAAAATAAATTCTTGTATAACTAAAATCGATGGAACATGGTCGTTGAGCGCATTTCAAGGAGAGGTCATAAACTATTTTTTTAGAAAAAATTTAAAAAATAATAAAATTTGAATTTCGATTTTTGTTAATGGTGGTGGACGTTACGTTAGGTAAATGGTTAACGGAAAACGCTTATCACTATCACTATATCCTTAAAAATTGTGTTACAGTTTGCTTTAGTAGAATAACAGATTCAGCCCAAAGATAAACAACCTCCAGATGACGAATCGCCCACATCGGCCAAGTATATAGGTGTCCATTCATTTCGTTTCTTCCAAGATTCAGTTACTGATCCTTCACTGAACCTATCACATCGGACTCAATCCAGTGATTGGTCAAAAGCTTTGGCTCAGAAAAAAAACCCAAAAATGTATTTTTCTTGACACATTATTGTTTCAGAAGCTTGCACTTTGTGTCAAATAAAGAGCTAAAGCAGACTGTTTCTCATAAAAAAAACCCCTAAAATAAACAGAAGACCTTAAATAACTTGCGTATTCAGAAATATAATTCTGTACCGTTACAATGTGTTAAGATCTGCTGAACGCGGGGTAAAGTCATTAGTTTTACTTCAATTGAATCATTTCTACAAATGCGACACCGTTCTAACAGAGAATACAAGCCTTACAAGCCTTATGTTGATGTAAACTATTAATTTCCAAAAACAAAACTATGACAAATTAAAAGAGCACAAATACAGTACGGCTGCCGTGGACTGTCACGTTCCACGGGTGGGCAATATTTCGACGGTCGAAATAATATTAGATTCCAAACACAAATTAAAGGAATAATCATCAGAAATTTATTCAATGAAGCACAGGTACAACCCGGTACTTCATCAATTAAAATTTTCCCGACAATGATTTTATTACCTGGTAAACGCATGCGTGGACATCATTGCCCACGCGTATATTACTACCAGTCCACGGCGACTGTACTGTGAGAAAATCTTTACACATTTTGTTGTCAAGTTATCCGAGCAGCTGAAGCTTCAAATGAAACGTGACACCAAATGTTCTTTGTCAAACTCACCTATAGATAAATGTGTGATTGATAATCCTGGGAAATGTATTGAAGCCAAGATGAATAATTCTTTAACTTTTATTGATGTAGGTTACCTTCAGAATACATCATCCAATTCTGATTTGTTGTTAAGAAGATAGAAAATCCGAAACCTCTGCTATGTAATGCATTTTTTCAACATTTGTTGCAACTTTGCATCAAGACGACATTGAAGTGAAAGAATATTAATACTCCCTGCACCGATGTCAGAATGCTGATATTCCCAGCAGAAAATATTTCCCATAATGCAACTGCGAAAGTCCCAATTTCAGTCTTGTTTGACTGGACGCATTGAGATTTTTCAAATAAGATTGAATTGGTAAAATGCCCTTGTGCATTATGGGAAATTTTTAGAGGTGGAAATATTGTTAATTCAAACATCTGTTTGCAAAGGATTAACTATGTTTCAAAATTTTAAATCAAATATACAAGCAAATAATTTATCGATAGTTTACAACAATTCTGGATTTGCTAAAACAACTAATGTACATGAGCAAAGCAGCAGTATGTTTGATATTATAAAAAAAACAGATTCGGGCTTTACCATATTTCCGGAATCGTGAGAATCAGCTCCTACTGCGAGGTCAATTTTCAGTTCTTAACTAATTTAGAATTTGGGAGTATCATTACCCCCCCCCCCCCCCCCCTTTAAGAGCAACCAATATATAATCCAAAGTAAAAACAAACCCCGTATTAATATATTCTTTGGAATATAACCATTTAGGGCCTAGTTATATCTATGGCGACTTTCTGGTCTCACATGCACACGTACTATACATGTTTCAACATGGAGGCATTTAGGTGTCTTGTTGATGGTAGTTACAGTACCTCGTTAGTGGCTTCTAGTGACGTCTTGGCTCCCTGTATAGGCAACCAAGACTTTACCAGGCACCACTGCTATTTCAGTGTCACACCTTATTATGAGGAAGAGAAACATAAGTAGAATTCTCTAGTCCTTTTTGGACACTTTCGATATGTATGACGAGAATCATATCATATTTTGAGAGACTCAAAGTTGAGTTTTCTTGAGAATTTTACGCCCTGAGATTCATTACTTCTCATCTCAACTGGCCACCGAAATGACTATTTAAACTATTGAAACGTCTGTAAATTCCATTAATAAAGCGCTCCAATGTCGAATGTCTATGAAGGGGTTAGATGGAATTAAAAATACTGCTTTGACAAAAAGCCGTAGGCTGTAAACACACATATGTATGTTACTGAATGCATAAGGAAGATATGACGTTACTTCTTCAACTGAAAAAATTTACACACGACACAATCACTACCTATTCTGACATGTCTATAAATTTTGCCCATTTTAACAAAACGGGTTACAAAATCTAACTTTAATGATCACGAGAAGTTCATTCTAAAGTAGGGGCTATAAACTATGTTCAGTCTGGGGAAAAACAATTTAGGATAGATAGCTTTGTCTATTGCATCAGTTATACTTACCAACCAGTAAAATGGAAATAAGGAGTCTGGGAGGTACCAATACCGTCTGCTAATGAAAAAACTAAACTTTTATCACACACCTATTAATGTAAAACAAGGGATTTCCACTGTTCTGTCTGCACGATAAAAATAAAGTTGCATCGCACATGTGGTGATACAAAACACGTTCGATTTCGTTTCGAACGTAAACAGAGAAGGAACCCGTCTAAATAAATCACGTCATCATTGGTCGAATGCACCGGAGTCGAAATCGCATGGAACTTCCAAGTTCCTCATTTAGATTTGTTTACACAGGATATTTAAACAATCAGATTCGAGCCAAAAATCTACAAAATAAAAATAATGTTCTGACTGCTATTCCTTGACAAATACTTTTTACAACTGGTCATATAATGATGGAGTGTGCTAAACTTGTTAGCTATTTAAAAAGTTTTTGTTGTGTTATTCCCTACAGTTTAGTCAATATTTGAAGTTCGATCATCGTGACTGTGACACAGACCGGTGTCAATTGGTTTCGACCAACTGGACACCGTAAACATTAAAAAACAAATTAGGGTTGGTACCCCGCCACCTAACAATGATAACTCGTTGGCAACGAAGGAAACGGAGCAATTGTCCAGCAGAAAAGGGCTTTTAGTTCAATTTTCATGTAGACTGGTTGTTACAGAGAAGGTGGGGCGCAGTGGCATTGCGGTAACGGGTTCTCGTCAGATCATTGAAGTTAAGCAACGTCGAGCCCAGTTAGTCCTTGGATGGATGACTGTCTGAGCGATCGATTCGGACACCCGCGTTGAGTCCTCTGACAAGGCACTTAACCCCGATTGTCCATATGGGGGCACCATGACGCCGTGTACTAAGGCGTACTGTACGTCGATGGTGCTCATGTCTTCAACCAGTCTAAACCTGCTTGTGCTGCACTGCGGAGTTACGATGTTGGGAGCTGCCAGCTGCTCGTCGTTGCTCGGTGGTTCTCTCGGGGTACTCGGCTTCTTCCGCCCGTAAAACTGTCACCGACACGATATGACCTTGGCTGTTAAAATGTCGTTAAACCTTGATAAATAATAAATAAATAAACATGGGAGGTGGTGTGTGATAAATACAGAACCGCATATACGGTTGAATAGGTCAAGAATTATCGCCATCGAATGCTTTTGCCCAGGATATCACGAGAGCCAAAGTAATCCCGTGCGATAATTCTTAACTCATTCAAACGTATGTGCGGTTATGTGTATTTGTGAAACATGAATTTTTTTTGGATCGATTTACCGCTCTCACTGCTACCGATACGACCAATTTCCCAACTCACCCTGAAGTACTGGGCAACTGTCTTGTGTGCTTTGTCTGTTGAGACCTTCTCGTCTCTGGAAATAAATTGGAAAACACATAATCAACACATTCTTCAATACAATAATAAGAAGGTATCTTCACATGTCCACAGAAATAATTTGAAAACACGATTTGGGAAGCAGATGTAATGAAAGATAGAAATTTCGTCGTGGTTATAATTGGAGTTACAGAGAGGAATAATATAACGATGTAGCAAAATACTCTGCAGTTTCATTTACTTTTTCTACCATTTCATGACATGTCGGGCATACAAATCAAAAGTTAATATTAGAAGAGTGAAAAATAGATTTGTTCCCCATAAAAGACGCCATCCTGATACTAAGAATCTTAGAATATCCTGAAGGTGTTTGTGTTTTGTGGGATTTCTCGTTTTGCAGTGATTAGATTTCAAGCCAAATATGAAATACCAACACTTATCATTTGATGACAAGTGAGAGTAATTAAGTCTTAACCTGTTGGGAATATTCGAAATATTTTCATTAAATATAGTCATAGCCTGTGTGAAATCGCCAGGGCTTAATTTAAAGGAAATCTTTTAAAGAAACTTAACTCAAAAAAAAAAAAATGATTAGTTAAAATGATGATTCATTTCACATGAAAACTTGGTAAAACACGGAAAATCAATTTATTCTAGTGCCAAGAAAGTTGTTGTCCTGGGCAGGAATATCATCCAGTAGCATGCAATAAGTTAACCCTTTGAACCTTAGCGCCCGTTTTTCCGGCAAGCACCATGAAACGTCATAACGTCATTAAATAGGATGGCTGTTCAGTAAATGTGTGGGGTAGACCAACCAACATTTTCAACGTGCAGCCCCGAGGCTGCACGTTGAAAATATTGATTGGTCTACCCCCAGTAATGAATATGGACTCTTCTAATTGCTGCCATTGAACTGGCATGGAAGATACCACTAGAGTTCAAACGGTTAAACAAGTAATATTTTCAAACGTTTATCGCACAATTAGGAAATACATACAAAGACATATTCCTTATAAAATAAGGAGCATGAAGTTTTTTCTTCTTTTTGTTTTGTTAAATAATTTAACGGTTACTTCGAGTTGAAAAAGGAGAAGCTGTAATGTTTCTGCATATCCTCGAATAGTTCTTTATTACTAGCTGATTCCCACCCAAGAAGAGAAAAGTAGAAAAGTAGTCCATTGCAAAATCGAGGGAGACAATAAAAGGGTATAGGCATATGACTAAGTGGAATTAACGAACACGCGTTTTAACCCATTCCGTTCTTTGCGTCTAACGTTTGGACATTCCAATCCCCAGTGACACTCTGTGGCCTAAGCTGAGTATACATGCCCAGTTTGGTGGTGGTCGATGGAGGGTGCAGGCGAGGTATGTTGTTTAGCCGTTGTTGTTGGGATTTTCTTTTGTTCTCGGTGACAAACAACGACAAACAAGTACCCACAAAATCGGGAAGAAAAAACCCAACTCATTGTTTTTCTTGTGAGGATCTGGCGAAAACAAAGGAAATACTTGTGCGGGCGCAAACCCCTTGCCTGGGTTCTCAGAAAGGGGGAAGAAAGACCTCCTCCAACACACACACACACCCTCACACACATACACACAAACACAAATAAATAAACAAACAAATAAACATCATGTAATTGCATCACTTAATTCTACATACTGTACTGCATGGAATCAGCCAGAACATCTCTTTTTCACATTTTCCGCGTGTCATAGAATGAAGAAAGGACGGTGGCCGATTGGTGTGAGTGGTTTAGTATAGTTTCGCTAGGCAGTTTGTGCCGAAGTCGAAGGAAACTCTCTCGGCGGAGGTTCAAATCCCCGCTATGCCATTGTAAACAAACAAACGTTTCGGAAATTATAGTATGATGGAAAAATGTTGACATTATGAGTAATACACTGGCATTATGAGTAATACATTATAACCATGTAGTTATCAAAGTTCTAAAATGACGTAGTCATACGTAGTGTCATACAGTAGTCTATTAGGAATGTCACGAAGTGTCCGTATGTTTGCCTTCGATTGTGGAACGTTTTTCTGTGACGATCGACTGGACATTTCGTGCGGATCCCTGTGCAACTTTGCGTCACAAAACAGCATTATTTCACCTAGAAGAGCAAAGCTTATGAGATGGTTTGTTACACTGATATGTGAAAATGTGAAACCTTTATTCGTGTTACACCTGTGCTCGTTGTAAAAGTTACTCGAAATATTAATTTACGTTACTCGTAACATTACACTACATCTACGTTACTCGTAATATTACACTACATCTATACCGCGCATTCCCGAGAGATGAGTCATAATACTTTGTCTTACAGTCACCGAAGGTATGATCAGACAGCTAGGTGTTTTATTCAGTATCTTTTGTTTTCTTGTGTAGGATCAAATCCTGAGTTTCTTTCGCTAAATAATGTTGTTTTTCGTTAATTTGTAAAACCTTGTACCAGATGGTATAGAGTAAACATATTGTTTTGAACAAATCAGTAAAACTCCTTCATCATATCTGGGTGTTTTTTTTTAACTTTAGAAATCATACAAAATTATTGTTCTGTTAGTTATACTGCTTTCCTACAGCCATTCATATTGGGGACTTTTTACAGGGCACATTTTTCAACAAAGGTCAAGTTATGGCCTGTCAGTCCGACATTTACCACACCTGACATTTGTGTTTAGGGAACTCACGAAATACATTACATGTAGTGGTAAATGAATTTTTGTCTGATATACTATTGTAAAGTCAGTCGAGAAAAATCCCCATGCAGTATGCAAATTGATGTAGTTCATCCCTTTACAACTTAACACTTTGCTAAACTAATTAGATAGTGTTGTCCAGTACTATACACAATAATGGACATTTGAACTTGGTTGTTTCCATTTTCTTCTGAATCTAATACGCGACTCACGGCCCATTTACTTTGTGAGAGTAGGAGCAGCTTTTTGGAAAAGGCGGAATAAAGAAATTTACTTCTCTAGAAAGCAACTAATGTTTATGTCGATTAAACAACAAATCAAGTGGAAAGAAATCTCTCAACTGTCACCTAAATCGATGGAAATATCACGACATTATACCTTATTATTTCGGTGTATTCAGAAAAAGACTGTATGCTTAGTTGTGGAGATTCGAAAGAGTTTTTGTTACTTTTTTCTAATGAGGACAGATAGAATGGCACGCGAACCCACAGTCATTAAGCATAGCACACGAATCCAAAAAGAGGAAGAATTAGGTAATGCCACAATGGCGTTATATTTTCTATTTGTTTAACATGCTTGACAGTAAAACAAACTATAATGACAGTCCAATGATCTGTTTGGTATTGACAAGGGCAGACCGTTTGATCCAGCTATCTGACCTCGTCACCGAGTCGAAATGTGACAAACTAGATCAACTTGCCTCAGCAACAACCTGTCTATTAAAAATCTATATAAAAATTCACCCTTTACATCAATAATCAACTCTATGGCAAATACTGTGCAACTGTAACTGTATTTAATTTAAACAATATTTTATTCAAGATAATGTTATATGTATACATTTCATAGCAGTACAATAGATTAATAAAAAAAGAAGTTTTGCTAGCAGTATACGAGATAACAGCAACAGTGATAATTAGATCAGTAGATAAACTAGTAAACTAGGATTCGACAGGAAGCCTTAGGCTTATGTGTTTTGTTTTTTTTTGGGGGGGGGGGGGGGTTGTTTTTTTGTAACTGTATTTAATTTTTAGTTTAGTAATTAATTTCATTTATCGATTTTACGGTCAGGTAGAATGCACCGAGAATCGCAAGCGGTCTCTTAGAAAAAATCTGGAATCGAAAATGTGATAAATTTATGAAATAAACAAAATTGGTTAAAAATAAAACTGAGAAGTCAAGTTGTGAGAAATCATTTATTTACAAAAATAAAACCGCCACCGGGAACTTATATTTTAACTTGGAAATCGCGCAGGCCTTATCCTAAACCAACCATCTCGGGCAGAATCAGAATACCATTGAGTGTGATCCAGTGATCAAGATTTGATAGCCAAAAAAGACACAATATCAGTAAAAAAAATATGATAAAAATATTTTTTGTAATTACCTGGTTTGTTACGGCGAAAGTTGAAATGATTTTAAGAAAGCAAGCCTGATGAACAGAAGTATCTTCCAGCAGAGAACCTATCCTTGTGTTTATCGTCAGTATGACACAGAACACAGCAACAGCGAGTAGAAATCTAGAACTCTGTTATGAATGCGTTAGGAACAATTCATCTAACATATATTTTAATCCCGTAATCATGCACTCCTTTATTACTCCCATAAGACAACTTTATTTTAATTTAAATTATTTAGTCCACAGTACAATCGGTAATCATTATATCCATGACAGCATAAGGAAAGATAAAAGGTGCAGAATGTATTTTTATCCCGGTTGTAATTGAGTGGTGAACGACAAGTGAAGCAGGTGTCACACAGTCTTCAATAAACAGAACAGCAGAAAAACGGAGATGGGCGGAATTCGTCACCTCTTCATCAGTCATTCAAAGCTTACAATTAATTAACGTAAATATTGAAAGAAGGCAGCGAGGACTAATACATTACCTATACAAATATGATACTCTTTCCCTCTGTCTGCAAAAATCTTCTTTTTTTATTTCGTTTCTTATCTAACTTGACGTCAAGAGGTAATTATATGGCGTAGTATTTATTTATTATTTAATGCAATGGACGTCTGGTCCAAATGAGCTAATTGCAGTTAGCATTACGTCACGGATGTTTAAAAACCCAATCCTATAATATCTTCCTGATTTAGTTTCTTTATATTTTGCCCTGCTGGCTGATATCATTGTCACTAAATAATTCATATATACATGGTCACATATACTCATGTAAGGCAGTTGGAGATACGATAACTTCTTTCCTGCTGCTGATGAAGGACCTGTAGTCTTCTACCGCCCAAAATCATGAAATATTGAGTGTAATTGTTATAATCAAGTTCAGATGTATCGGACGTGAGGTAAGATTATCGCGTGAGGCGGATCCGCTCATGATGTTATCTGTTCAAACAAACGAATGCAACACCTTAAACTCATTCACATGTTAAGTGCACAACTGTGTATTCTACGTCGAGTATGGATTAAAACTGGAACATCCGCGGAGCGGAATTCCACCCAGACTTTGACCCTTAGAGCAATTAAGCCATTTTTTCCCGGTTTAGGATCTCGGTTGTCTTAATTTAATAACGCAAATGGTTGTTCGGTGAATTTGAGTGGTTGATCATATATTAAATATTAAGTGGTCTACTTCAAATAATGAATATGTACGCTTACAATCAAGTCTGAATATAAGCAACCTGTCATTTGCAAAATGAGGTACCCAGAGGGGGAATTTGCTGATGCTATCCCAACCAGTGGGCCAATTTATCCTCTAGGTACATCTTTTTCTGTTTTGGCTTGATACCTTGATTCAGACTGAAGTTCACAGAGGGTAATTTTTGTGACGCTACTCTGCTGTGCAGGGTAGCATCACCAAATTCACCCTCTGGGGACCTCATTTTGCAGATGACAGTCTGCTTATTTTCAGGCTTGCTTACAATTGGTGGCACTGTCCTGGAAAGAAAAATGCGAGTACGGTTCAATAGGTTGACTCAAGCATGAATTGAAAAACGAGATACTAAGCATTAGCAATGGTCGAACACTGCACATCGAGGTTCCGCTCAAAGGTTCATTGTCTGAAACTTCGCTTAGATTCTTTTGCTCTTTCACATATTATCAGTTATTGTTTGGTGGAAAATCCAGTCTGCGAGTTTTTAGTGGTAATCCACTCTCTATGCACTGTATATGTATTTTACGATTCATAAATTTTATACGTTTTCACCTAAATATTTCTGCAAACATAGACAGTAAACTGTACTGATCTGTTACCTCACCCAAAATTATTGAGATGGAGTCATGGAAGATGACAAGACATTGTTAATTTAATTGTTTTTTTATGCGATGATAGAAAATCATTAATAAAACGAATGTGTCAAATCCAAGGGAGACTACAGACGAAAACATACAAAAGTAACATCAATCCGCCATAAACTGATGACGTAACTCACAGAACATTCCCCGTGGTAACCTCTGGAAGTGAAGCAGTTCTTGCTCACTGTGGTAAACAAGCTAGATTTTACTGATAAAATAGGACCCAGTCACCAATGCTTGGGTGGAAGTCCTCTAAAATGGGAAGCATGAGTATAAACGATTGACTACACTTGACTTTATCTTCATGATGCGGTCATGATTAGCCATTGTGCAGAAATATGTGACCTTAAACACCAATAAATAAATCAATACTCACTAACACTGGGAATACCACGAGAACGTGCAATCGGGACCTATTCAACGTATATTGTATCTATAGAACATCTTTGACCGTTCTGTGAGAAATGTTCATAAATGTTTTTTGTTGATAGGGGCTTTGATGGTGAGAACGTGCAATCGGAACCTATTTAATACTTACACTGCCGAAAGCGACTATTGTCACCTATTTTATGATGATTATCTGCACGTTCTGGTATGCGCAGATCAAACCTACCATCTGATTAATTGTTGGAAAGGGCTCAGAGAGCCCTTTCCAACAATTAATCAGATGATAGAGTTTCAAGTAAGTCATAAATTTTATTAAACTTCCGCGCATACAGGCGTACATAGAGGTCCTCCATTTATAGCTAAAGTAGGCGTGGCAGTAAAAGGGTTTACGTATATTGTATCTGTAGAACCTCGTTGACCGTTCTATGAGAAATGTTCATAAATGTTTGTTTGTTTGTTTATAGGGGGGTTTTGACGGCATTTCAACAGCTATGGTAATATCGTGTATGACAGGTTTATAGGTGAAGGAAGCCGAAGTACCCACAGAGAACCGCCAAGTATCAGCGAGTAACTGCTTGATTCATCAGTTTACTAACCCGGCACGAACAGTGTTAGCATCGGTTGAAGGAAACTATATCGTCATCGTGTTCTACACCCTAGTACACACCGCCACCGTGCTCCTGCAGATTGTCATAGATGTTCTTAAGACGTTTGGTGCAGGTTAATGTTGCAAGAGTGAGGCCAGAAATTAATATCTCCAGTCAGAAGAAGAGGGGTAAAGAACTTTTCGACTGGTGGGGCTGGGGGGGGGGGGGGGGACTTCTGTACTTCAAAGCTATCTCGGTGCCCGAAGAATGGATGAATACGTGTTTCAGGTCCTGTCTGTCCCGTCTGCGGTAGCTGTAACAACCTAAGCACTGAGTTATAAAAAAAGGAAAGATAAATTTAGCCTTGTGTTTGCATTATTTATTGATTCACTACTTTCAATGAAACCAGAATGATCAAGCCATGGACTTGCATTAGGATAGGGGTTAATAATGTCCAGTTTATCTCAAAGACTCGGCTGACACTGATTGAACAAAAAAACTACATAATGGATAACCACAACCAAATTAGAAAGCATTCAAAATCGTTTAGGCTAAAAGGGCTGAAAAAGGTATCTCCCCAAATCGTTTGTATGAAGATAAGATATAGCGATTTCATAAATCAATCACCGTTTCCTATTATTTCAGTTTAAGTCAACAAAGTTCTCATGACAAGATTTTGAAGTTTCTTCCGTAGAACACTAAACTAGACCATCACTGCTGTGAAATGAAAGAGGTTAACACTGTGACAACCTTCTCATTACCTCGGAAACAAATTGAATAATTTATTTGTCTTTTTCATTAACCCTTTACCCAACATGAAAAGCAGACGACACTTGCAAAAATAATTCTTGAATAACTAATTTTTTTCATTTTTTGTCTCAAAAACATAGGTTATGACCCCTCGTTGGAACGAGCTCGACGAGCTCGTTCCAACGAGGGGTCATAACCTATGTTTTTGAGACAAAAAATGAAAAAAATAATGAAAATTAATTGGCGATTTTTGAGAATAGCGCTGGCCGGTTTTGGCCGTTACGTTGGGTAAAGGGTTAAGGATTATGTCATTTACCTTGTAAAGTTTGACGCAGTATTTCGATAGACTACAGTAATTATGTAAATACCATGTTCACGGATGAGCGTTCTTCCAGATGTGAGTCGAATTTTTCGGTAAGATTAACAAGCTAAACGTTTTTTTTGTACAGGATGCATGAAGATCATACACAAATAATTATGTTGTTTACCTGTCTGAATAGGGTTCATCTGACGGAATCCGACCTCTCGAGTTCTTCAATTTGGGTTTGGTTGAGAACGATCTGAAAAGATAAGCAGTTTGCTTGCAAAATCCACACCCTAATGTCTCAATGTTTATTCAATTTAATTGGATCATCGTCTCCGTCCAAACCCAATTTATTATTAGATTAGCCCGGCAACATGATCATTCTAGTTTCTTCAAACATATCATCTATTTTAAACCATTGCCTATGTCTCAATTTTCGCCTACCAATTGCACAGCTTTTAACTATTGTATCGCAATTAACATTCCTGTCACCCTTAACCAATTTTGCAATGGCAAAATTATTTTCAATCATGTGTTTCACAAAGGTATCGGCCCATAAAAACATACTTATTACCTCTTGTTTGTTTATGTGATACGAGTTACAGAACAGTCGCCGTGGACTGGTCGTAATCCACGCGTGGGCAGTGATGTCCACGCATGCGTTTCCCAGGTAATAAAAATCATCATCAGGAAAATTTTAATTAATGAAGCACCGGGTTGTACCCGGTGCTTTATTAATTAAATTTTTGATGATTATTCCTATAATTAGTGTTTGGAATCTAATATTATGGCGTCCGTGGAAATATTGCCCACCCGTGAAAAGTAACCAGTCCACGGCGGCCGTACAGTAGTACCTAACCGAAGGCTGGCGTATCTTATGAGCTCTTTGTCATAGATAGATAGTCTGACAAGGGTAGGTAAAAACCTGAACTACATGATCAAACAAGGCGTAGTGATTTCATCTATTTGAGCAACTTCACGTTCTGTGTAACAAAACATTCCATGGCCCCTACTCGTTTTCTGTTTCTCTCAAATATGAACCTCACATTGAGCGGCTTTCCAGGTTGTTTTCAGTGTACCTGGAAGTGTACAAGTCAAACTTTTAAATAGAGATTTCTATGTCGAACACTTTGCAGAATGTCTCTATTTTGTTTCAAATAGACACTTCCCCCACGAAAATGTCTTGAAAGCTAAGCTTGGCAAACGCGAACGTCAAGATTTCAAAGTCGGGAGTTCTCGCAGTCATTAGTAACTCGAAACAAGCCTTCCATACAAAATGATATATTAGCACGTCCCTGTGCGGAAATTCTGTGTACTTTTCTCAACACTCACCGAAACGGTTTCGTTTCCAGGATTTATGACACGAAATAATCCTTGCTGCCTAGGGGTGCTTCTTTCGTCCTATTTGTAGTGAACATCAGTAATCTTACAACCAACGTTTATCGAATGTCGCGTTTTTCCATATTGAAGGTTCAACACTTTAAACACTGGGCTTCAGGTAAGGCATGTGGTCTTCAACACTGCCAATAGCATCTTTCATTTGTAGGTAGAATCAGTAATATTATGCAATCCTATAGGCATTACCGGCCGAAGGCATAATTTATTACTGGTCGCCCCTCAGTCTGTCAATACTGCGACGTTGTATTATGGGTGGGAGCTAACCACTAAACATTTTAACCTTTAAATCCCCATAAAGCCACAAACAGGTCCTTTATAGTGCTCGGAAAACGTTGCCCTGGGTGTATTCTTCTTTGCTAATTCTACTGGTAGGATGCATTTATCTTGACAGTATTTTTGCATTATTGTTGGCTGCCTGTACAGACAGCCAATAATAATGTAGAAACACTGTTAAGTCGTTTGAATCCGCGCGTATGTATACGGTAGCTATTAACATAAAATTAATCTTAGGACTTAAGGGTTAATAGACTCAATCTGATGTTTCTTTTTATACTTTGTTAAGGCTAGTTCTGATCCGATCATCAGATAAACAAAACCCCACAAAACAAACAAACTACAGCTCACTCTTAGAGTACATTTTTCTAAAATGACAAATATGTCACCACAGTAGCGAAATGGGCTCATGGAGCCCTTTCCAACAGATTGCTAAAGCAGAGCATTTCTTAGAAAAGATACACACAATACACGAATAATTTAAGACGATTTAAAATAAACATCAAGTTTTAACATCTATTTAATATCATGTTTCCTAGTATTCAAGTTGAATTATCTTGAGGCCATTGCATATATAGAGGATATGAAATGAGTGTTTTTCTCATATGATATTTATGAAACGTGTCTAAGAATTTTCCATTTGGGCGAGCCTCTAGCGAGCCCCAAACGGAAAATTCAAAATTCGGACGAGTTTCATAAATATCATATGAGAAAAACACTTATTTCATATTCTATTTATCATATGACACACATATGCACACTTGACTTAGTATGACTTTTTAACCCTTTACCTAACGTGTGTTGCAGACGACATTTGGAAAAAACATCATCAAATAACTAGAATTTTTCATTTTTTGCTGCCAAAACATAGCGCGATGCGCTCGTTCCAATGAGGGGTCAAAACCTATGTTTTGCAAGCAAAAAATGAAAATGTTTCGTATATAGCACTGGCCGGTTTTGGTCGTTATGTTAGGTAAAGGGTTAATGCAATATAACCCACCCTAAATAGGACAGATAACGTAAATTCTCCCTACTCAAATTATGCAAATGTGACCCAGTTGTATTTTGTTCAGCCAATCAAACTGTCTATATTTGAAATTGACCAATGAAATCTTTCAACCCCAATTATGCAAATTATGAAAATATGGCCCAGTTGTATTTTGTTCAGCTAATCAAATTGTCTACTTTTGAAATTGACAAATTAAATCGACGGAAGGCTTTATTTATCACTGATTAATATGAAAGCAAAATATCAAATGTTTTAAAGTGAACAAAAGGGACGACTCATATGATAATTCAGAATACCAAAGCCAATTCGAGGTCGGATTTTAGTAACCTTGTGAAACAATGTGTTGGTTGGCACACTGATCAGTACATTTTTCAAAAGAGATGTACGTAACAGTATTCAGTTATCGAAGACATAGATATAAAGTTTCTGCAAAGAATTCGAAGTTTATAGCGAAATTTTCGAAACAAATCCAATAAATAAGGTCTGGATCGAGCTTTTTTACTGGACGAGTTTTGTAAAGTTGACCATAAGTGGGAACGAGTTGAAGATTCAAGTTATCAGTTTAATCAAAACCCGATGGAAGATATCTAAATGGGTACAGAAACAAACTATGCTTTCTACAAAGCCTCTCATTATGCTGCAAACAAACAGTGCGATATTTGACAGAAAGTCCATACCAAAAATAGTGTCACAAATGACGTAGGTATTTTTAAGTATTCAATAAAAGACCATAACTAAAAAAAAGTTTAAAAAAAATTAAAAAGGCCATGTTTTTTTAAACGTAGCATACAAAATGTAAACAGAATGCCAGGGGACAGGGTTCAAGCTCGCGAAAAACTTCAACTGCGTACATCTGGAGCAGCTAAATGGGCGTGCATTACCACTTTTAATCCTTTATTCGACACACACGAAACTAAAATTTGTTATTTTAATTATTCTTGTTTTCGAATTTTTCAAAAAGTTGAACAAAACTAAACAATGTGAACTCTTATTGGAACGAGCAGGACGAGCTCGTCCCAATGAGGTATCACATGATATGGTTTTGTTGAATTTTTGTTGTTGATTTTTTTAAGTGCTCAATTTGTAAATTACGCGGACGAATGCTGCTTATTCGTTAGATGAAAGGTTAAAGTATGAGTTTAATGGACAGAAAAGGGTGAAATTATATGATAAATATTGTTATGGACTCAAAATTGTATTCTTCTAGACTGCATCTGATAAAATGCGTCTTTGCACGAACTGACTACAGTGTACGTATGAAAAACTATTAAAACCCTAAATTTCTCGGTTGCTTCTTTTCATCACTAGTTGTTTACTTCAGGGAACATACGCGGGGATTCATCTAAAATGCCCATTCTCCATTTCATACATACAAAGCAAAGTTCAATGACAGCTTCCATAATGATTTTGATTTCATGCAGAATATGTAAATGTAACATCCCGTTGTGAGATTGCCCAGTTCATGAACTGGGCAAGAGAAATGTATGAATATATATTTTTCATTCCTATCATTGTAAAAGTAATTTAAGTCTACAAATAAGAATACTTTCTTTATTTTGATGCAGAAACGTGCAAATGTACATGGAATAAACCATTTATAATAATATAATCAACAGTTGACTTGTGTGAATGACAAGAGCCCTTACGTCTAAATCCCTGTTTAACCCTTTACCCAACGAATCGCCCGCATCCGCCCGCGTAATGTGCCAATTCAGCAGTTGAAAAAATATTATTTTTCAAAACATTTCAACAAAACCATATCATGTGACCCCTCGTTGGAACGAGCTCGTCGAGCTCGTTCCAACGAGGGGTCGCATGATATGGTTTTGTTAAAATTATTTGAAAAATTTGAAAAAATGATATTTAAAATAATAAATTTTGATATCGTCTGCGTTGGGTAAAGGGTTAAAACAAGAACATCACTTCACCAAACAGTTACTACTGCAATGGCATCTGTGACACTCCGGACCTCCACATACACTTTGTAGTCTTACAATTTCCCAAAAACTGAACTCAGTTTCGGATACATTACGCTAAAGTGCAGCATATTTTATCCCTTTGAACCCGAAAGGCCACTTTTCTGGTCAATGGTTTTGAGACAACTTCAATTCACCAAGTAGATGGTTGCTAAGTGAATTTGTGTGGTAGACCAATCATGATTTCCAACGTGCCCTCCAAGTAAAGATTGTAGACTCTACCAGTCGATGGTTCTGAACTGGCATGGGATATACCATCTGGGTCTAAAAGGTTAACAGTTAAACTAGTTTCTTGAACTTTATTCCTAGATGATGATCATCTTCTTCCCAATCGTGAAGTCAGCCTAAAATTGCAGAAGTATCTATTTCTGGTGATGAAACAGGTGACCCTGGTGCTTCTTGTGTAACAGTTGGTTCCTTCACCTCAGAGTTGGGTCACATGTCAGTACATCAATAGCCATAGTTTCATAATCATCAGACCGAAGGGAAGAGTTTGGAATATAATCAGGTAAATCTGTACTGAATAGTGAATTTTGACAAACTTAAAATTAGCCGAGGTAATAGCGTGCAAAGACGGTACAAATATATTAGCCCCTTTCGACGCTTGTAAACTGTATGATTAAAATTTTGATGAAAAATGGAAAATTGTCTAACCAGGGCAGAGGAGGAAAGGAAGCCAGAGAGATTGGTTCTAATGGGTTGACTCTTCGGGAAAGTATAGTCCGCCACTGTAAGTAGAATGCAATGTCGGCTGGTCAACATTGGCAAATATTGTCTACCTCAGTTTTGAGCATTCCTCAGGCAAGGATATCTGCCACTTATTTCGTTTATGAGGGTGGTATCGTATAGGGGCCCCTTATGAAAACAGTGGTTCTTCTTGAGGAGGTCAACGAAATCGAAAAAGGATCTGAGGTTGGTATAACGTATACTACACTATAAATTCTGTGAGAAAACATGCCACATTATTTGTAGATATTAAACCAAGATGTTAAGAAAATATCAATGGAACACAATTTTATTTTATGTCTTTGAATTTTACTCTCTTTTGCATCAATTAATAATAATCTTATTTTAATCCATCAATAAATATGCTTATAAATCATCTCACAAATACAATCACAGCTTTATTTTTATAACCTGTGTTAATCCATAATCTTTGGTATTATACATGACATAGTGCGGTACAGAAAACCAAATGAGGAGAAACACTATAATCAAAATAAATTCTCAGTAAGTTGGATGTATAATATGATGGTTTGAAAGCACACTTCTGAAAACACAATTAATCCGAGAGAAGAAAAACTTTGGAAAAGAATATCAAGATTTTACAAAGTTTGAAAACAAATACATTTCGTTGCCCATTTCACGAACTAGGCAGATTGTGAAGCAAATTTAAAATCTTATTTATGGTGTTGTCCAATTCATGATTCCACTGGGCAATTTAACTACAAAGTTTATGAACTGGGCAATTTCATAAACGAACTCTAACATATACGGAAGGAGGAGGAGGAGCTGTACCAAGAGACCCGCGTCGTAGGAGGATTTATGTTTCCAATGTGAAAAGTTCATGTATTTTGCTCCAACTATCAGTAGATTGCATCAGTACTTAATGATTGCAGATTAGAAAAAATACCCACAAACTAAGAGATGTATCACGGGAAATGTCACAGATCTGACGTGTGTACATTTCGTCATGTAAACAATTAGAACACACATGGCGTTATCTTGATAATTGTTCTCGTGCACTTCTTCATGGTAATTGAAACGAGGCGAGCCAATTTGCTCAGTAGCTTCTCAAGTTTGTCACTACTGTCTTGTTTGATAATTTAAAAAATACTGCGTCGATTTTTGCAAATGCATCTTAGACATTCAGTTATAGTGGCTTTACAAACTACAGTTTTGTCAAAAGTAAAGCGGACTAATTCCAGGGTATGGTAGACAAATATGGACACAGACCACATATTCAAAATAATAAATAATTATACAATAAAATGTATTCGAATAGACTTTGAAGAATCCCCAACCGTGTTGAAGTTTCCACATACTCACAAGGAATCAACAGCCAAGAGAAAAGAGAAAGCAAGGCTATTTAAAGGTTATTATTTTGTACACTTATATTGCACTTCACCGTGCCTAAGACAGTTTTTCAGGTGATGGGGCGACACAAAATAGTATTGACAGACATTAGCTATGTACTGCATCGCTTATTTGTAGAAACTTCCATGGCCTTGACTCCAGTGTCAAGAGGGAATATATCTGCATCTTACATGGGACAGTTTGGAAAATATGGATGTAAAAAAAACAGAGTCTCCTTAATTCTAACAGGTAAATTGTACTTTTATGTATATCTAGTAAGTCTACGGGACTATAACAATTTTCGACTTGCTAGTAAATCTTTCTGCGAAAACTTTGTGTGGAGGAGGACACACTACTCCCACATCACGTGGCTACGCCAATGGTACTTTACAAGAGTAACTAAGAAAAGAACTTCAGTAAAACTTATTGAAATTTACTTTTATTAAGGTACACGTGGGAAGTGACGATAAGAGGTGGTTGTAACCGTTGTATGAATGTCGCTGATGGGATACGGGTGTAATTTCGACCCCAAAAAGAGAACAGTATATCTAGAAATTTGGATAGCAATAGTGGACAGTTGTCTGTTGTGTATTCTTGACTACAAAATGGGTGATTTTGAGCTGAACGAGTTGAACTTGTTGCCAAACCTAACGTCCATAATCGGCTAGCGCTGTACACAAAAATCTCCATTGGTCATTTGTCATTTTTTTTCCTTTTACCACCAAAATAGAGCCTATGTTTCCTCATTGGAAAGAGTTAGGTCAAATGAGAACTCCTAAAATATGTATTCAAGTCAAGAAATTTGTTATTCAAACAATGTCTTGGGAAGTGCCGTCTTCTGTTCGTGTTATATGAAGAGTTAATTTCGACTCTTGGAGCATTTTTTTCTCACCTATATATTTTTCTCCATTGACGCCAAAGTCTTCGCGTGAGATGAGGTACTATCTTTGGTGGGGGCTTGATATGTTTCTCCACGAACATGACATTCATAGAGTGGAAACCATATACGCTCCTCTAGAAATAATGCACTCTAAAATCGGGTGGGTTAAAAATTAACCCAATGGGTTAATGTTTAACCCAGCTGATTTTAGAGAGTGCTCTTTTCGAGGACCATAATTTCCTTTCGGATGTGTAGATAGAATATACACATAGTAGCTTGGTGTACCAAATGTTCACCACGAGTGGTGAAGTGGTGTTAAGCTACTTTGGGTATATTTTATTTATACCATGATCGTCAGATTAATAAGAGTTTAAATGTTGAATAAATCAATATTCACACGTGCGAATCTGTTTTTGTTTACATGAGCAGCGGTGGGCGGTACTTCCGCTGGCAATTTTATCGCCGAAACGAAATATAAAACGAAACGCGCAAATTACGGGGTATCTTCATTTTAATAACATAATAACATACTATTTCGAGTTATGTATGCTTCATTAACACGAGACAACGTATGTTTGTTAATTTTTGGTATCGTATGAGGTAAACTTATTTAAAAACGTAAAAAATAATTGTTGGTTTCATTTCATGCTTCACGAGGCCATGATTGATAAATTTAGACGAGTTTGCATTCAAGGCGAGGTCACCAAAGATCAGCTTGGATGTAGTTCCACTGTGGGTGTAATTTTTACTATTAAAACCCCAGTGCTGGCGTGTTCACCACGGTTGGTGTGTAAAGCCGGTTTCATTTCATTCTTCACGAGGCGATGAATGATAAATGTAGACAAGTTTGCATTCAAGGCGAGGTCACCAAAGATCAGTTTGGATGTAATTCCACTGTGGGTGTAATTTTCACTATTGAAATCCCATTGCTGGCGTGTTCACCACGGTTGGTGTGTAAAGCTAAAATTTATGTATTTATTTTTATGTACTATTCAAAAAAGTAGGGGATATTTGAAAAAAATGGAGATATATGAAGAAATATATTTATATTTTCATCAAAAAGACAGTTGAGGCATTGCATTGTGACATCTGGTGAATGATTTCAGCGATAGGTGGGTGTCTGACAAGCACACAGTCCACGCACTGAGTTATAGAAGACATGGAAAGTCAGTCAGATAATTTACCGCACTCAGTCCAATACCTCAATACCTTGTAAAACCTCCTTGGTTCGCGAGACAAGCGCGGATCTTACGTGAAATACTCCTCACCAAACGTCCAATATCAGCTTGACTGATGTTATTCCATTCTTCCTACAGTGCAGCGGCGAGTTCCTGGACATTGGTAGGGTAGGGGGCTATTGGCGTTATCGTAGGCGCCTGCTAAGCATATCCCAGGTGTGCTCGATTGGTGAAAGGTCTGGACGTGGTGCTGGCCAAGGCAGTGTAGTAATGTTCTGCTCCTGGAGGAACTCTGTAGCGACACGGGCCCTGTGTGCTCTTATACTGTCATCATGAAAAATGAATCGACGGCCGTGACGTAGCGCGAATGGCACCACATGAGCTGTTAATATGTTGTCACTGTAGTACTGCCCTGTGATACACCCTTGGATGACATGTAGTGCTGTTCTGCCTGTTATGGTTATGCCTCCCACACTATAACCGATCCACCACCAGGACGATCGTGTTGCCTAACGGTTACGTCATAGTATCGTTCGTTCCGCCGCCACCACACTCTGTTTCGCCTGTTGTGGAAGTCTAGAGTGAACCTCGATTCATCGGAAACCATGACGTTGCTCCACCGATGATTGTCCCAGCGCTGTCGTGCTCCACGCTAATTATGCCTTGTTGCGATGTGACATTCAGTCAAACGTGGAATTATTCGAGGTCGTCGAGCGTACAAATTCCAGCTGTGTGGGCGAGTTGGGACAGTCTGACCACTGATCCGCACATCTGTAGCCCGGTGCAGCTTCTGTCCAATTTCTGAGGCACTTTGATGGCGGTTACGTAATGTTGTGGTTCGGATGAAACGATCCTGGTTAGCAGTTGTCGCCCTTGGAGGACCTGACCGACGTCTGTCATCAACATTGCCTGTCTGGCGGTAGGTTGACCACAACCTGCTAATCACCGATTGAGCAACGTTGAAAATTTGAGCACGTGCAGTTTGTCTATTGCCAGCTTCCAACATGCCAATGGCAAGTAAACGTTCGTCACGTGTCAGTCTTTACATACCTCAAAAGTTATCTTTCAACCAGAAACTATTGATGAACGAGTTTATACCAAGAAAAGAACGACGAGACCTCCGAAAAAGCCCGTCCAGTACAAATGAAAATTTCAAAACGTACCCCACAGACATTAACGAGGCACTCGTGCGAAAAACCAGCCCAAAGTGTTCGTGGGCCGGTAACATTCATGATCCACACTAAACTTGGTAACATACTGATGTGTCCAATCACGCGTATTCAGTACCATTTTCCGAAAATATCAACATCAGTTTGGATATCCCCTACTTTTTTTTGAATTGTATATGCCGACAAGCACACTCTTCGTTATTAAGTCATACAACGAAGTTAGTGACTTATAGCGATCGTCAGCCTGTTTTTATTTATTTATTTATTTTTGTTTGTTTGTTTGTTTGTTTTTCTTTTTTAGCCAGGCACGCTGTAGAGTTCATCACTGAACCGATCGGCTTAAATTGAAATTTGGCACACATGTATTCCATAACTTCCAATTCTCATGGATGCTTAGATTTTTGATTTTGTACCTTTATCCAACACAACGTGAAATATAGTCTTTTCTTTCAATTTTTAATATCAATGCCTATATCAAGCCTTCCTCTTTTGAACCTTGGACTTTCCACCTCCAAAAAAAAAACTTCTTTAAAAATGTAGTACCGACCTGGGAAATTCTCGTTAACTCTGGCCGATTTTTCAGCTCAACCTTTTGATCCTAACTTCACAAAAAATGATATTTCGTTATTTTCAGGAAATTTTAGTATGTTGTAGAATTTAAAAAATAAAAATATACCCGTTTTTGGATTTTCAATTAACGTGATTTTCAACTTTTTAAAGTCAATATCAAGTTTTGACAACACCACCACCCCCACCCCTCTGGTGACAGTCCTACAACCCAAGCTACATGACGGGGCACTACAAAAATATCACACATTGGAAAAGGAATAGTTAAACCCGAGCATTGTGCAGTCTCATCTAAATTGTCGGAATATCGTCAACGCTATGACTTTATTGGCGATCAAGATCAGAAAACGTCAAAATTTAATTTCAGTGCATAAAGCTGAAAAATCAAGGGAACTTTTAACCCTTTACCCAACCAATCGCCCGCATCCGCCCGCGTAATATGCAAATTCAGCAGGTGAAAAAATATTTTTTTCGAAAAATTTCAACAAAACCATAGCATGTGACCCTTCTTTGGAACGAGCTCGTCGAGCTCGTTCCAAAGAAGGGTTACATGATATGGTTTTGTTGAAATTTTGTAGAAAAATTTGAAAAATGATATTTAAAATAGTAAATTTTGATATCATCTGCGTTGGGTAAAGGGTTAATACTCATGGTCTCGAATAACAGGTTGATTTTTTAAAAAAATCCAATGTCAAATAAAGAAGATATGGCAAAATATCGACAGACGTCACGCACTCCCTTCTGGCGACAGCCCTATCCCCAAAGCCACAAACATAGCACTATAATAATAATAATAACCCAGGCGTCAAGAGAAATACATTAGCTCAAACTTTGTCCAGTCTCATACAAATTGTCTTAAAATGGTTAACGCTATGACGTTATTGGCGATCAAAAGTCGAAAAACGTCAAAATTAAATTTCACTGTTAGCGCTCGTGGTCCCGAATAACAAGTTGAAACAAAATTGTGAAAACCCAACGTCCAAATACCTGAGATATGACGTAAATACCGACAGGTGTAACCTCCTCCCATCTGATTACAGTCCTACCCCCAAAGCTACATAACATAGCACTATTATAATAAGCCAGAAATCAAAAGGAATACAGTAGCTCAAGCATTGTGCACTTTCACCCAAATTATCGGAAGATCCTTAGCGCTATGGGGTTATTGGCGACTGAAGGTTGGAAAACGTAAACATTAACTATTACTGCATAAAGCTTAAATCAAGGGAACTTTTGGGACTCAAGATCCCGAATAACAAGTTGAGAACATTTTGAAAATCCGATGTCAAATACCAGAGATATGACGCAAATACCGACAGGCGTTACCCCACGCAGCTGGCGACAGTTTTACCCTCCAGCGTTATATAACGTAGCACTGTAATTTATGTTTGATTTTATCATACGAGAGTGGTAACTTCGATGTTTAATCAGTGCAGTATCATCAAAATTCGAAATCCACCAATACCATCTTCACCTAATATTACAATACGTCCAGGGACGGATATATACTATTCCAAAAAGTGAGGGATATTTGATAAAAGTGAGATATATGAAGAAATATATTTATATTTCATGAAAAAGACAGCTGAGGCATTGTACTGTGACATCTGGTGAATGATTTCAGCTATAGTTGGGTGTCTGACAAGCACATATTCCACGCACTGAGCTGTAGAAGACATGGACGGTCAGTCAGAGAATTTACCACATTCAGTCCAAGACCTCAAAACCTTGTAAATCCTCCTCGGTTCGCGAGACAAGCGCGGATCCGACGTGGCACACTCCTCACCAAACGTCCAATATCAGCTTGACTGATGTTATTCCGTTCTTCCTGCAGTGCAGCGGCGAGTTCCTGTACATTGGTAGGAGGCTGTCGTAGGCGCGCGCCAGCCAAGCATATCCCAGACGTGCTCGATTGGTGAAAGGTCTGGACTTAATGCTGGCCAAGGCAGTGTAGAGATGTTCTGCTCCTGGGGGAACGCTGTAGCAAGAACGGACCCTGTGTGCTCTTGCAGTGTCATCTTGGAAAATGAATCGACGGCCGTGACGTCGCGCAAATGACACCACATGAGCTGATAACATGTTGTCACGGTAGTACTGTCCCTGTAAAAACGCCCTTGGATGACATATAATGCTGTTCTGCTTGTCATGGTTATGCCTTCCCACACCATAACCGATCCACCACCAAAACGATCATGCTGCCTAAAGGTTACGTCGTGGTATCGTTCGTTCCGCCACCGACACACTCTGTTTCGCCTGTCATGGAAGTCGAGAGTGAACCTCGATTCATCGGAAAATAGGACGTTGATCAACCGACGATTGTACCAGCGCTGCTCGACACCAATTACGCCTTGCTGCGATGTGACATTCAGTCAAACGTAGAATTATTCGAGGTCGTCCAGTGTACAAATTCCAGCTGTGTTGGCGATTTCGGATAGGCTGACCACTGACTCGCACATCGGTCGCTCGGTGCAACTGCTGTCCAATTTCTGAGGCACTTTGTTGGCGGTTACGTAATGCTGTGGTTCGGATGAAACGATTCTGGTTAGCAGTTGTCGCCCATGGATGACCTGACCGACGTCTGTCAGCAACATTGCCTGTCTGACGGTAGCGTGACCACAACCTGCTAATCACCGATTGAATAACGTTGAGAATTTGAGCCACTGCAATCTGTCTGTTGCCAGCTTCCAACATGCCATCGGCACGTAAACGTTCGTCACGTGTCAGTCTTCGCATACCCCACAAGTTACGTTGCGACCAGAAACTATTGATGAACGAGTTTATACCAAGAAAAGAACGATGAGACCTCCGAAAAAGCCCGTCAAGTACAAATGAAATTTTCAAAACGTACCCCACAGACATTAACGCGACTCTCGTGCGAAAAACCTGCACTAAGTTTTCGTGGGCCGGTGACATTCATGTTTCACCATAAACTTGGTAACATATTGATGTGTCCAATCAAGCGTATCCAATACCATTTTCTGAAAATATCAACAACAGTAATAGTCACTAACAACTGGGGTGGAGGTATTCATGAATTTGAACAACCTGCCAACGTGCGGTATGTGACGCCGAGCAGCGAAGCGGCGAGGTTTTACAGCACGTTGGCAGATTGTTCAAATTCATGAATACCGACAGCGAGGTTACTAACTTACACGCCAATCCACAGAACGCACGGACCCAAGTATGGTAAGTGAGTACAAGTATTCAAGTGACGTCACTTGAACACCTAGTCTATTGTTCTATCAGGTATTTTACGGTTCTTACCAACCCGGAGAATACAAAGGAATTGGGGTGTAAGTTTGGTTATTTCCAAATAAAACAAAACACTGCGTTTTAATTAGTTGAGAGGTACGGTGTAACTTGTAATCCACAGTGGCTTTTTTTACAACGTGGTTAACCACGGTGTAAAAACAAGAATATACAATAGCAGGCTATATGGCCAAAAAAGTACCCATTTTTAATTATTAATTCATACCTTCTGTTCAGTTATGTTAGAACAAAAAAATAAAAATACAGGAAATTTAATATTTATGTGCAATAAAATATTACAGATATAGATGTCATTGGAACTGGCTCATTGAGCCAGTTCCAATGGCATCCATATTTGTCTGGTTTTATTTATTAAGAAACTTACAAAGTACAAATTTTCAGTCAGTTTTTGCCCACAATGTAGGTTAAAGTATTAAGGACACCAAACTTTTTGGAAATAAATCCATTATCCTTGTGTTTTCCAGGGTGTATGGGAATTTACACCGTTTTGGGAACTCATACATCCTTCGGCTTCGCCTCAGGGTGTATGAGTTCCCAAACCGGTGTAAATTCCCATACACCCTGGAAAACACAAGGGTAATTAATAATATCCCTACTTTTTAATAGTATATATCACATAACAGTGCCGAAAACACCGAGGACTCATGTATCGTCGTATCCATGAACAGTGCAGACTATGTCACTGTTAGAGAACAGGTTTGATTACCACAGTATGCAAAATCGATTACAACGCTCACACTCGTTGGATAATGTGCGGTTTCCAAGGTTAGTGCAATGTTGCAACGTTATGGACTGCTCTCAAAGTTAAGTTTTAGTCCACACTAGCTATATATAGAAAATATCAAGTTTTTCTTCGAACAAGCCCATTTTCGTCTTAAAACTTCCAAAGTTGTCAGATTCACGTGTTAACGTGGTGCAGAACTCTTATCTATACATAGAGGAGATTTTCAGGTATGACGACTACACTGAATGTCTCAGGCTGATATGAAGATACGTAAGTTGATATCTCGACCGATATGAGACTAACCAAGTAATAACCTCAAATTATCAATTCAATCTAGATTTGATATCTTAACAAAGTCCAAAAAATGAAATAAAATCTTATATTCTTCTGATGAAGGATATGTTTCTAATTAATTTCCCGCTGAGGTATGTAATTGCCATCGTGCGATGTGAACGTTACCTACGTAGTTTTAATATCTTATTTGATATCTATTAGGTAGGCTTCTATTGTTAAACACGGTTAGATACGATTTGGGCAGTGTTGTACAATGAATGACAAAAGACTTCATTGCTAGTTATCTCTATCTTATCGTTTTTACCGTGAATTATTGCAGCAGAAATACCGACAGTTGGTTGCCATATTTTTATCGTACTCTTCACGGTCATTTTTAACAGTGCTCTTGAGCTCTGCCAAGCCAAATATATTTGATTAAATACTCACTTTATCACAAGAGTATTATTTATTTATTTATTTATTGGTGTTTAAGGTCACATATTTATGCACAATGGCTAATCATGACCGTGACAGTTTTACGGGTGGAGGAAGCCAGATTACCCGGAGAGAACCACCGAGCAACGGCGAGCAACTGTCAGCTCCCCAACATACTAACTCCACACAAGCAGGGTTAGCATTGGTTGAAGACAAGTGCACCATCGACGTGCAGTACGCCTTAGTACACAACGCCACCGTGCCCCCACGCCGGCAATGGAGATGAAGTGTCTTGCCCAAGGACACAACGCGGTTGCCGCAGGTGGGATTCGAACCGAGGACCTCTCGGCTTGCAGCCTGCACCTCTACCTACTGAGCCACCGCGCTCCCATCACAAAAGTAACAACAATTGACTAAATTCTCGTTTTCTTAATTAATTCCCTTTAACTGACAGAGTTTTAAAATTATTTATAGTCATCCAAATTTCTCTGCATCTCTTTGCTTTGTTACAATTTATGAGAGAGTGCCCAAAGGCAAATCGTCACAGACTAAATAATTTCAATTCAAAAATAATATGAAGAACATCCACAGAATATGAAGCCATTAAGTTGTGGCACCTGCACTTCAGAATAAAGCCCAAATATGGGCTTTCAGCACTCTACCAGTTAATGGAAGGGTTTACTTTCTAAGTTTGTTTTCAACTCCTAGACGATATTAAATGAGAACAGCTAAAAAATCGTAATTAGAATTTGTTTCAATGATTCTTTAAATTGTATCTTATAAAATCCAGTTGATGGTAAAGAATTCATGACAACTCACCCAGATATTGTTCCTGTTCTGCTAACTTTTGCAGTGAATAAATCCTTCACAATCGTGTTTCTGCTCGTCCTCATTCCATCAAGCAAACACGCACTCAACGTATCTCTATTTTTCTCCAAGAAGCCAGCAGCATAGTACTCTACCTGTTTACATAAATCAGAAATTTGAGGAGCTTAAAATACATTTAATAAAATACAGCCACCCTCTCCATATTGACTGTATCTATTCCAAGCAAATATTATTCATAGGAGGCGCTCACTGGGAATCAAAGTCGGCCATGAAAGGGTCCCCCATATGCTCCATCTGGACTCCCTTGTTTGGAAGTAAATGCGAAAGAAACAAAGAGCTGAAGAATCATTTAGACAACTGAAGATTACCATTTTGGTGCAAATGACAACTGCAGACAGAAGATTACAGCCTCAGTTCGTGTCACAGGTACCGTATACAATCACCACATACTCATTGTAGGTACAATATTTTCAATAATATTCGACGGGGCTGACACCTCCAGTGCAGGAGAGATGGATATTGTGAGTCATAAATGCTCTACAGCTGATTTTATTGTGAGGTTTGTTGTCTCGCATAGCGACACAGAGCTCTACTGCCAAACTAGAACGTCTTTCTTGGTCGTCGTCCTACATGAACGATCCATTATTTGTGTAACCATTTATCAAACACGACTAATAAACGACACTCAAGAAAACAATTAATAAAATGTTAATATATTTTTCTTCCAAGACATAGCTTATGATCCCTTACAGGCATCGACGAGTTGGTTCCAACGAGGGATAATAAGCTATGTTTTGGAGTTAAAAATGTAAAACATATTAAAACCTGAATGGCCATTTTTGTGAATAGCGCTGACCGGACGTTAGATAAATGCTTAACACTTACGCTGCCGAAAGCGACTATTGTCACCTAGTTTATGGTGATTGTTTGTACATTCTGGTATGAGCGGATCAAACCCACATCTGAGTAATTGTTGGAAAGGGCTCAGTGGACTGGCCCCCTCCAACAATTAATCAGATGATAGAGTTTCATGTATGTCATAATTTTTTTTAAACTTCCTCGCATACAGGCGTACATAGAGGTCCTCCATATATGGCTAAAGTGGGCGTGGCAGTAAAAGGGTTAATAAGCCTCTGTCGTGAACCAGTCTGCTGGTGGAGACCAAATGCACACCAAGCCGTTTGAATGACATATGATTAATTGCTACTTTGGTACTTTTGATAACCGCATTTGGGTCATATATGAAAAGAATGAATAAAACACCATAGAGTTACAATGTTTTTTTTTCAGTACAAAATCGTTGCGGGTGCAAACGTGTATTTTCGGAAAAAAAATTGCGCACGCCATGCTTCAAATTCAGTTGAGTTTTGATAGGACCATCAGCTATGAACACTCATATATTCAGGTACTTATTATTATGAATCAGCGTACTCCATTATTGCTGGAGTGGGAGGAAGCGATTAACCTTTTACTAGGTATAACCAAAGCAGATTTAGTCGCTTACATGGGTATGTTATTAAAAATCAAGAACCATAGGAAAGCGGTAAACCACTTCACGTCTGCTCCATTTAACTTAGTCACTTGATGTCAGAAATTTATCAAAATAATGTGTAACTCGCAAATAATTGTGCGACATCGTTTCTTCAGACTGGTACAGTTAGAAAACGTTAATATTTCAAACAAGAATAAACGCGCGTGGCTAGATTAATAAACGAAGCCAGAGCAGTCAATCATCAATAAAACTTTGAACAGCTGACCGCCAAAGTAGGCTTGTCTACAACCTCTGTGTTTTCAAAACTGATCGTTTAATGACATGGATGTTAACCCATTAAATTCTATTCAACTGGATTGTCGGAACACTCGTTGGTCACAAACAGAAAAAGTGTCCTAGAGAGCGTCATCTTGACGAAATATTTGTTCCTATCAACAGACAATGCTCAACAATAACAATTTTCTCGATAGTTCAAATTTTCCGACGCTTTACAATCGCGGATTTCTTTAACCTCTAGCACACTGGTAGTGTGACAGAATTGTCTCCAATACCTCTGTTTTTCTCTTGTTTAACTATGAATTTAACCAATTATACCTTGTTTGACAGAGCTCACTGAGCTCTGTCAAACAAGGTAAATTTGATTCAATATCATACTTAATTATGGGATATATTTGCTGCTGCAAACTTTGCCAGTTTCACATCAGAGTGCAGAGGGTTAAAAAGAACTTACTTTGATATCTGCAAACTATGAATATGTTGATCATTTATATATTTTTACGACTATGACACCTGAATATTTAGAACAGATTTGAATTATTATTGACATAAACCAAGTAGTGATGTTGTGAGATTGATACCATGCCTTTGGGTTTCGAGCTTAGCTTTCGGTTAACAGCAACAACGTTACGACTGGGAGAAGTTACAAGAATTGAATGACTTGAAGTCATCTTGAGGAGGGCACTACGAGTTGTGACTGTTTCGCGGACTTTCCAACAATCAAGTTGTTTAGAGATCAGTGATCTAATCTTTTCTTAACGCGCTCAAGTAGAAGACACTTGCCAGACAAATCTCGTACAACTAAAAAAAAATTGCTTAAAACACATAGCTTATAATTATGATTCCCATTGAAACGAGCTCGTACCTTTGAGAGTCCCTAAGCTTTATTTTTCGTGCAAAATGAAAATAATAATAAAACATGCAAGGCCATTTTGTGAAGTACGCTGACCGATTATGACGTTGCGTTACGTTATGCAAAGTGTTAGCATGTGATCTTTATTGGATATCAAAAGGCCTACTTTGAAATCTGAACAACGACTATCGTGGAATTATACTCAGTTCACTAAAATGTGTTTGTTTGCTATATGAGACAAAACCCCATGCATGTGCGTGAGATTCATCCTAGATTTAATCTCCACAGGACACAGAGTTATCTGCTGATGTATCATACAGACTTTTTCATTGTATGTCGGTGACTTTTGGATTTACTATAGCAGTAAAAACTTCAATTCCATTTGATCGCGAACTTCAGTTGTGTTTAAGCAGAATTCAGAAATGGGCTACAGAAAATGGTTTTACGTTTTCGAAGACTAAAACCGATTGTGTTCATTTCTGCAAGCACCGGAAGCACAACCTTGGTCCGTAATTTAAAAATGATGTCAGTATCATTAAAGTTGTTAAGAATGTGAAATTCTTCAGTTTATTGTTTAACAATAGACTGAATATCACTTCTCATATCAAACAACTAAGAGTGAGATATAAAAAAGACACTTAACCTCCTGAAGGTAGTTGATAGCAAGGATTGGGATGCAAATCAAAAAACACCACTCCACCTGTATAGATCACATCTTTGATTAAAATTAGATGTCGGATGTGTGGTTTACGGTTTCGTGAGAAAGTCGAACCTCGATGCAATTCATAAAAGTGATGTTAGAGTTAGTTTTGGTGCTTTTAGAACATCACCAATAGATTCAATGTTCATTGAGACAGAGGAGCATTCTCTTGAGAAGCGCATAATTAAACTGTCCCCCAATACATTTCTAAACAGTTGGCTAATCCATCAAACCCTGCTTAGAACTGTATCTCAGACCCTGAAAATGTTGAATATTTTTTAACAAAAATCAGAAACATATTCCTTCATTGGGTTGCACATTAGAATTGCACAACTTATGGAGTATACTTGAATCTGATTCGATAAAAGTGAACCGTGAACCACATATTCCTCCTTGGCATCTAAGAAAACCCACTGTCATTTTGGACAGTGCTTTCTCAAAAAACATCTGAGACAAACTCTCTGCAGTTCAAACAGAAATATGCCGAAATAGCATCTAGGTATATGGATGTAAACGCATTTATACAGATGAATCCAAAGATGGTGACAAAGTATCATCAGCTGTTGTTACTGGTGATCACCTCACCTCGATCAGAATCCCAAATTACCAAGTAAAAGTTCTATTTTCACGGCTGAAGGTCAAAGCTTTACACCTCGCGCTTGAGCACATTGAGAATGAACAGGAAAGGAAGTCGATTATCTTTTCTGAGTGTCTTTCCTCTTTATTAGCTTTACTCAACCCAAAGTTGAAGAACCCTCTCATTTTGGAACTTCGTGAGAAGTTGAATACTCTCATGTCTGACCAATATGATATCGTGTTTTGCTGGTTACCCGGACATCTTGGTGACTCCGGTAACACCAGATCAGACAGTGCAGCAAAACAGATATTAAACTATCCCCACACTGATTTTAAAATTCATTTCAGTTATTTTAAACCATACATCGATAAGTACATCAAATCTGCGTGGCAGGTGGAATGGGATAGAGTAGCAAATAATAAGTTTCATCGCTTCCTAACTACTATTACTGATACGTATCCGTCTAGTAACTTTTGTAGAAAAGATCACGTCATTATGTCACGATGTCATATTGATCATATAAGACTTACACATTGCTTTTTGTCAGATGGACTTGAATGTGTTCCAAGTTAATGTCTTTTGACAGTCGTGCACATTCTCTTAGGTTGTATGAATTTGAATTACATTAGACGGCGACATTTTAATGTACCGTCTTTAAGGGCCTATATAAGTAATGGAATTTTGTTTATTTTGAAATTCTCACCGCATTACACTCTGAAATTAGTGTGAGGCCTGGAAGGTGGGCGGATGGGATTGCAAAATAGAACGGAGAACACTGTTGCACAGCGGAACGGCAAGCTTCAAATGATCAAAAACAATCTGCACTTCATGACCACAATAGTCATGAACTGCACGGACTACGAACATTTCACCCAGACAATAGAGACATGAAAAACTGATTTCTACATCAGTGGGCAACACCCACTGGCGCAAACACAACGCCAGTGTATACAACTAACCCTAAATCACCCGACGCATGTGATCCGTAACTTTTATAAATATATTTTTATCATCCATAACCGTTTGTTGTCACAATATAACACTCCAGTTGCTAATGTGGCTTTAAGAACCAATACATAAATAAACCATACTGACTTTACGCGTAATTCGTTTAAAATGTTTGTTCGACCGACCTTGAGGGTGAAATTGGTGTTAAATCACTACTAACAAAATATAAACTGTATCTGAAATTGCAAATATGGAAAGGCAGTTATAGTAAGACTTTAGAGTCAGTTAGAATGTTTGCTGTGGAATAATTGTACTCACGTTGCCAGCATAATGCTTTATTGTAAATGAAACACTGCTTGTTCTAGATTTTGTAAACTGTTTGCTGTTCTTGCAATTAACAGCAATCTTTTCCACCAGAGTTGAGTCTGTAGCTCGAGGAAATCGTGATTCTTCGTCAATCAGAGCGAAGATTCCAATTGGTTTCTGGAAAACAATTTACATAATTGATGTATTTGCTGTAGAATAATTAAGTCAGTTAATGTTTAGAATGGCGACTGAATTGAGAACAATTACCTGCACATACTGATGTTAAGCCCTATCAGAACAAACCAAATATTTAAGAACATTCCTGGAGGTGTTTGCCTTCTAAATATGAAGATATGCTCTTATGTAATACACTGTTGGAAATGATATAGTGTTATGTTACACATGTCTTAGAGTTTAAGTTATACACGTCTTGGAGTTTCCCAAAGACTGGTGATACGCCATTGTGTAATACACTGGGGAAAGCGCCCTTTGAGTTTCAAAAATCCGATTATTTTTATTTATTCATGTTTAATATCAATTGCAACAGCCTTGGCTATATTATGACTACAACACAAGTACAAGCTCCAGGGGCGCCGGAACGGCCCAAACATTGGCCCGACCATAACACCCGGATACCTGTTTTTCGAATTGTTGATATCGATTATGTGGGGGAGAGAAAATGACAGTGCATGCAGTTCGTCTTTGGAGGAACATAATATGACAAAATACCCTACCAAATTGCCAAATTATGTTCCTCGAAAGACGAACTTTAATGTGCCCCCCCCCCCCCTCCACACAAATGTGGGTCCCTGGGCGTCCGTCCAGTCTGCCAATTCGTAAATCCGGCCCTGCCCCAAAAAATGTTTGAAAAATGACCTCTCTCAGACCAATTTTGAGGCTACTTCTTTACTATTCCAACCGCTTCCGAAGCGGTTGGAATACTAAAGAAGTAGTCCCCAAAACCTCCTCATCTTACGTTAACTCGTCATTAATAGCTGCCATTGTGTGCCCAATATTAAAGAAACAAGACGATCTATGCGCGCACTATTTTCGGATATCCGCAGAACAAAATTAAAAAATCATAGCCTAGTTATTTGATTTGAATGACGTTTGGCTGAAAGTCGATCACAAAAATGTCATGATCGGCATTTTTTTTTTTTTTTGCCACGACATTGGTAGGGGTGGTCGGTGCGGCTCCGGCGCCCTGAGTTCAACCACTAGTGCATACTTATCCTGCACACGTTATAGGACGTCTACCCAAACGTTGGTTACCAGGCCCTATTTTATCAATGAAACATACTTGTTTAGTATAATAAATAAGAACTGCTCCACTTTCCAAGGTTTTCACGGGAGGGTGTGCTAATTTGGATGATAGCTGTTGTGTATGACACCGTGAAGGAAGCTCAAGGAGCTTTCCAATTCTGACACTCTCCTGTTGTGAATTACACTACTGATAAGGCTGAGAGCGTTACAAATTCGCAATGTGCTGTTATGTTGAAAATGACCCATAAAGCTTTCCAAGTCTGATGTCATTCTGTTCTGCAATACACTGTTGGAAAGGACTGAGGGCGACCCAGATCTGAGACCTTTCCAACAGTGTATAACATGGCATCGTTAAAGAAAATAATGGGGAGTGATATGAGCATTAAACTATCAAATCTCATTCTAGTGTTATCCGAATGTGAAACTCGTTGGTTTAAAAGTTTCATCTGGCACAACCTGTAAACAGCTGTGTAAATATTTCTTTCGAATTTAACAGAATAGTCATTGTTCCACACCAGACGTGTGATCCCTCTTTAGAACGAACCCATAAGCACATTCTTATGCGGGTTCATGGGCTCTGGTCTGGAAACGTAAAATGAAATAATAATTGTAAAAGGGGGTTTGTATGAATAACAATTTGAGTTTTTTTATTTGTTAAGGAAAAGAGGAATAATAATATTCTGCAACTCAGACTATAATGTGCGAAACGTTTTTTGTTTATTTGCTCCCCATCCTCTCCGTCGGCGTCCATCGAACCACTCGAAACTTGGCAGGTGCAATCAGCTCAGTATGGAGAGTGCCATGCGTTTGGGATTTTCATACATAAGGTGGGATGCGGGTGAAAACGCGTATATATACGTTAATTTCGTTCATGCCATGTCCATTCGATTTGATTAGCTTCCTTTGCAATGGACTTGTTTTCAATTGGACAGATAATCATTTAGTGTCCATAAATCCCCACTTGTTGACACAGAACACGGATAGCAGATAATGCCCGAACTACAATGAAGTGAATTTCCAATTAATTACAACTTCTAACAAAGAGCTAATGACTTACAAGAAAACCTCTGGCCATGGGTCGACCACCAGCTCATGAAGTGGACAAATCTCTGCTTATAGATCACCAGCTCATGAACCAATAACAAACGAGAGCTCAAAGATCCCAGGCTCATGAAGCACTAGCAAACGTCTGCGGATTGATTATTATCTGATGAAACATTAGCAAAGCTCTGCTTATGAACCACAAGCTCAAAATCCACGAGTAAATCTCTGCTCACGAACCGCTATTCAAGAAGCTCTTGCAAACTACAACTCGTGGACCATCAGCGAATAATTACATTGTTAATGTAGTTATACGTTTTGGGTCCAAATACTCAATTCCCATTGGTCAGCTGGATGAAAACTTCATGACCAAATGTAATTCATTTTCCAATGAATACATTTGGTCGAACTTTGACCCGCATTTACGGTAGAGCGCAGTTGACAGAATGTAATTCGGGTGGTGTTTGGGCGGGTTTATAACTTTTAGCGCCTCTCGCAGTGATCAGTGATTATAGTTTACTGATATGTTAAATAAATTGTTTTGAACATTCCAAGTTTCGTTGCGAAAGACGGCAATTTGACAAATTTGGGTCAATGCCGAAAACCGGCGCTCAACTCAGAGTTGTGCGCTTTGACTTTTGTGTGAGGGTGGTTTTTCGCCTCGTTCGTTCGTACATGTTTTATTTCGTCTTTCTGCTCTGTTGTTTGGTAAAAAGTAGTTTAAACAGTTGCGGAATGTAATTATAAGAATTGAATGCAATTTTTATAATCTTTATTGGAGTATGAACGTGTGGGAATGGGTACAAATTATGTATGAATTGGGATTCATACATAATTTGTACCCATTCCCACACGTTCATACTCCAATAAAGATTATAAAAATTGCATCCAATTCTTAATTGAAGCAATAGCAAACGGCTACTCAATGAACAACAGCTCAAGGAAACTACAAAACAACTTTTCATGGATCACCAGCTGAGAAGCACTAGAAAAAGATAATGGTCCACCGGCCGATGAAGCACTGACAAACGTTTGGTAATGGATCATCAGGTTCAACACGGTGGTACACCAGTTAAAGGTTTATTAACAGATGTCACTAAATTCGATTCGGTCGTAGGATCAATGATGCTCGAATTGAGTGGACGAGTTTAATAAATTTCGAGTAGAATGGAGGTGAACTTGATATTTTTGTAACATAAATGTACTGTTGAAAATATATCACGGTTTCAATCGGAATGGCTTTGGAGAAAATGAAGCCTCTTCCATATTGAAACAACGTCATCGCACGTGACCGTATAACGCATTATTTATTTACAAATACAACAATTCGTGTTGATATGATAAGGTAGGGTGATGCCTAATCCTTTGCCTGAGGTAACGACCATGACTACCAACCGCTTTTTACACAAATCTCCATTCAAATTCAGTTATTTTTTTCAAATGTGCCTCGAAAAACATGGCTTATGACCCCTCATTGAAACGAGTAATTTGAGCTTATTCCAATGAGCGTCCACAAGCTATGTTTGTGGGCAAAAATATTTTGCAAGTCTCGTTTGCTTTTTGTGTCAGGTAAAGGATTTATCATTATTTAGGATATAAAACTATATTTGATATATGATATTATATGCGAAATATGATATAACATTTGAATGGCGATACAATGATAAAACGAACCTGTAAGAATAATTCTAGCATCTCTTGATTATTCTTGAAGTCAATATGCCTCCAGTTAAAGCCCTCTCTTTCATATTCAAGCTGTTCTCTCACAAATATGTGGTCATTGAAGAAATACTGCATTTGTTCATTGGCCACATTAATGCACAGTTGCTCAAAGCTGTTCACTTTCAAGTTCTCAAATCCTGGCATGTCCAGTATTCCAATACTTGGACCTGGGTGTGACCTGAAAAAGAGAATCTATACAGTAGAGTGATCTTTCTCAAAACATTGGACAATAATTACTTCGTTTTGTTAAAGGGAACTTTGTAATTGAATCCCTTTAATAAAATACAATCGATTGTGCCACTGGAGTAGCACATACCCCCTCCCCCCCCCACCACTACAAAACACTAAATGGAACTGAACTCAAAGATTATGTGACGTTTGATGATTGTAGCCCAACAGTTTCTGTGACATGGTTGAGACATGACATGTGACCTTCAACATAAGTACTCAACTATGACCTTAACCTTGAGGATGTGCAAGCATGTGTTATACGTTACACACCTTCTGAATTCGTTTAACATGTAGGCAGTTTGATAATTGTAGTTGGTGCAGTTCTCACTTACGACCGAGATACGAATATCGACAGATTTTAAGTATGGTACTGACAGATCTTCAAGTGTCACCTTGAACTCTGACCCTGAAGTTACATACCCAGCTATGGCCTGTGAGACATCCTCTCATTGCCCTGTATGATTGTGTGAATGTTGATGATTGTAGCCCCAATATTTTCTGAGTTGTGTCCAAGAAATGCCTTGTGACTTTGAACATATAAAATTGAATTCTACGTTAGTTCTATTGATCTTTAATGAGCAGCTATTATATGCGACCCACCTTATGACTATTCTTAACATTCGTATGAAGTTTGATAATTATAGTTTGATATGTTTATGAGTTATGGCAGAAACACGAATATCGGCAGATTTTAAATGTTACCTTGAAACGGGACCATGACATGAAAGTTGTGGACCCACCAATGCTGTGTAGCACATCCTCCCATTGTTCCTTATAATTGAGTGAAGTTTGATGGTTGTGACCTGAGTAGTTTCTGAGTTGACTGAGTCATGACTTGTGACCGTTAACACACCTTCTAACTCTTCTTACCTTTTATATAGATTTTGATAACTGCTATTTGACACGTTTCTGAGTTATATCTGAGAGATGAATATTGGCGGATAGCAAGCCTGACCTTGAAATTTGATCCTGATCTTGAAGTTAGGAACCCAGCTTGAAGTTACGGACTCATGTATGGTTCGTGACACATCCTCCATCCTTGTGCGAAGTTTAATGATAGTAGCCTTAGCGGTTTCTGTGTGGTACCTGAGATATGACTTGTGACCCACAACATATGACAAGTGTGGCCATGACATTTGTTCTTGGTACTGAAATTACGGACCTAGTTTGACGTTACGGATCAAGTTATGGCGTATGAGAAATCCTCCCACTGTCCTTTATAATGCTGTGATGTTTGAAGACGATGGCTTCAACAGTTTCTGAGTTATAATGAGACATGACTTGTGATCTTCAACATATGGTACTCAAGTGTCACATTGACATTGACCTTGAAGATGCACAAGCAACTACTTTGGACCCAGCTGTGATGTTTGACACGTTGACACGTCCTACCACTGTCCTTTACAGCCGTGGTTGAATCATCAAGACATAAATTAAATAAAGGCAAAGGTAAGGACCGCCTAGCAGATGTGGGATTAGGAACTAATGTGGTTAACCTGTTTGGCACCGCTGACCTAACAACTCCAGAAAAATCACTCTTTTAGATCGCGGTGTAACTTTCGTACCATCACCAAAGCTAGAAATGCGTAATCAGGCCAATTTATCACCATATAACAATAATTTTCTTAACACAAAAAGCAAACGACACTTGCAAACAAATTTCTTGAATAACTAATTTTGTTCATTTTTTGTCTCAAAAACATAGGTTGATGAGCTCGTTCCAAAGAGAGGTCATAACCTATGTTTTTGAGACCAAAAAATGAAAAAATAATGAAAATTAATTGGCGATTTTTGTGAATAGCGCTGGCCGTTTTTTTCCGATACGTTGGGTGAAGGGTTAAGCAAATGAAATTATCTGACCGTTTAGAAACTCCAGCGGGGGGAAACTTCCTTTCACCGAATCATCTGGTTGGTCGCCTCCAGATAATGAAGTAGATCATAAAATTATTGAGGCTAACAAACGAATCTTCCAAAAAAGTGTCCAGCATGAACATGCGCCCCGATAAAATAATTAACAGTTCTTGAAAGGAAAGCCCGCACGAACAGGCAATCTCCCGTAAATTTTAACAAGGCAGATCCTTACAGACTAAATAACTTAACTTCAAAGACAATTATGAAGCACATTCCGACACGAGGTGACCCTGGCTGTCGTTAAACCCCAATAAATAATTATGAATATTAATGAAGCACATCCAAGTTCCAATACCTGTACTTCAGAATAAATCCCAAAAATGGGAGCTTCTAGCACTCTACCAGTTAACAAACTCAACATTTGGAGGCTCTGAGAAACAATTATAAGCAGGATTTGATGGGTTATCCATTAGTTTGGAAACATATTGGTGTGACAGTTAAGCATGCGCTTCTCAAGATGGCGACGTTCTAAATGTGTCCAGGCTTATTCTAATATCACTGTAACGAATTGCACCCAACTGGTTCGAGCATGATTTTCTTACAGAACCGTAAACCACATTACCGTAATCTATTGTTGATCTTACAAGTGATTGATACAGATTGAGGAACGTTTTTGGTTATCATCCCAATCAGTGCTACCAACTACGTTCAGAAGGTAACGTGCCCTTTTACATTTATTTTTTAGTTGTTCTATATGAGAAGTGAAATTCCGTTTATTATCAAACTTTAAACCCAAGAATTTCCCTTCTTTAACGACTTTAATGCTACTCCCATCTATTTTCAACTCCGGATCATAATGGTTCTTCCGGAGCTTACAGAAATGAACACAATCAGTTTTGGTCTTCAAGAACTTGAAATCGTTTTCTGTAGTTCATTTCTAAATTTGGAGACATAACTAGTAGCAGGGTCAGCAGCAGAAGCCGCAGCAACAGTAGTAGTCATTAGTGGTAAGTAGTAGCGGTATATGTAGAATGGGCAGTAGACAATGAGATGGTAAATAGTATCAACAGTAGTAGCAGTGAAAATAATCAATAGGTGTGGTCTTCCAATATCCAAATTATCAAAGAAGGACAATATAGACATGAAAGGGGTTCTCATAGAACAAGTTTCTTCTCTTTAAATGGATCAAGACGCCTTAGTGCAGGGTCATGAGACATAAATCAGCCAGGTTAATAAGGATAAGTGGTAAAGTATATTGTGGTGATAAAACAGGCAGCGGTTGAAATACAGAAATCAATAGTGGTAGCAGGTCAGTGAAATTCAGAAGTTGAAGTATCACAAGGAAAACACGTCCCAGGACTTATACCAGATGCAAGAATTCGGTGGTAGCAGGTATATATCAAGAGTGGTGTAGTAGGAACACTAGTTAAAGCCAATTGTGACATTGGTAATAGTAGACGTTTTACTGGCAACAAAGTTTGTGGTTGACGTTAGTAGCAGACAATGAAGTAGTCATACTCGTAGTAGTAATAATACTAGAAGTTGTTCTTGGGGCTTTGGTGATCAATGGTACTTCGGCTCAATCGACTGGGGCGAGGAAAGAAGGGACATAAAATGCTGTGTCTATGGAGGATAGTTATGCGAAAAGCGGTAGTTGTGACACTAGTAAAGTGGAGTAACGGAGGTATCACGAGAAAAAAAAACTCACAAAAGTGGTAACTGCAGCTTTCATCAGTCATTGTAAAATTCACAAATGATATTATATCTAAAATAGGCTTCGACATACCAGTATATAGAGGTATTCTTTGAATATCGATACGGTATTGATTTTCGAATACCGGGCAACCCTAGCAGGTAATATTAAAGTAATATTATACGGAAGAATAATATTAAGGCGTACATGTAATAGCAGCAGTAGTAGATGTGGAATTGGCACCAATAGCACCAGTAGCATCAGTAGCAGTAGTGGTATAACTGGTAGAAGTGTAGTAGTAGCACTAGTAGTTGCTCGGATATTATTTACACAATAGTTCTCCAGACAAAGACATGCGAATATGAAAAAATACCTCAGTGAAAAACATGCTTGTTTGGGCACGCGACAGAAGGACAGCAACGCTTTGCGCATCTATCCGTGGAGACCTGAATCAGGATAAATCCGTCTATAGGAAAATGGAAAGGGAGCCCCCAATTTAAGTATAATTCGGTCGAATTTGCCTAAAGCTCTCAAGCAGACAATTTTTAAGCTCTGCTACAAAACGCCAGAACGATGGATCAAATGGATTAATAGTGTATCAGTATTGACAAAACCGAGGAGATGCTGTTTTCAATCGCGTAGCCACATTTCTTGCATGCCAGTAATTGCAGTATTGTAATAACAAAGAGGTTATTTTCTCAAACAGATTATGATCGGGTTCCCGACACAGGTCCACGCCCGTGGTTGAGATTTCATTTCAAAAATGTTGCCGAATCAAGACCGAATAAAAACACAAACATAAATATCACGTCAGATTCGATGGTCCCTCACGTCTTTTTTGACAGGTGATATCATGTAGTGTTGTGGGGTAGAAACGCGGGAGATAATTCTCTATCCGCTATCGTGATACATGCGTGGGTGCGGGAAGAGTTTAGTCTCTGGAATGTTACGGTTGTATCTATAAAGATTGGCGCAGCAGATTTCTAATGTTTAAAATACTTTATACTTTTGGTTTGGTCCACACAGTGGTATAAAACAACAACACGAATGAGAACTCAGTCAGCTGACGCCACTACCCACTGGCGGGAAGATGCCCTTCCTTCGCCCTTACTCGTTTGTGTCACGGAAACCGGGTAAAGGACGTATTTGGGTCTTTTGGGGAGTTTTAGAAAAAATATTCAAACTTAATCCTTTACTTTTATAGAGCATATTCTTTTGGACATCTTCTAGCTTACATTACATTTAACTGCTGGGTATGTTTTAATGTCAATGCATTGTCTTCTGTCATATATCTAGGTATGAAAACCCCAACCATTCTGGTTATTTTTAGAAATGACTCACAATTGCTCTTACTTATTTAAAAAATTATCCATTTATTCCTTTCTTTCAGATAGATTATGAATACTTGACCACGTTTTGAAAAGAACAAAATTCTTGTTTGAATGGATTTTATACATACTGTCGGGTGGGGGTTGGGGTCCTATTAGGTAAAATAAATAAATAAATAAATAAATAAATAAATAAATAAATAAATAAATAAATAAATACCGGTACCCATCTCCTGTTTGCAGTCTCTGATTAACCTGCTTCACAAGCCATCCAAATAATCTAGCATACAAAGCCTTTGCTAAAGCATCTCGACCATCGTTTGCAGCATCCAAAGTTTTATTCTTTATCAACTTTTCGCCTAAAATAAAAAGTTACTGAAATGTGATAGTGAAAATACTCCTCTTTCAGTTTTTATGCTTTTAGCTTCTACATTTCGCCGTGTGAGAAACACGAGGTTCTATCTTCTTCTGCGACGATTTTAACATTGACAACAGTTTTTACTGATTTTGTCCTCACAGATTCTATGAACAGTGTCCATCACACGCCTGACGATAATAGGAGTGTAATGACAGTTATTCAAAATAACCAAAAAACCCGTAACGATAATTTGTAAGAGAATTAAAAAAAGGCATATTCTTGTAAAAGTACAAAATAATTTAATAGCTCATGTATCGGAATACAAGAAGGAATATAAAAAATTGTTTGTATTATTGCATAGATGCAAAAATGTTTTTATCGTCAGGTTGAAAATGCGCTTGACGTGTACCGCTGAAATCCATTCAAAATTATAGCATGTTATCAGTCATGCTTCTGATGGGATGAAAATATGCTATTTAACTATTTAAGAATTAGAATGCAAATGCGCATACTATTAAGATGTCCGTGCTATTGCAGGGATACCAATTTTATTTATCATCATGTTGAACCCTGTAGAGTCTGAAAGTGCCCTATTTATTATATATATATCTTCTCCATTTTTCTTAAAACTTTACTCATTTCTGGGTATAAAAACATTCGTGACGAATATGTTTTTCATTTAATTTTCAAATTAATGCTCTGTTGTACATGTGCGAGTATACGAGAAGATGCGACGTCGTGAATGTTTTTTTCAGGGTGAGACACACTAGCATTAATCACCAAGCGTCTTACGTTTCAACCGCAGCTAAAAATTTAAGATATAGAAAAAAATCTCCATTGTCTGACTTTTAGTAACTAAGTACAGCCGCCGTGGACTGGTCGCTTTCCACGGGTCGGCAATATTTCTACAGACGCAATAATATTTGATTCCAAACACTAACTATAGGAATAATCATCAAACAAAGCACCGCGTTCAACCCGGTGCTTCATTAATTAAAATTTTCCCGATGATGATTTTTATTACCTAGTAAACGTATGCGTGGACATCACTGCCCACGCGTAGATTACGACCAGTCCACGGCGACTGTACTGTAAAACGATGAATGTTAAATGCAGGTTAGTTTTTGAGTCATGATGATTCAGGGATTTGCCAGTTAGACAAGGAAGGTTAAAGAAGGTTTTCTTTTCTTCGATCTGAGTTTGAGTTTTTAACCCTTTACCTAACACGAAAAGCAGACGACACTTGCAAGCAAGACTCTTGAAAAACTATTTTTGTTCATTTTTGCGTCAAAAGCATCGCTTATGAACCTCACTGGAACGAGCTCAACGTGCTCGTTCCAATGAGAGTCATAAGCTATGTTTTTGTGACAAAAAATGAAAAGATATGAAAATTGAATGATGAATTTTGTGAATTGCATTGGCCGGTTTTGGCCTTAACGTTGGGTAAAGGGTTACACTTGAGTGATACGAAATCCTTTAAAAGTCCCACAAGCTTAGTACGTGAAAGGGTAAAGGATCGAGTTAGTTTAAGTTTTTTATCAGCATAAGATTAAGGATCGTACATTTGGACAATGTGGTATAAGGGTCAGCATCGCGGAGTTAAATGTTTGCGTTACAGACCTATTTTTCTTTCCACCTCTTGACATGAACACTTTACCTATCATAATGTCCATAACCGGACAGCTTTGTTCACAGAAAATCACCACAACAATTTCATTATTTTTTCAATTTCTACTTGAAAAACACAGTGTATGACCCCTCATTGGAACGAGCAATATGAAACTCCTTTCAATGAGGGGACATAAGTTTTTTTAGGAATAATGAAAACACAATAGTTATTCAAGAAATTATTTTGCAAGTGTCGTATGCTAGAAGAGCTGAGTGAATAAACTAAATTGCACAGTGATTTATGTGTTCGACGCAACAATCTAGGCTCAATTTAACGCGAATCGTAGAGAATGATCGAAGCGATATACCTTAAACCGTCATATTGCGACGCAATATATCTTAAACAGTCATATATGTTGGGCAATATTTTTGCAACGGGGTGGATGTAATATATAAACGATTAACTAAGAATACCTCTCGTGAAAGACATCGTTGTAATCAGAGCTTCGTGTAAATATCCCGAGTCGATTTCCAACAGCTTTCCAACTGAAATAAATAGGTATAAACCTAATTATAATCACAATACATGTTTATTGGGTCCTTACTAAATATGTCGCCATAGTGCGCAGAACGTTAAGGGCAAGACGCATCTCGAAATATCACAATCACCTTATTTTCGAGGATATTAGACTTCATCATACGACCAACATCAGAGGTTAGCAGCCATGCCACCATTAGCAGTTCGTGATTCGGGAGAGGGCCGCTAATGAGTGATGGGATGCTAATTACCGATGTAGGTCCGATAATGACTGTGTCACGCCTCAGAAAATCGTGTTATTACTGTTATTACCAGTACCAGGATTAACGTGAATCTCATTGTCCTTTGCGGTACGTTAGAGAATACCTGCAAAGAGACAAATTATTGTTTGTGCATCTTACATGAACATCAACTACATCAGGTATACCAGCAGATTGTGAGTCTTGTCACATTAAAAAAATGTTTCATTAAAGTTTAGCATACGGACTCTTGAGGGCAAGAATACGCCACCTGCAATGTTTTATCGTTACAGATCGTACGTTATTGCATTCAAGGGACGATACGATGTTCAAAGCTATATACCAAATTCATTATCTTCCTGCGAGAATATCCAATATCATTTTTGAAGACGATATTCTTCGTTATGGTCAACGTAAATTTCTTTTAACTCCTTGCACTCTGGAAGTCATAGGCTCCAAATTGCCCATGCAGCATGAACAATTTAACAAATGACATCTTGTTTGACAGATCTCCGTGACCTCTGCCAAACAAGATATAATTTTTTTAATTCTCAGTTGCATTGTGGGAAAAATTGCTGGTCAAAACTATAGTATTTTGACATCCGAATGCAGGAGGTTAAAGTGTAGATAAGACATTGTAATTTAGTATACTGAATACAATACTGTCTAGGAGAATATAACAATAACATGATTTTGGAGTGCATTATGGTTCATTAGCGGCCCTGCAGCAATGATGAACAGCCCGAGGGTCTATTAAAGGCCCGAGACGAAGTCGAGGGCCGTTAATAAGCCCAAGGGCTGTTCATCATTGCTGCAGGGCCGCTAACATGATGCCTGACAACAATAATGTTATTACTATTATTACCGCTTCCTGTTACAGCTAACCACACGAGAGAATTGCTGGAAGAAATAATCACTAAAGTCGGTTCGATATTTCTGTTTCGATCGTGCGTTCGACTTCAGTTCAGAAATACAAAACAAAGGGACGTCATCCGAATGGGAGTAATTCATTAGACCATGGAATCTAAAAATAGCCGGGCAGCGGGCCGCTAATGGCTATTTATACCATTATCGCCTGTGGCCCGGCTCCGTCGAATGACGTCACTGAAATTATGGAGTTTTAACGGGCCTCCAACCTTATGTTAATCGACTAGTAACTTATGAGTGGTAATAATAGACAATACCAGTTGAAATTATCAATAATCTGATTTATCGATTTATTGTCCAGGGTGACGTCTGCTTGTCGACAAGGAAATGGCCTCATCTCAAACTTGAATTCCTCGGTGGAGGAGTTTAACATTGCCTTCCACTTAGAACTATTTTACTTGGATTATTTCAAAAGGAGCCACGGTTTAGACGAAATTGTAATAATTTCAGAATTGAAATCGATTATGCTTTTCTGGACCATATGAAAAGATTAAACGGACATCAAACACAGTACATTCAATGATAATGCCGCTAATTTGAAACGTGGCCCACGTACATCAAGATCGCGAACAGTCAATCAAAAACCTACAATTTTTACATGCATACATCACATTTGGGTCTTGAAACTCTATTGAAATGAGAGCTAACAAAAGGGACCCAATGCTGCGTCTCTGGTAGACTTCCTGGTTTGCAACATACAATGAGGGCGGGGAAGCGTGAAAACACTCTCGAAGATAATTTCCGCGTTGGTGATAATTTGGATTCAGAAATGATAGTTTTGTGAATGCAAATTAAATCAACCTGTTTCTTAAAGGAAATAAGAGGATGATACATGTTTAAAAGAATAAAAACAACTTAAAATGCACTTTTCATTTATTGGTGCTTAACCCTACTTCATAAGTGAAGGCTATATCGTAGCGATTTAAAAAAAATTAAAAGTTTGATTTCTTTGAGCAATGACAGAATGTTGTGTCGACTGATATGGTAAAATAAATTTCGGAATTCTGTCAAATTTACAGAAGAAGCAGAAATCTTTTGTCAGCTGATAATCTAATGAGTTTTAATAAGGACACATCAGATACAGTTTTTAATTAGAAACGTGTCTATGAACACAGATTTTCCCCGTGTAATCTGTGATATAAAACTGAACCAAATGTTAAGAAACACTGGTCAGTGGCAGCAACAGCAAATAATCGAAATTCTTCAACGATATGCACAATTCGGCTTCGTACTGAGACTTTCTATCACGCACCAGGACGGTCTGCTGAGATAAGTAGGACTTGCCCTTGTACGTTTCAATTATCTCATAAAACAAAGATTATACATCTCCCAAAACTAGAGGATGACAGATGTCTGTACCTGTGTACCCATACTCAAATTGTGAACCCAAAAGGCCTCAAATATTTTCTCACAAACAGTTTAAGACTAATAACTCCTGTGACACTAAAATGAGAGGGTGGATTTTCGATCAGTTCAGATCACCATAATCATTCAAAAACTAAAGAAACTCAACAGTTAATTGTTTGAGTTATTGGAAGATATAGGCTAAAATAGCACAGACTATCAATCCAAAGGACAATGACTGTTGATCAACTTCTCAGAAAGACCTTAAATTGTATACAACACTGGTTTGCATTAATGTACACATAATTAGGGAAATCAGATGAGAACTCTTGGAAATATACTTCGAAGCAGACTAAAATAGTAAACTAAAGAGCTATAACTCTGGATAAACGTAGCGAACACAGGTAAAAAACTGTATGACTCTGGCTCTCGTATGTTTAAATCTGTGTGCAAAAAGTCGGGCAATAATGTAACCATTTGAGACACTGGAAGACGAAAATTGGACTAGCTCAAAAGTAAAAATATAAAGGCCATTAATTCTTGACTGACTGCAATCAACGTACCAAACTGTACAGATGTGGCTCTCTCATGTACCCATGAATACAAAAAAATAAGATTTTGTTTGAGTTATTGGAAGACAAACATCAAAACAGGTTAAAATTTCAATTCCAAGGGCAATAACTCTTGATTACCTTTGTGAACAGAGCTAAAATCATACACCTTTGACCTTCCTATATGTACATCCATGTACCGAGAATCAGACAAAAATGTATTATAATTATTTGAGTTATTGGAAGATATAACTCTAAGTAACTTCAATTGCAAATTGAAGGTCAGAAATTCTGGATCGACATTGCTGACAGGACGCAAAACTCTACAACTCTGATCCTCTCACATATATACATCTACACACCACAAGTCTGAAAGATCAGATTCCATTTGTTTTAGTGATTGTGAGACGTAACTCAGAACATTCTAACACTGCAATTCGGAGGGAAATAACTCGTGATAAACTTTGCAGACACCTAAAACGAAATTACAGGCCTAACATTTTGTATATAAAAATGCACCTGTACACAGAAAATCAGAATAAATATATGAAAATTATTTGAGTTATTGGAAGACATAACTCGAAAACGTTTCAATTTTGTAGGTGCAACAACTTTTGAGTCAGATTGTAAATATTTAGTCCATAATGCTGCAATGATGAGTTCAACTGGACTTCACACTGTTACTCTTCACCAAGAATTGAAAAAAAATGTGTCGAGAAGTTTAGGGTGACAGAGATTTCTATTAAAAAATCAGTGGTGTGCAATAAAACTAAGTCACACGTTAATGGACCAGAACTCCGCTCCGATAAGCGGAACTGGTTACCGCACCAATATATGCATGCAAGTATTTCCAGTTTGTTTGTTTATTGGAGTTTAATGACTGCACCAGAGAGGGGCGGGGGGGGGGGGGGGGGGGGCTGACTCAGTATGTAGAGTGCAGGCTGCTAAAAATTATATTACACTACCAGTGTACTACGGGTTAAGATAAGGTTGATAATACAAAAGGGTTTTTATCGATGAAAAAAGGTGCAGGCTGCAAGTCGAGAGGTCCTCTGTTCGAATCCCACCTGCGACAACCGCGTTGTGTCCTTGGGTAAGACACTCCACCCCCATTGACCATGTGGGGGCACAGTGGTGTTGTGTACTAACGCGTACTTCACGTCGATGGTGCACTTGTCTTCAACCAATGATAACCCTGTTTGTGTGGTGTTGGTATGTTGGGGAGCTGACAGTTGCTCGCCGTTGCTCGTTGGTTCTCTTCGGGTACTCCGACTTCCTACACCCGTAAAACTGTCGTGGTCGTGATTAGCCATTGTGCAGAAATATGTGACCTTAAACACCAATAAATAAATAATTAAATAACTACCCCCTTCACAACCAGGGTTATATCATTTGGGACAGTTTTACATGTAGAGGAAGCAGTAGTATCAACGAGCAACGGCGAATAACTGTTGGGCTCTTTAATTTGCTAACTCAGCACAAGTGGGTGTTTGGATTGATTGAAGACAGGTCTACCATCGACGTTCAGTACAATTCGGATCTGGGATTCGGAGGAAGTTTCGTTGGAATCATGACGTCACTGCACCAAGATGTGCAGAATGTACTCAATCAGATGAAATATCGCAACAAAAGCAGAGATACATCTCGTCACCGATTCTATTTGGATGGTACATAAACGATTTAGTAAAAGGGCTGTTTGTATGCGCTGAGGGTGTCAAAGTTGGAAAGACAAAATTCTAGGCCTATTCTTTGCCGATGATATGATTTTATTAACCTAGAATGAAGAGGAGCTACAAAAACTGTTAACCATTCTAGGAAAGTACGGGCAAAATGGCGACTTAAACTGATCGAAAACAAAAGCAAAGTAATACCCGTGGGCCATAGGTTAGATGAGTGGTGAAGATGGAGGGTGGGTAAATTCTCTCGTGATGAAGAGGAAAACAAGGATAACAGTGGGAGATACCGGAGAATATGAATGCTTGGGAGTGAATTATGTGATACAGGTACAGGCATATACAGAAACCACACAAATAAACTTAATACAAGGGGAAAAGAATCTGCAATCGACGACGTTTAACTATGTATGAAACTCTGGATGGATAAAGCAAGCGGGGGAGCTAATGGAGAATTACTCTATTCGGACTAAAGATCTAGAAGGGGGGACTGAAGCAGGGGAGTACCTTTATCAGGGGAAGGGTGTTCGTCTGCTGGAGGATTGCAACAGAAACTAGCGGACTGGTGTTAGAACCAAGAGATCTGTAGCGGGGTTATATAAAAAAGATGTGGCAGTTGCTAGATTGATCGTTTGAAGGGTATTTGTTGTTCAAAGTGAGATCCAAGTCACTGGAGTTGAACGGGAAAGGCGAGGAAAGAGCGCACCAAACGTGCAATTTAGGAGTAACGGAGACAATGGAACATTTCATTTTAGAATGCACTACTCATTTGCTTAGTGAAAAAAGACTCCTTAAGAAAATAATGGGAAAATGAGATGAAAACATGAGCGATAAGTCGATAAGGAATGACGTTTGAAACAGTGTTTGATAAAATGTTGGAAGATTAGGAGGTAGAGTGGTGGAGAAATAATCCGGCGTGGATGGGGTTAATGTACGCCTCCTCGCTAGTGGGCCGCGACAAATCAGGGGGAAGCCATATAATTATTATTATTGCAAGTTAGTTTACTGTAACAGTACTCCCACTTGGACAATATCAGCATTAAGTATCTCGCTAGTCTGTTGAATATATTAGTGAACCTATACGACTCAAGAATGTCCGACGTAAGGGATGCCATACTTGGGCGTCTTGTCGGGAACAAAGTTAATACATAATGATTTTATTAGGGCGGGAGTTATCTCCATGAACAGTTTTCTTATTAACAACATTATTACGCTTTATGTTATCACACGCGTCACGAAACCAATCTGTTTAGGGTGTGTAATTCATTGATGAATTAATCTTGCACAGACAATTTTAAATTGCCTAATCTAGCTTTTGTCAGTCATAGATCTTCATTTGGCATTTTCAATGTAAACCAGTACGAGGAAGTACGAGGAAGTGATTCAGCTGATATCTGTCGGATATGCTTGGTAGAATGTGAGCAAGACACCCCTAAACTGGCAGCAAATAAGAGTAATGTCCATATTACACATTTCGGGTTCACCCATCTTCATTTATAATGTTTCTTTTCGTACGGGTAGAATTGATCACTACTAAACACAGCAAAGTGGATTTTTCATGAAATGGATAGTCACAGTGTCCGTGAAAAACACAAAAACGTTACCAAGTATTCACGGCGGTACCTCTTATTTCCATGGAGGAGGAACACTTTTTCGGTTGATAGAGAAAACGCGAGAGGGATCAAATCGTGGCTGCTAAGGAAGTTCCAGAGATGCACAAGCAGCAGACACCATTGTTTTACACGTGGTGTATAAAATTTACTTTATGGTTTCACTGCTGTATATTGATCGTAGTCTAAAGACCTTCGGTGATCCAAACACACAGCAGTCGAGAAACCAGAAATCTTAAAACCCATTCGAACAATCAAAAATACCTCAACCAAGTTTGCTACCTAAATTTATCACTTCTTTGTTTTACGGGGAGCTATTGTTTGAGGCTACAACCTAAATTCTTTAGCTTTTCAGCAAGTGAGATGGAAATGAAGGTCGGACACTAATTTCAAAATTCGATTATAAATTTGGCGGGATACTGACTGGTTAAATTATCTATCTCGAAATGGCACTATGGGGGATAATGCACGGTTGTTGTGTTGCTGACATGTAAAGGCGATGACCGCAGTAATCGTGCACAGAAAAGAGTCAATGTTACGAACACCTTCGCTGAAAGGCATCGCGTTATAACCATATTCAGGTCATGGTTAGAAATCATTCTATACAGAAGTAACTACATGAAGATGGTATTCGTAAATGACAATGGCAAGTACCCAGACGAGAGCTTAAACCATTTTACTAAAGAAGTGTCGTTCATTCAGATACTTAACATGCATGAACATTGTAGACAATCACCATGTAACATATTTAAAAAAAAAGAAAAGGCCGAAACCAATAGTCAGTTACTGTAGCCTCTCGTCCGGGTTAAAATGACATTAGAAGTTAGTATAGTTTATCGACATACTTGTAGTGGAGATAACCGAAATATCAGTTTCCTGATTTTGTTTGAACCTTAATGCCGAATGGGTTTATCAGACAAATATTAATTTATGCCTAAACATGGATGAAAATTTGCAAATGTACCAAATGCAACGCGTAATAAGTTTTGTATGGGTAAACATTTATTCTAGTACTTTGTCGCTTCATGAAGAGAAATAATTCTCACATGGAACGAGAGAATAACAACACCTTCTAGATCGAACTAGTTAACAATTATTAAACTAGTTACCTAACACGACTAGAGGGCGACACTTGTAAAAACATTCTTGAATTACTTAAACTTTTCATTTTAGCTAAAAAATATAGTTTAGTATCCTCCACTGGAGTGTGTTTTGGGACAAAAAAATGAAAGAAAAAAACTTTTGAGTGGAAATTTGTGTTAGAAGTTAATTTATTCTTACCAAGTCGCAATATAATACACTGCGTAAAATGTGAAGCAACATATTTAGGTTTGGGAAAGACTTGTTATTCTTTTTTTCTGCCGTCAATTTCGTCTGTTGCACAGCTCAAAAACAGGCCGTACGATTTCAACCAAATTTGGCATACTTATGTAATGTCATAAAATCTAGTGGAATGAGGTATCGTCATATTTGGGAAAATGTTTATTTTCAAAATATTCTGCCAAAACCATCAAAATTTCACCATTTTTCAAAAGTCTCAAAATTGTTTACAGTTCTTTAGCTCAAATTTTCCAAACATTTAGAGCATAATATGATGCACCAAAATCACCACACAAATATTTCAAAATTAACCCCTATTAGCCAAAAAGACATGAATATAGCATTTTTTCTTCAAAATTGACCAACTTCAAGGGAAAATTTCTCCAAGTGCAAGGTTGTAACAATTATTTTGGTATGTATAGATGCAACAATGATTGCAGAAGAAAGTTACTGTTTACTTTTTAATCTCAGATTTAACCCCCAAGCACACTGAGGGCGAGAATAACACTACCGTTTGAAATTGCCCAAATTACCCAACTTTGGTTGCTTTTTTCTATCATTTTGGAAAGGGTTAATTTCAAACACTTTGTTTTTCGATATACAGAGGTGTTTAATGAACAAATCAGCTGTCGTAAGTTATACTCTGGGGATTAACCCAGCATGTGCTTTGGCCACTTAAAAATTAGTACTGTCCGAATAAAATTGATTTAAAGTGAATTTTGAAAATTTCAGTGCTCATTTGTCCGAAAATAAAAATGAAAGAGCTCTTTGTGCTTTCCATAACTGCATTCAAAAATCAATGGGGAACATATTTTGTGTTATATGGTTTGGTGTCCCTCTTTATACAATACCAGTTTTGGCCATACAAATATGAGTACCATCAGACAAAATTCATTTTTCGATTAATTCCGTACTTTTCTGTACTAAATTTCCCAGGGTAGGATTGGTATAGTCTATTTTCCTTTGCATATCTGTGTTATGTGTTATTGGGAAACAAATTTTCTGTGATAAGTTTTGGTGTCACACATAATCCAACACATGTTTTGACAGCCATGTAGAGAAAAAACTTTAATTTTCGTGAATTTTGCTGCATTCTATACTCATTTTTTTCCTGTCATTAAAACCGAACCACTTGATTTCCTTTGAAATGGTTATTAAAGTAACTAACAGTTTGCCTGAAAATGTTTTGCACATGTAAAGGAAAGTTGCTGATCATGTTTCAGTCTCACATTTAATCCTCTAGGACATTGATTGCTATAAAAAAGAATATCATTTGATGGTTGCTACTTTCTATTAAATTAATTTCAAAGAGTGTGCTTTGCTGCGATTAGAGGTGCTCACTGAACAAATCTTCTGTTTTATGTTTTTCTCTATGACTTAACTCAACATAACTTGGCTTTGGCCACTTAAAGAATAGTACAGTTTGAAATACTGTGATTTTCAGTGAATTTTGCAGTTTTCTGTACTCATTTTTTCCAAAACCAAAAGTACATAGCTCAATGTAGTTTCTATAACTGTATTGGGCAATTATTTGGGAACAAATTTTGTTTTATATGTTTTGGTGTCCCGCTTTATACAATATCTGCTTTGGCTGCAAAAAAGTAGTACTGTCACAGAAACTTTGATTTTCACTGAATTATGCTGTTTTTGGCATTTGTTTCTTCTAAAACAGAAAAACTATGGCTCATTTTGCTTTCCAAAATTATATTTAGCGATGATTGAGGGACAAATCTTGTGTTATATGTTCTGGTGTCCTGCTTTATCCAATATCTGTTTTGGCTGCATAAAAACTAGTAGCATCACAAAAAACTTTGATTTTCACAGATTTTTTTCTGTTTTCTGTACTCATTTTTCCAAAAGAGACTGACAACTCAAAGGCTCAATAAATTTAGAGCAAAATACGATACAACAAAATTACCCACACAAATATTTCAATGTTAACCCCTACTGACACGAGCGACGTAAATACAGTGATTTCTGGTAAAATTGAATGCCTTCCAAATGTCATTTACCGTTACCGTGAGCAACATGTGACAAATATTTTGGTTTGAATACGTGCAGCAATGACAGTAGACAAACGTTACCACTAACCTTTTTCTGTGTAATTTATCCCCAGGTATCCTAATCACTGGAATGAGAACAGTTTTAAAATACGAATACCAAAATTTACCCATTTGGGTTTCAATTTTGTGTCAGTTTAGTGAGGGTTAACCTGAAACGCTTTGCGTCAATGTGTGCAGAGGTGCCTTATGAATAAATTTGATGTTATAATTATTGAATTTGGGAATCTGTTGAAAGTGTCACTAAATCCAAATAAATAAATAAATACAACAGATTTGTTGCACATGAAAGTTGAACTTTACTCTTCATGGCCTTGAATGCATTTACCTTGCTTTATGAGAGAAAGCAGTGAGGAAAAAAGGAAAATTGAAAAGTTATTAATGTTCACTTGGCAGACAAAAAGGTCAGTAATTAGAGTAGCTAACACCACAACATCTACAAAACAAATTGTAGTTTCTATTACATGTATTTCATTTAGCGCGCGTTTATATTGCAACAATAATTGCCCCAGATCATGCAGCAGTGAATTCACAGGTCGATTCAATTGAATTGGAAAACAATGAAAAATGGAACTGTATATATATACTGGATTCACTAATATGCGGAATTTGTTATTTAACTGAGATTTACCGTATTCTATTCAATATTATTATTATTTGTGTTGTGTTATGCCACCTACAAACTTAGAAATACTTTTTAAAACCATTTTTGTTATGATACATCCACCCTCGATTATATTAGATGAGATGTCTGCGTGAATACCCGCCCCCCTCCACCCCCCACCATCCCCAATTTGCGATGTGTCTGTAGCCTACATTCAAGCACACTGTTTTGATTATGTTGTGTGGAGGAGTGGGGTGGTTTTCCAAGTTTTTTTCGACTAGAGATCTTAACCCCCAAAGTGTTGCCACCCCCTGTCAATAAGGCTGAAATTCTTTAAAAATAATTTTCGAGACCCACCACTGACTATACTTGGAGATGGTGCAGGGGCAGTTTCTCTCAAAATAACCTCGGCTCCGGGCATTTTGTCCCAAGTCCAGTTTCGTCCCAAAAAGCTGATCTTCACGGGGATGGGGGGGGGGGGGGGCTTTTTGGGTGTGGGAGGGGTGACCTTTCACGTGTTTTCGAAGGAAGATATTAACCCCATTGTCTGGAACCCTGCCCAATAAACTTGAAATTATTTCAAACAAATTTCTTGTGAATCATCGGTCACAATGCTTTGAGATGTGGTATTCACCTTATTTTAGTGATAATGGTTACACTTTGTTCACAGAATGTTTCTTGTTTATGTTCTAATACGAAGAGATTGCATGATACATGCACAAAATAAGAGTGTTTCATGGGCATCTTCTGGCGTGTATGGTGCTTGCACAAAATGTTTCTTGTCTTATCTGAAACAAATATGTTGGAAAAATTGTGAAATCGTCGGAGAGGGAAGCTCACCCTCTTTTGTTGGCTTGTCCCACACATTCACAAACAGACAGAATGGTAGAGAATAAATTAATTATTGGTATTTACGGTCACTTTCAGTATCTATGGCTATATCATGACGTAACATAGGTATATATTCAAGTTTAGCTTATCGTTGACACCTGAGCTGAATACCATTAGACGACTTCCCCCCAGGCGTTGGTTGGCGAGTCCTGTTTTACCACAATATAATAAAGTAGAATAAATGAAGTTGGCTTCCAATCGATCTATCGCGTCTCTGCTCTCTTTGATTATTTGTTGGATCTCTGTTTCTATTGTCCACCTATAGTCTTTAACTCATCAAGATTTTCCCTGTCATGCCCCGAGAGAGCTGCCTCGTTAACAAAGCTATTGTTCCGATACAGAAGAAGTTGGACAGGAAGGTCCGAAAACACTATCATCTATCGAATCACCAGATACCAAGGACATAATACCGTTCTCCTCCGATTCTACCCGGCGAAGTATTGTAATGATGAATAAACGATTTTCGCGTGGAAGGAGCGTGAACGAAATATTGTACGCTAAGAAATTTCAGTTCTTTATGTTAGGGATTATTGTACCATAAACTGTTAAAATAGTTTTCTGACAGATAAAGAGGTTTCAATTAACAATGCATCCAGATATTGTTACGACACGCTGTTATAAAAAATGTAGACATTTTTTCTTACCCGACAAACATAAAACAAAAAGATTTCTCATGCCAGTGACAAAACTGAGTTGTAAAGATAATCAAAATGATTGATAGTTGCGTATACAAAACAGTCTGCAATTTCACATTCAAAAGTTGGGAAAGCCAGTAATTTGTGCAACAAATTACAATTCTCTAGTTGCATTTAGTAATTTATACTGTGTAATATCTGGATCTTACCTCTTGATATCGGTCGAGTATCTTGAACTTTCACGCCCTCTGTTTCTTTGTCTTTGCGGAACGATATGTTTGTGATATGTAATATAGCTGCCAAAATCGTGAAGATCTGTGCCACTTCCTATCAAATAAAATAACAGTAATATATAGGAGATGAGAGAGATGTTTTATCAGTTCTACACATCTAAAAATGGAAGTTGCTAATTTATAAACAAATTGATGAATTGTGAATTGTTTTCGTGCCACTGGAATTTCTTTGTTCTAGCTGTTCCTTTCATAGTTTTATGTACTGACATATGCGTGATTTCGAGTCTTCGGAATACACGGAGAAAATAATGGTGGAATATATTACTGCTAAAATATAGTACGATATAGTGTCCACTCTAAGATCTCATGCGACCTGTCTAATTCTGTTCGGAATTCGACGCTGTTATGGCCAGTTGTTTACTCACCTTTCGTGGAGTTTGTGCGCAGATGACGGTTGATGCAATGTGATGTCCCTTTACTTACAAATATATACAGATATTATTTCGAGCTTCAGTCTTAGATATTCGAGTCAATAAGTATTTAATTCACCTTGAAAACTTCAAACATCAATATTTTAACACAATTAGCGGAACTACACGGCGTAATCATAAAACTACAACTGTGGTGAGCTTTCGTTTATAATGGTAAATATCAGAGATTCGGTAAAATCAAATCTGCATTGAGAAACATTTCGTGTGTTGATTCAAATAAAATGAATGTCCATCAAATTGTTCCACATTCAGTCGGGTAGGATATTTTAGTTTGGTTGAACAGCGAACCGAGCAATTGAAATATTCCGGCCCATTGAATCTAAGATTAGGCGATAGACTATTTCATGGCCATAGCAACGTCGAATTCCTTGCATAATTAGACTGGTGGGTTGAGAGCTTGTGTCCACTCGACATTTCGTTACATTTTGAGACAAAAGTAAAGTGTCTGTGAATTGTCAGCTAAAAGCTTACTGGGTTTCAGCTTTCGAATTAGAATACAAGGAGATTCTGTTCTTCACATGTTTTCCTGGTACAATTTCGAGGAAAGTTGTTCTGAAACGAAACAAAACTGGATAGGCAAGAGCTGATCAATTCGTTCTTGGTTCAACAGTGACAACAGTCTCTTCGAAACTCAACTTGAAAGATACCCACCGACTCCAAAATTAAAGCGTTTTAAATGTAAACGGTAGTTTTCTTTCAGTTTTGGATTGTTTGGGCTACAATTATTACAAAGCTGAATCTGGCGGACCCGGCTTTAAAAGCCCTTATTGATAATTTGTCTTCTGTTATGCTATAGACCAATCAGAACGGCACAGTCACACCTAAGTTGTATTGTTTATAGAAGTTGAAAACTGGTGTTCCGGATTTGACTAAATTATACCTCTCGCGGTTTTTTTATTGACAGTAATGCAGCTTTACTCACTCTCGTCAGTTAAAAGTGCAATGTATAGTGCTGCCTGGGCTCAAAAGCTTACTTTAACAGATGATCTAACGTCACAACCTTGACCTCAGATGGGGAAAGAAGCGAGTGTGCGTACTTTGAGGCTCTATGGCAATCGTATTTCATTAATGGGGTTTAATGACACTTTCGACAGCCAGGGTCCCTCCATGTCGGAATATAACAATCGTAAGGAATCAATATGTTACACAGTTTTATGTACATCCATATCACAGAGATTATAACATTTATATTTCACGGTCGGTTACCATGTGTTTCATTATTTAAGCTGGGCATTTGAGAATTCTTAAACCGTCGAGTCTCATATGATGTGGTGTTATTTTGTTAGATGTATTGGTGCTGTTGAACGTCTTCAAACCTAAATAAACAAAAAAAAAGAAGAAACAAACATTAGTTCGAATCTCTACTGAAAAAGAAAAGAACGATATATTTCACAGTGGTAATTGAGTTATCACAAGGAAAATGCTTTTCTTCTTTCTATTCTTACCCGATTTTGGGGAGATTCAGATAAATGTATCAAGTAAAGGTTGTGACTAGCTTTGTTTGGAGCCTAAAAGAGGTACGGTTTTAAGAGTGGGTAATGCTTATATTTTTACAAACGCACCAGGTCCCACATTTGGAAAGCTTTTTTTCTAGGTTGTGTTTGAATATGAAGTTTTTTTTAACATAGTTGAGAGTGGGAGGTGTCAAAACTGTCGCATATGACAACGTTTGTTATCACCTTGTCAGGCGTAATAGCGTTGGCTTTCAGCTAAAATGAAAAACACATGTGTTAAAGACGATTTTAGAAAACTACTATTTGTTTTTTATCTTTAGAAAATGCAAACAATATTATCAAGCGAGATTAATTTAGGTCCTTGAGAATCCATTGTTTTCACCTACCAAATATTTTTCGGGCACTTGGGTGCTTCGCATTTGTCTTGCCATCGGAAAGGTTTTGACACATTGTGTATTCTGTAACCACATACATATTCTTCAAGACTATTTCGAACATGACAACACTATATGTGTTCCGTTGCTCATGAAAATTTTTGCTGCTGCTAAAATTACCTCTGGCAGTTTGTGTTGTGATTTTCTAGGTAAGCAAGGGGAAGAATATGACCCACGCAGAACTGTTATTCTATCCAAACAATTACTCCCAAACTTTAAAAGCTACATGAAAAACAGAAGAAAAAAACAAGTAAAGGTTCTGTTGCACCGAGTGACTCATCAGCTGAAACTCTGCTTGAGATTGCGGTAAACTGTTTTGAGCAAAGATCCTTGCGATGACCAATCTACATTCACAAATTCTGTAGATTTCAAGCGCATTTTTATAACAGGGATTCACTATCCCACGAGTAACATCAACCAGAAGTGGCAAACTAAATAGCCGCAGACATGGGCGAGAGGGTGATCTTTGTATTCTGGAAAAACCTGTCAAGCGAATAATTTCTAATCACTTGTTTTGAGCTTTAAGCAAGCATTTAAATGCCGATTCAGGAAATCCCAGATAATTCAGACGGGGTTCTTTAAGGGGACGTCCAACCTAACTTTGGTCAAATTTCATGTAATTTTCTTTCAAGTCTAAAAATGGCCCAAAATGAATAACCCCAATAAATTATATACCAAAATGCTTGGAATGAAATATAGAACGTGTGGAAACTGAAATTTGCCATGGAACTGCTGCCATGTGTAAATAGCACCACCTGAAAGTCTGCTGTGGCATAAGTAAGAGAACAAAATTTTTACAATAAAATACCTCAAAATAAAATAACAGCTGTATTCTATAAACATTTAAGTACATACTCGAAGAAATCTTTTCCTAATTCATGAAAGTAATAAAGATTGAGACCAAATGTTATAAGTGGAGTGCTCACTGATTGAAGGCAGACATTTTCTTTTGTTGATGTTTTGATTTGGGGAGTTCAACAAAGGTCAACTTGAAGGAGTCCAGCAGAAGAAGTATGGAAGGACAAAAGAGTGTCTCCCAATATAAAGATGTATGTGTTACTGTAATGGTTTGGAAAGAAAATATGATATCCTCCTATGTAGAATGCACTGCAAAGTCATACATTGTAGTTGAATAAATATATTTACAAACCCCTTGCACTGTAACCCCTTTTATCCCATGCACCAATTTGATAATGATTAAATTGTTAAATTTGACTGGTTTATCAATAAGTATAATAGCTTTGTTTAACTCTTGGACACCAATACACTCATGATATCTGTTGGAGAAGAAATAAGGGTAACTGTAACCTGTCACTGCAATAAACCATCTAATGTACTTAAAAGTACATTGTTATTCAAAACACATCAAATCAACCTTACATAACCATTATTGCATGTACTTTCCCCAAGAAGGCTTATTGACATATTGCGATCAGAAGGGCACATCCAGAGGGTCTAACATATTTTTTTCAAGAACGCAGTACACAAAGCAATCCCAAAAAGGTGACAAGTGAGCTCCATTTGACACAAAAAAATTCCTGGGAGGGGGGGGGGGGGGACTCGCTTCCTTGTATGACTCTACCTCCGGCACTCAAGGCATATGCCTTTTTTCTCAAAGTTTAACTTTTTTTTTCTTTTTAAAGATCCTGGCCACACATGTTCCAAACACTATCAGACAGGTAACCCTCCAAATAAGTGTAACTGGAAAAATCATGTTACATTGCAAAACATTCTTTTTAGACTTTTAGTTCTGGACCTTTCATGCTTCTTACTTCCAACTATAACACTTAATTTATCGATTAATGGGTGAATAGAAAAGTCCTGCCATAATCAACATTTTGAGTTTCATAAGCCTTCAAAACAGCTCCGATAAAAGTGTCAAACATCAGATCTGTGGCTTTATACAGAATATTTATTAGGTTATTGCTTGATAAGTAATAGGAACAAAATCTTCACCAGAAAATTCTGTAGCAATACAATTGAGGGTATTAGCAGGCACTTTGCAACAAATTGTAACAAATCAACTAGTTATAAACAAAATTTTAAAAGAGTGAAAAAGTACCACAACTCTGAAAAAATGTGGGAAGAATCACATGCTACAGCAGCTACACAGGCATTGTTTCCCCATGATGCTCGATCACAACACCAAATATCCTTCAAATTGGAGTAGCAATGGTTGAGATACAAGGGAGAATGTTGGTACATGTAATGATGAATGGGTAAGACTAAGAGGACAGACGTTACTACTGGCACTGCACGGCCCTAGATGCACCTTTGATTTTCCAACTTCCAGGTCTGGGGCATAATAATCGCAACACACCCACGTTATCAGTTCATAATTTCAGTAAAATAAAAGAAATTATCAATTTGAAGTAATTAATAGATGATGGAAAATATTTGGCTTCCTTCGCCTTCTCGTACTATTTAATTACCACAAACAATATCAGTTTGATACCGACAAACGAAACTGAACGCATGTGGTCTGGTTAAAAAGTAACTCGGCATGAATAATGATGAAATTGCGAATATTTCGTGTATTTCATTTGTTTAAAAGCCAATTGCAGCTAATATTGACCGTGCATTCGATAATTCGTTTCGGTTTTGACCACACGGCCACGCTGACACTCCGTGACAGCGGTTATGTTTATTGTGATATGCAAATTGGGGGATGGTTTCCGGTGAAGGAGATTTGTCACATTTGTCAGTGTAAAACGATCATAAAAGACACTGATCGACGCTTGTATTACTATGGTTGGTTGCAAAAAAAAACTAAATTCTCAGCATCGTCCAAGAGCACCTTATTTAAAAGCACGAATGCATCATTTTCAACCCATCTTCAATCGGTCCTTTGCAGACATCAACACAGTCCGTGGTAACTTACAACATCACAACATCGGGGAAAATCAACACGCTCAATATAGTTCCAGGTCACTTGGAATATACTTCGTCAAAAAGTGATTTCTGAAGCATTCTGCTTACTTTGTTATGAATATTGCCTTATTTTATGTGTATCGTCCCGATTTTATACACTCGGTTATTTTTTTACAAGTGGTTCATGTTGTCTTTCTAGTGCGCAATAATTCAGATTTTTTGTCAACAAAAAAGTTCAGACGGCCTGTAAACACGAGAGGGAATTTCGAACCATATTTTGCAGTTATGACATTAACAACTCAAGTATTTGCTGTCACCTGTTTGCAAATCCGTTCATACATTGTCTTGAACAAATAAAGGGCGTGATCACGTCCTTGCATTCTTACGATTGCCCAAATTGTGTATTTCTGAAAGAACCACATCGTAATCACATGACCGGAATAAACATCATTGAAACATGGCCACATCCGGAACATCCAAAATTTGTGTTGGTGTTATTACATTCAAACGTCAAAATCCACCAGAGTGTGTGTCAAAAAAATGCTTTCTCCCAGCCTGTAGTATATTATCATTATATTGAGGACAAGGCTTTCGAATTACCGATTATTTTGTGGTTTTACCGGTTCGTTACTTACGCCATTTGCAAATTAATCTTCTTCAAAATCCTAAAATTCACTTTTTTTCCTGAAAAAAATTATATGTACCTTTTCTATGCACTTTACTCATTATTTTGATATATAATTTGCCTTTCCTTACTTCTCTTATCTGTTTCGAAGGCATTGGGAAAAATGTCAAAAAATTGACCAAAGTTAGGTTGTTAAATAGTGCAGTAAGATAATGACTTAAGTCGCTCAGGTCAGCAATTATTTGTCAGTAGCGGAGTGAACAGACAAAAGTTTTTTTTTTTTTATTCTTTAAGTCACCAACAACTGAATAAATTGACCTCTTGATAATAGTTTTTTTGTTTGTTTTGTTATCATCAAGCGGTTTGATAACACAGTGCCTTCCAAGTAAAACACAGCGGAGAAATCTCAGTTATTTTTCTTCCGAGATTCAACTATTTTATGTTCATTCTTCAAATAATGCCAAACTGAAATGAAATGTTGACTTGTTTGCAATTCAGTTAAATTAAACTTTTCTACTCATGATATTAAATTACAAAATAGTATCTCCGATGCTTGTTAATGGTAAATGCACAAGAGGATAGTATTATAACAATAACATGATTTTGAAGGGCATTACAGTGTATTAACGGCTCAACAGAAATGGTTAATAGCCCAAGAGTTTATTAGCGGCCCGCGACGAAGTCGAGGGCCGCTAATAAGCTCAAGGGCTGTTAACCATTTCTGTTGAGCCGTTGATACACTGTAATGCCCGACAAAGTCATGTTATTTCTATTATTGCCACTTTCGTACATCGGGTACATTACAATTAAATTATATGGGAAATAAGATAAATAAATGAAGTTTGACATTTTAGAATTAAAAAACAGCGACACTATCGTCTGATTTGTTGACAAACAAACCGGGTAACATGACTATCGTCTGATCAGTCTACGGCGAAATTTGGGAAGTCAGATGATGAAATATATCTTTGAAATGCGAACTTTAGGCAAGGAGTTTATTCATAAAAGATGTCATCACTTACTTTGTGCGTATCGCTTCCTATATTTGATACATTATCTATCCGTGACACAAAGGGACACACTTGAAACAAATGTGTTAATTGTGTTTACAAATGAAAAAAATCCGAATTGAATTTCGATCCCAATGGAAATCTGGGGAAAATATTGTTGATCGGCTGAGAGATGTGACGTCATTGTCTATATTTAGACGTGTCGGGCTGTTATTGACGTGTGGGGCTGTTATAGTCAATAACGGCCCAACACGTCACATGACTTGTACTCGTTGAGCATTGCGAGGTTTCAACGCCCGGTAAAACATTGTTAATGTGCTAGGAACGCCCGCAAAAGTGGTAATAATACTTAATATATTTAACCAAGAGCATGATGCACTGACGCACATTGAAACGATAATGGTATGCTCTTCAAAGTTTCCAAGCTCCGATTTAGCACCCCCCCCCCCCCCCCGCCCTGTAATAGATCTTCTGCTCAATATATATAAGGACATCTTGCACTTATTTTACCTTTTTAAGTCGAACGGGGCACATTTCATCATGTTCGTTCTGATAAGAGGTCACATGGGCCAGAATATATTTCCTTTTCAAGTTAACTCCTTATCTACCACGGCTAGAAGATGACAAATGCAAGTAAAGAAAGGAAAATTGAAGAACCAGTTTAAAAAAAATAATACCACCTCGTCCCAGTGAAGGCTCGTAAGCTATATGTTGGAGGCAAATATTAAAAAAAAAATCAAACTTGAATGGGAATTTTTTGGGGAATAGCGCTGACTGGATAATGCCGTTACTAAACTTTATTATTGCTGCTTGTAAATTGCTTCAGAAGAAGGTTAACATCATGGAGTGAGAGATCTACCTGTGTTGGTTCGAAAATGAGAAACTATCCTGATGGAAAAAATACGTAAGTTCAATTTTGGTAACAAACTTTCTTATCCGTAGACCAAATGTAGTACAATTTGACACACAGCTACCTCGGTGTACTGTCAAAAGAGTCTTTGGTTAAAATTCAGTCAACCATGACTACGTGCGACGCTGCATGCTTTCAACTGATTTTCCGACAAAGCGTGCATCCGGGGCACTCCCACGTGCTATGGGCTGGAAAACCATACCAAATCGAAGTTTTGAATAGTACACATCGACTGCTCAACATTTCATTTCAACTCGATTGAAAAGCAAAATGCCACGAATGTCCGAAATTGATGGGATAGGGCTATTGCTCTAATTATGCAGGGACAATCGCAACGTCTCGTCGCCCAGCAATTTGGGGTCCATGAGACAACGACAGCTCGTTTAGTTGGGCGTCTCGGAGCTGCAGGAAGATTCGCTGACCGTCCCAGGAGCGGATGTCCGCGGGTTACATCGCCAAGCCAAGATAAAGGCATAGTCTATCACACTTTCGTAACCGATTTCAGACGGCGATGGAGACGGTCAGTCAGGATGTAGGCAGTCATGGGCGCCGAGTGTGTCCAAGAACAGTTAGGAATCGATTGTGGAAGTTCAATTTGAGGCAACGACGTTCATACGTAGGTTCGCATCGCAACTTACACCCAGGCGATGTCAACATCGATTGCAATGGCTGCGGGCACATGCGCCAAATCGGTTTCGCTCAGCCCACTGAAGACGTATGTTATTCACTGATGAGTCTCGGTTCACGCTTTACAAGTCAGATGGACGGCAGCGTTGCTATCGACGTCGAGGCGAGCGATATTCTGACGCGTGCGTTAAGGAAAACGACAGATTCAGGAGATGGTCTGTTATGGTTTAGGGGGATTTCTCATGGCGTGAAAACTCCTCTCGTGATCACCAGAGCAATCTTACAGCCGTAAGATATCGGGATATGGTCCTCATGCCCCACGTCCTTCCACTTATCCATGCGCGTAACATTATGTTGCAGCAGGATAATGTGAGGCCGCACACTGCTAGGGTTTGTCGTGACTTCCTCAACCAAAACAATGTCCCATTTCTCGATTGGCCACCCTACAGTCCAGATTTGTCCCCGATCGAGCATTTGTGGGACGAGCTGGACAGGGCGTCAGGAAGCGCATGAACGTTCCAAACAACGTCGCTCAGCTCACGCAGGCCCTTCTTCAGGAGTGGAATAACATCCCACAAAGGACCATAAACAACTTGATGGGGTCAATGGTAAGGAGAGTTAGAGCAGCGACTGAAGCCCGGGGTGGGCTCACCCGCTATTGATTTTGATCAGGAAATGGCGTAGGGTACTCACGTTTGAACGTTATCCATGCAAACGCCGTCTGTGTGTTAAGACAACAAAACTCGTCAAAATTTAATCAGTAATAAAGAAATAACATCAAAATCTAAACAATGAAATAATAATCCATAACACATTTGAAATATTTACCACTGAAAAAAACTTGAGTTTCTTTTTTCAGCTAGTATATTATAGAATGACTTTGGTTACACTTACCCATTCTGTAAATCCTAGTAAACTGAGTAAGTTGAGTTGTTTGTAGTAGAGTTCCCTGTGATGGTCCACTTCCATTTGGTTCTTAAAAACTGACGTACTTCTGTTGTCATCCCTTAGTATTCTGAAATAAAATTATCTGAAACTATCATCACAGTGGTTGTAAGTTATATTTTCACATGCCACGTTCAGTACCTCTAAAGGAATAGCCTAGATTGAACCGCAATTATCATGTATAGTAGTGTAATTTATTCACACCCTTTTCGTCTCTAAAAACTGAAAAAAAACTTTCTGAATAATTTACCTAGTAAGGTCAAATGGTTGGATTTTGAAGCATACGTGGCAAAACATTCGCGGGATATCAGTTTTCTGTTTTAAGGAACCATTCACATAATAACATGAAGACCACTCATTCCGCAGAGCTTTCGGCCATTGGCCTTTATCAATGCCATCAGATTAGACAGAAATTTACATCTTCACAATTGCGACGATCCAAATGGATCGTCGCAAATGTGAAGATGTCGATTTCTGTCTAATTGGATTGCATTGATTAAAAAAGGCCAATGGACGAAAGCTCTGCAGAATGAGTGCTCTCCATGTTTTTATACTGATGTCCCTAATTTGGACAATGGAAAACTGCGAATCATTCACATAATGTTTCGTACGAATAGTTAAACCATTAACGTAAATTCAAAAGTATTGCATTTTAAAGCGGAATTGGCCCTTGTAGTTCACAAAGTTGGAGGAAGGACATTTCCGGTAGAACAGGTGTTGACCACATACATATTATTTACGGAGGGGTAAAGGTGTGGCAAAGTAACAAATTAAGTCTTCAAAAGTAAGTCTTCATAAAAACCCTGGGCACTACTGTCGGGTCTGTCTACTTAGAACCACGATACTTCTTGGAACCACAATACTTGTGTTAATCGTTTACCTGACGATTCGGCCGTATCCGCCCCCATAATTTACAAATTGAGCAGAAGGAAAAAAATCTTTTTTCAAATCATTTGAACAAAACTATATCATGTGACCCCTGATTGGAACAATTGTGTGCGTTGAGTTTATCAAAAACAATCATCGTTATTTAGAGTATTCAGTGCAAAATGGGTGGTTCACTGTACCTACCTGTAGTGCTCTGGTGTTTCCAAAAAGTATTTATTCAGTTGTTCCCGAGTCATCCCGGCGAATATCTGATAAAACACATGAAAATTTCTTTCATCTGGACCCTGTTGTGAAACTCTCGACTTCTCCAGAAAATAATCGTAAATCCTTGCTGTAAACAAAAAATAATCGCTTGTGTCTTGATGAGTGTTCAGTTACTTATTACTTTAAAGGTGAAAGGGCAACGTGAGAGATATGCCACATTTATTCATTGTTAAGAGATTTGGTAAAAGAGTTTTGATTGAAATATCTTGATAATGGTTTGATCAGTTTCCCAGGGTGTCAAGGGATCGTAGTAGCTATTGTGTCAGTTCATTGAACTTTGCAAGAAATACACTTAATCCCAATTATCCAAGTGCGAACACGATGGTGCCGTGTACTGAAGTGTACACGTCCATGGTACACATTCCTTCAATCGATGCTAACCATGTTTGTGCCGGGTTGGTAAGTTGGGGAGTCCAACTGTTACCCGTCGGTGCTCGGTGGTTCTCTCCGGATTTTCCACCCGTAACAAAACGCTCGCAAAACGTCAATAAACTATTAAACACTACAGGTCCCGTGACTTGATTTGAGAATCATATATATATATGCTTCTCGATAAAATACCATGCAATATCAGTGAGATAAGAGTTGCGAAAAAGAAGCCCCAAAAGAGCCAGAAGAGGAAACAGGAACAAGAGGGAGAAAAGTCAAAGGAAGAGATAGTAAAGAAGAAACCAGAAAAAGCTGTAAGTATTCAATTAGAATGGACATTGTCCAGTGCTATTCTGTTATAACACTGTCGCTTACATTGAGGCTGTGTTCTGGAACTAATATAAGGAAAGTATGCGTTGAGATAATGAGATGCTGTCCAGAACCTAAACGCATGACAATTCTGCCCCCGACTAAGTAGTCCATAATTTTGCCTTTGCAAGCTGTGAACAAGCTAAAGACAGAATTTTCCCAGGTAATTAATGCTTCATTTATCCAATGTATTGAATTTCCTTACTTCCAAGCTGAATTTTGACCATAAAACGACATTTCTTTTACAAAATATTGCTAAGTTGTAAAAATAATTTGTACGATACCGATTCCCCAAAACAGTCGAGTCATTTAACCATTTACCTAACATGAAAAGCAGACGACACTTGCAAAAAACATTCTTGAATAACGAATTTTTTTCATTCTTTTTGTCTCAAAAATATTGGTTATGGCCCTTCTTTGGAACGAGCTCGACGAGCTCGTTCCAAAGAGTGGTCATAACCTATGTTTTTGAGACAAAAAAAATGAAAAAAATAATGAAAATTAATTGGCGATTTTTGTGAATAGCGCTGGCCGGTTTTGGCCGTTACGTTGGGTAAAGTGTTAAGTAATTGGGTAATGGAATAAACACAAAAAAGGAATTAAGCACTTTTTGAAGAGGATAAATAGACTGCTAATCTTTTTATTCAAATATTGAACAGAGTTATGAGAAAATCCTATTTCATCAGCAACCTCGCTTTTCTTACTTCTGTTTAGTAGTACCTTTCTGAACTCCGAGCATTCTGATAATTTAAAGTGATTCTCCGATATGTTAGTACAATGTCTCTGGAATACTGAGAATTTAACCATTTATGTTTTCTTTCCAGAACAAATTTGTTCCCCTTCCCATAATACGAGATTCGAAGCCCATCAAGTCTATCTTGTTTAGCAGATCTCATTGAGCACCGGCAAGCAAAACGTAATCGGTAGGCTCCGCATGCTGTATTTGGAGGTTATTGCTTGGTTAGTTTTATATCGGCAGAGATATCAGCCCGGAGTAACTTTATATCAGCCTGAGACCGAATGTCCGGGGAAGCCGCGACGTTCAGCCAGCGAAGCTACAGTTAAAACTAGAAGTCCTGTCATGAAATGCACACAAATAGTACGTAGGTCTGCGCGTTAGTCTACGCGTTATGACCATAGTAAGGCTATCAAATTCTGTACATATGGCCTGTGCACAAGCAATGTTTCAGCTAATGGACCTCCGGGGGACCCGGAGGTCCATTGGAGAAACATTGCCTGTGTTTGCTATAATAACCAGGAGAACCTGCCGTGCTTTGGATGCAATTCGATGTGGCAATTGCGCGCAATTCATACGCGCAATTAAGCCTAGATAAGCGCACAGTTCGTGACAGGACTTCCAGTTTTAACTGTACCTGTTCTCACACTTCGACGAATCTCCGCTTATGATTCTGAATTTTAGTTTGCGATGAAATTTTTTTGTACAACTCTCTTCTTTCTTCTCTTCATCCACCTAATCACTACTCATTGTCATCATTAATTCCTCGTCATACAAAACTCTGCTTCAAACCATTCCTGGAAACGCCAATTTACATGACTGCGTTCGACGAATAACTGTGGACATTTCTATGTAAAGAAATTGATTGCACCTAGTAACTTATTAAGGTGGACAACTCTATCTTCGTTCGTATCGGCCGAGATCAGCCGAGTTTGAAGTCATATCAGCCAAGCTTGATAATGGGGCAATTCTGGGGAAGAAAATCGTAGCTAATAAATAATATTATAAATGAGTGTGTTCCTGAAAATTTGTTCTGATTTCGGAATATAAAGAGTTACAATGAAATATGCCCTCTAAATACACCATCATCAAAATGTTAAACGTTGTTTATAAACCGCGAGCCATAAAATCCTGTACATTTATATGATTTGTTTACATCTCTTCTTACCTCCAGCTAATCTGCCATCATTTGTAAACTTCAGCTCCAAATATTTTCCGAACCTGCTTGAATTATTATTCATGGCAGTTTGTGCATTGCCAAATGCCTCCAGTAACGGGTTCACCTGTGAAACAAAAAATATATGTTACAGGATATTGTATAAATAAATATCACTCGGCGGTCTTGTGCAAATTGAAAGCTAACATGTGACGTCTATTGTACCGCGAAATAGCATTCCATGAGGCCTATTTTGGTGGAAACTTTAAAAAATATTGTCGTTTGTGGATCCCATTTCTCTGTCAGTACCATAAATCGCCCAAAATCACGCAGCTGAGATTGTCCGAGAATTAAGGGATTATCGAAACAGACCCGACTCATTCGTTTATCAGAGCCTTGAAAACTTGATGAACAAATTCACTTGAGAGAGGCTCTCAACCATGAATCGTCAGTCTATGAAATACGGATGACAGAGATTGGTAGTGTTTTACAACTGATAAATCCAAGTCTATATTCACAACTGACATGTGAAGGGACCGTCAGGCACTTTTGGTAGTTACAGACATATGAACAAATATCTGACTAACACTGTTAATACTTGCGACTTATTCGCAGGCAAATTTGGAAGAAAAAGAATTGAATATTGCAAAGCTCCCAGGACCTGCACAGTGCCATCAGCCGTGTCAGACCCAGCATAAGCTGTTGCTCATGAACCGCTTATGAAATGCTTCCCTTATTAGCACGGGCTTGTTGGAGTTTAACGACACATTCAACAACCAGGGAATCACACGGAAAGAACCACCGGACAACTGTCAGGCTCTCCAACGTACTGACTGCACAGGCAGAGTTAGCAGAGCTTGAAAGTAAGTACATCGTCATGCAGTGTGTCTAAGTACATAGCGCCACCGTGTCCCACGTTTGCAGTCGGTATTAAGTGCATTGCCCAGGACACAATGCAGTTACCCTTGGTCAGAATCGAACCGTCGACTATCGGTGTACAGTCCAGTTCTCCGATTATTGTGCAATCGCGTCCCCATTAGCAAGGTTAAAATAGTCCTTATCTTATACCAGGAGCGTAGAGACTGTATTTCTGATAGTGGGGAAATGGTTGACCCACAAACATTGCGAGAGGAATTTGCGAGGCAAATCCCCGCCACGTGTCATTTATGGCACGTGGTGTTACATCGCGTTGCTAATTACTTGATTTGTTTCCAGCCGATCGCCGCCTGTCTGAATAGACAAACGGCACGTGATTGGAAACAGATGAACAGGTTATACGACACTCCCTGCAGGTTATTAGACCAACCGCCAGTACCAGAGCACTAGTGTAGACTAGACTCCAGTTTGGGAAGATTCTGCATTCTGGCCTGCTAAAACCGGCCTTGGAAGGAAACAGGTAATATAGGAAACAAATTTCTCTCCTTGAATTTGGGATTATTGACTAAAGATTTATTACTTTACGCACCTCGTTGATTTTGGATTCTAGTCTGGGATAGATCGTTTGGCACTTGAATGTTAGATGGCTGACAATATGTTTGGTTGTTTCTGTTTTACCGGCTCCAGATTCTCCCGTTACCAGTATACATTGGTTGGTTCTTGTTTCAACCATGTGCCGGTGAGTCTCATCAGCTGTCCAGAATATGTGTGGCTTCACCTCATTGCGATTTTGTATGTCCTTATATTTTTCATGTGTCTGAAAAATAAAATAGAAGAACTCTCCCTGAACATCTTTGTTTCGACTTTTCACCAAGTGTATCATTGCTGAAGTGCATACCACTATGCCTGTTTGTAGGTGAGTAATTTTATTTGTAGTGCGGCAATGCTAGGTGGTTCAATATTTTAACTCTCAAATAATGGCACAATCGTTGAAGTTGATACATAGAGGATATGGAATGAGTGTTTTTCTCATATAATATTTATGAAACGAGTCTAAGAATTTTCTGTTTTGGCGAGCCTCTGGCGAGCCCAAACGGAAAATTCGGACAAGTTTCATAAATATTATATGAGAAAAACACTCATTTCATATTCTATTTATTATATGACACACACACGCACAAATTAGCCGCTTAGTATGACTTTTTAACACATCACCTAACTTGAGTTGCAGACAGCACTTGGAAAAAACAGCCTCGTATAACTAAAAATTTTCATTTTTTGCTTTCAAAACATAGGTTATGACCCCTCATTGGAACGAGCTCGTCGAGCTCGTTCCAATGAGGGGTCATAACCTATGTTTTGGAAGCAAAAAGTGAAAATATAAAAAAATGAATGGCGTTTTTCTTGTAGGTAAAAGATTAAAACAATATAACCCACCCTAAATAGGACAGATAACGTAAATTCTCCCTACTGAAGTTATGCAAATGTGACCCAGTTGTATTTTCTTTAGCCAATCAAATTGTCTAGTTTTGAAATTGACCAATGAAATTGACGGAAGGCTTTATTTATCACTGATTATATGGAAACAAAATATCAAATGTTTTAAAGTGAACAAAACGGACGAGTCATATGATAAATAATTAAATGGGTCTACTTGAAAGTACATTTTAAGGCGAAGTCACTTTTATTTCCATACACCTAAAGACAATGTCGGGATGAAACAATAAGAAGCCAAAATAGATTAGAATTTATATTATAAACATGAACAGCCCAAGTAACACCTCATACTAATGTTCTCCGAATCGTAATCTGGCTTTCTCCAACTGAATGTATATAGCACTAGATGCCTGAGTTCCGAGCGTTACGATAAAGTAATAAGCAGCAATACTTCTTCTCATTTTGGAATCTCGATACAACAGTTTGGCACCGATTTGTTATCTGCAGTAGAACAAAGACAACAATGAACCGAAATTGATAGAAATGTGTCATATGAAATATATAATCACTGAATTTAATTTGAACACAACAATTTGTTGCGTCAAAATTATGTTCAGTGATTTTAAGTTTCACTCTGCACATTAGTCTCATTGTTGTTAGTCTTTCTCTTTGTTTAGAGGCATCGCACATAGTAGAAATTGCAAAACAGGATAAAAAAATTGATATTTGGTATTTCATCACAACGCTCGCATCTCATTTAGAGTGTAAATATCCTAAAACGCCATAGCTCGGCGAATAACTTGTGACTTGGATTAATATATTTCTTTCAGAGATATATATATCTCAGAAATTATTCAACTAGATTAAATGGTTACACGAAAATACATTACCGATTATTCGCACAGCATATGGCGAGTGATAAGCTCACTTTAAATGTCTGATTACAAAATCATTAGCAAATAAGTCACAGAGTAACCAAACAATAAATTCCCTATTGTTTTTCTGTACTGGAGCGTTCCAACAACCAATGCTAGGGTCTGGCATATATTCCCAAAGGCAAACAAATTGGCTTCGATATTCGTATAACATCGCGTTCGTGTGATAGTCAATATTTCACGAGGTTCAAATATTACAGTTTTTAGTTACAGATTTGAACGGAATACAAGTTAAGAAATTATTCGAAAGATGGACGAATGGATGAACATTACAGTTTCAGATAAATGTGCCGAAAAAAGTGCTCCCAGCTTCAACATTAATATGCAATCTAATGTCTGTCATCTCAACGGTGAGAAAGGCTATCCTTCAATTAAAACTTCCTTTTTAAACTTCTTTACAAACAATGCCAATTCCATACACCCTCCATTTGAAAAAGAAGAAAACAATAAATCCAGTTCAGTTATTAGGCTTCAAATTATTCTCTTTTGCAAAAAAATGGGAAGCCGTTATTAAAGGGAGATACCCTAATATTTTTATATGAAGAGAAAAGAGGAGATCAAAATATATAGTTTGCTTATGTGTAATTTCATAGAAAATCACCCGAATGGTAACACCATAATTGACTGATACAAACGTATGGAATACTTGCTTTTTAGGGGGACAGGGTGGGTGTTTTAATAAATTTTGGTGATAAATGTTTCTATTTAATGCTTAGAAGAATAATTTTATGATTTTGGTTACGTTTTCTTTACTTATGAAGAAATTAAGAGTTTGTGCGATATGAAAAGATCTTCTTTCATTGGGTTAACCCTTTGCCGTACGACGAGCTTGTTCCATTGAATTGTCTAAAGTAATATTTGAGGGAAGACAATGAACATTCTAAGCTATTTAAGAAATTATTTCGCAAGTGTCGTCTTTTGTTCGTGTAAAGTAAAGGGTTAAAAGACATTTGACCGTACCATCCGGTCTGTATATCTAGTATATCTAGAATAGGGATGCGTGGTATAAAGGCACATCACATTCTTGAAAATGTGTTTCTTAATTATTCCTTTTCTTAAAATAAAATATAGATAATGAATGTTCATTGGAAGACGTTGTTTGAGGTAAAGTGTCCGTTAGCTGTGTAACAGAAAATAAATTTTATTTCATTTTTGTAAAACATGCCATATTTCCTCTTGAGGCAGTCCAAATATCTGTCGCTCACCATCTTTACAAAAAATCAACACTACCGAACATTTCTTCAGCCCTTTTTCTTCTAAAAAAAGCTCTTGACACTGTATTGGAAAAGGATCATTCCAGCCGTACGTATGTTTTTTGTGAGAAAAAAAATGAAATCAGAAATTCTATTAAAACTTTTGAGTTTCGTTTTTTCTGAAAACTCTATCACAGAAAAGGTTAACGATGAATAGTGTTCAAACTTTGCATGTGCGTCTTCATCACTAAAAGCATCCCTTTATTGCTTCTAAGTACATAAAAGATAAGATTTTAGAAGGTTTTTCTTCCTTTTAAATTTGAAATTGTTCGTCATCTCGGATATGTGGCGCGGTCTGTAGGTTAAGCTCTGAGTACTGGATATTTGTTTTTAGATTCAGTATACCAAGATACTCACATTTACAAATGTCATTCACTTTTCTTAGTGGTAAGGAAGTTAACCCTTTATCCAACATACGTGATATCAAAATTTGTTATTTTAATTATTTTCTAAAATTTTAAAAAAATTTCAACAAATCCATATCATTGTACCACTCTCTGAAACGAGCTCTACGAGCTCGTTCCAACGAGGTGTCGCGTTATATGGTTTTCAACTTACGCCGGTGGGTGCGTTCGATTCGTTAGGTAAAGGGTTAACTCTTCATCAACATGACCAGCGGACGACACATGCAAAATATATTCTTGAGAAAATAAAAGTTTTCATTTTTCCCTCGAAAATATAGCTTTCCACACCTTTCCGTGGAAATGTCTTACATCACTGGCTAATATTTATTACTGCGCTGCTTTTTACACAACTGGGGCCAATACTATAAACCTTTTACAATTGTATTTTCTAGAATTGTATTTTCTAGTTATGACTTTTAAATGGGTAAAAATGAATCATTAGCATTTTCAATAATCTGGCAATTTGCCAGTTGGCAAATAGCCATATCTTTGAAAATGCTAATGATTCATTTTAGTCAGTTATATTAAAAGAGAGAAATACAATTCTAGAAAATACAATTGTAAACGTTTTATAGTATTAACTCCTGGTTGATTTTCAGTACATTTCATTACTGATTACTTTTTTTTATTAGATTACCGGTTGATATTACATAACTGATTATTTATCATATTACTGGTTGTTACGATGCCCCATTGGAACGAGCTCGATCCATTGATGAGTTCTAAGCTTAGTTCTGGGTGCAAAAATTGACAAAATAATAAAATTTGAAGAGAGATTTTTGTGAATAGTGTTAGCTGATTATAGCCATTACAATAATTACAGGATAAACACAAGACTGACATTAATTTTTCACCCAATAAAATCACAATATTCACTTTTTCGACATTACTAACATGTCTTCGAATAAAACATTTTTGTTAGAATTGGACGAGCTAATTTCAATGCACGGCTATCGCTGGTGGATCCAGTGAAATGCTCATTCAGTAAATGCAAATTCTATTTTTACCCAAACGAACATCCTTTTCTCGCCCCCTGACGCAGTGTATTTCAATCAGACGGCATTTAATTAAGTTTCTCTCACCAAAGATTTTTTTGGATAACACCCGTGACAAGAATAAAAGAATACATTATTTCTAACTCTTTCAAAACGACATACATAAATTTTGCATGAAAAATAAAAGTTTGCAGGCATGGAGTTTAGATGATCAGTAAGGTTTCACCCAGCAAGACATTTTCTCTAAAAGCAGTAGCAGGATCATCATGCAGTCCAACAACAAGGAATACATATTAGCTCTATGAGAATAGTATGATACTGGTTTTGCGTAGAGAAGTTGCCGAGGGCTGATATACCAGCCGATATGAAACTAACCAAGTTATTACCACTTTATTTATTAAAACCCAACAAATAATTACAAAATGTTCTCAGATCTGTTACAGCTTTCTGACAGTGTTTCTCATTCTTTTCACGATGTCCGAAGTTTCCTATTCTCCTAGTTCAGCTATCCGAACGTCTCGGCTCCCCATTTGGGATAGGCGCGACAATCGGATAGCTAAACTGTCTCTTCTCCCACTTCGACTTACGAATCTGAACCTTAGTTGGCGCTGAATGATCTGTACAACTCTTCTTTTTTTCTTTCCGTACACCTAATTATTTACTTATTGTCACCACACAAAAATTCAGCTTCAAACAACTCTATTATGCCCAGTAACGACGGAAAAGAGTGAACCATTTGGAGATAAACAAACTGGTTGCGGCTTGTAACAACGCATGAAGTGTGACAACTCTATCTTCGTTCATATCTGCTAAAATCGACGTCACATTAGCCAAGTTGGAAGTCATATCTGTCAAGCCTGGTAATGGGCAATTCTGGGAAAGAAAATCATGTCTAATAAATAAACAATATTACATTGTCCAAACAGATTCAGCAACTCAGTGTTGAAAGAGTTAATAACTATATTAAGCAAAATCGGTTTAGAATAGTATTCTATAACTTGTGTATTTCCGCAGAATTTGATCTTTTAACCCTTTACCCAACGTAACTACCAAAACCGACCAGTGCTATTCACATAAAACACCATTCAATTATTTTTCATTTTTGTTGTCTCAGAACTAAAGAACATAGCACATAACCCCTCATTGGAACGAGCTCGTTGAGCAAAAAAGAAAGAAATTAGTTATACAAAAAATTTGTTTGGAAATGTCGTCTGCCTTTCGTGTTAGGTAATAGGTTAACAAAGAATCATGTTCAGTTTAAAAGTACATTGCATTTTTTATTGAAGATCATTTGAAGAAAGAACCAACAACTTCCACAGAAGGCAATTTTCACTGTTAAAGGTAAGTCGAGTCCTGAATGCATTTCTTTGTCAATTTATGTGTTTGAGTATAACAGTCAGTGGACTGGACCACCAAGTATATATAAGCAATCGGTGGCAGAGAAATAACAAGAGCGCACGTATCGCTGAAGCAATACAATGTCCCCTATCGGACTAATGAGCATTAATAATTATACAAATGTTATAACCTAGATGTGATCAGCATGAATTCCGTTGAAGCGTTTCAAAAAAAAGTTCGGAAAACTGATATTTTGGCGCTTTTCCATATTTCCAAGGGACACAACGCACACAAGAATAATGCAATCAGCATGAAACTCAAACTTGATCTGTAAGTCATCGTTCTATAGTACGTTACCAAGAATGAAATCATTCGGTTGAAGCATTTCCAAAAAAAGTCCGGAAAACTAAAGTATGACTGACAGACTGACTGGCAGACTGACGGATGGACAGAGTGCAAATGAAACTTGATCTGTAAGTCATCGTTCTGTAGTAGGTTACCAAAAATGAAATCATTCCGTTGAAGCGTTTCCAAAAAAAGTCCGGAAAACTGATATTTTGGAGCTTTTCCATATTTCCAAGGGCAATAACTCACACAAAAATACGGCAATCAGCATGAAACTCAAACTTGATCTGTAAGTCATCATTCTTTAGTAGGTTACCAAAAATGAAATCATTCCGTTGAAGCGTTTCCAAAAAGTCCGGAAAACTGACATTTTGGCGCTTTTCCATATTTCCAAGGGCCATAACTCACCCAAGAATAAGGCAATCAGCATGAAACTCAAACTTGATCTGTAAGTCATCGTTCTATAGTAGGATACCAAATATGAAATCATTCCGTTGAAGCGCTTCCAAAAAAAGTCCGGAAAACTGATACTTTGGCATTTTTCCATATTTCCAAGTGTTATTGCAAAATGTAGCTAATTTTTACGAAAATTAGCAAATTTATCAAAGTATAGCAAAATTTAATAAATTACAGTAAAAGTAGTGGGTTGATCACTTTTTATGACGTTTTGAATGTTTTGTTTCTGCAATTTTTTCTGACTGCTTTTCTTTCCTCAAAGAGTTAATACATCAGTTTCAAGTAGACAGTCCTCGATTGAATCTGTATCTTTATGGTGAAATAAAACAACCCATCTTATCTGGTCTCTCTGGTTCTTTAGGACTGAATTATATCTTTTCAGTAAAACCCAAACACTTTGATTCGAATGACGACCGCAGAATGCTAATTCAGATAACATATCTTTGTTTGTGTTAGAGATTTGGATGCTGAACAATCAGCTAAAAGGTATAACGTTGGTTTAACTGCAGTTTTCTTGAAAAACAATTTTATATAATAGTGTAATTTACCACTATCGCTGTCATTATAGACTTCCGGACTTTTTATCCAGAGGCGGTCGTATGTCGTATTCCATTCCATTGTTGTACATATTATAACTACATGCTCAAATGCACAACAAAACCCTCTATTTTCTTGAAGCAGCTCAAGCAGGTCAAGTGCAAATTCTGTCTTGCCATACCTGTCATCCCAGCGAATACTGCAGGATGTGGTTCTTTAGCAAACAACAATAACTGAGAATCTTTAATTATAAAAATATGTGCTTTCAAATCATCTTGACTTTGGGGTTTTCAGTTATCTGCAATGATACACTATCCGTTATTGTTCCACCTCTACCGTGAAGACTTCAATCGGCTATACTTTTAAAATCTATCCAGAGCCTAAAGTGTGAAGAATAAAACCTTTTATCTGAAACGGTCTCATTATACTGAATTGTAGATCCACTACCAATATATTCATGGATCCCTCCCCACTGACCGAACATGCGTATACCAGAAATGTACGGTTGATTTGGTAGACTATCGATTGTGACCTCAACCTTTTCTTTTTGGGATTATAAAAGTTTTCTAGCTCTGGCTTGTGGGTGCTATATGGCTCTTTGAAACAACCAAAATTCATCCATTTCATACTTCTAGTAGGTTTATTAATTTGTATATTCCATACGCTTTCTTTCTTATTTAGGGAAAGTACTCATGGCGCTGTATCTGTTCATAAAGTATGGGCATATAAATGTCTGCCTTGACTCACGAGATCTTGCTTATTAACCTCTTGAAATTTTAAGGACATTCCCGATAAGTTATTTGTCGATTCGGTTGCAGCGGCTTTCGATGTCCTCATAATATTGTTTGTCGGACTGAATGTCAGCTCAAAGCAAAGTCTATCACCTAATGCCGATGGGCAGAACATATTTTGTACAGTTAATTCAAAAAAATCTAATGGTAAACAGAAGTGATTACCAAACGCGGTTGCAGCATCAGGGTCTCATACTGTTTCGCTTTTGTTGTCAAAATAACATCGGCGGTTGATATCCCTTGGTAAACCCCACACCCATTGCCCATAAAAAGATGTCCGATGTAGACATCATTGAAACAAGTTATGGCGTCAACATCATCTATTTACTAGAGAGTCTGGCCCTCAAGGTTACTTTGATTTTGTTAATAATCACCTGGCCCATATTGTGAAAGAGTATGCGGTTTTGGATCTTTATTCTTGTGCTCAATATTAAAAGCTACTCCTATCGATCCATGCACAATATACACAGAACGACACACGCGTATGAATGGGTTAATCGATATGGCACGAGTGCAAGTGCGGAAGGATAAAACGAGAGGCTGCAGAACGACACACGTGTGTGAATGGGTTAATCGATATGGCACTTGTGACATCGCAGAAGGATAAAACTCGAGGCCTGTGGCCTCTCCTTTTATCCTTCCGCGCTAGCACAAGTGCCATATCGAGTAACCCATTCACACGCGTGTGTCGTTCTGTGCTTAGTACACGCCTTCACGTCTGAACAAAACGATTATTAGAAGGATACTCAGCAATCCATTTGACAGCTATCAACAAAAAGAACACATTTTATCGCCAACCAAATTTGTGAAGGGAACCCGTGTTACTATTTCGTCACCTGAGTTCCAATGTGTTCTATGTGCCTGATGTCACACAGAACATAGTGGAACTCATGGGAAGATTTTTAGCTATCGCTAGCGATTCAAATGGTAATTGAGGTGCATGATTTGTAGAAAATCTCAGTGAAATGTCGCTTCTTTATAAACATGGTCCGTCAACGATTTCTGATTCGCACATACTTTCGGAAGGGATTTTCATTTTCCGCCTGGTTTAGTGTTGCTGTAGATGGGGATTTCATAGAACAGGTGTGTAATAAAACATCATTCTGCACTAATACGGAGAAAACGACACGCACGGTGTCTCCAGGGTTGGCTGTATTCGGTGTGTTTGTAATAACCGACTTTTCTACGACGATCTCCCATAATACCAAATTGTTTTCACGTTGATCTATAAGGGTCAAGTTTTGCTCGTATTCAATTTAAATATACATTATTTATCACAAAAATATATTTTAAATGGCAGATGAAAATATTGAATTGGATACCAGTCGTACAGATGCTGATATATGTGATGAGTTGGAAACCTATTTTACTGGGCCAGCTGTTGAAGAGATGCCGACTCTTTTTGATAATACATTACTTTAATAATATTGAAGTAGAAACCAGGGCGACTGAAATGAACAGATTCTATGATCATATTAAGGGAAAAACTACACGTGTACCCAATTTTAGAGACCTTAGTAAATTTGAAATGAAAGATGGAATAGAAATTCATTTTGCCTTATGAAGAGGAAGGTGAGTTTCGTTCATTTTCACACCTAGTAAATAAGTTGGGGCACAAAATATCAGAACTGATCATGGGTAGATGGATTATGTAAGGACTGAAAGAAGATCGCACCACACCCCGCGTTACAAGAAATTCCTTAAGTAACAGAAAGGACAAGCGATAGTGGCCTTACAGGCGCAGCATAATCAACAGTAAAAGAAATTTTAAACACCATTGATGATCCGCCTCTCGATATGTCTGCTGTACCTAATTGGTACAGAGACAACAGGCTTCACCAAAGAACGTCCTGTCTGTCTGTCTGTCTGTCTGTCTGTCTGTCTGTCTGTCTGTCTGCCTGCCTGCCTGCCTGCCTGCCTGCCTGCCTGCCTGCCTGCCTGCCTGTCTGTCTGTCTGTCTGTCTGTCTGTCTGTCTGTCTGTCTGTCTGTCTGTCTGTCTGTCCCAACTAATTGCCTTTCCTCTTTCTTTCTCTCACTCATTCGCTCAGTTTTTCTTTCTCTAACTACTCCTTCTTCTCCTTCCCTTTGTGTTTCTTTTACTCGTGTGACTTACACGCTGCAAAAATCCTACAGTTCTTGGCTTGTGTATGTTATGCGAATATATAGACCGCAACAAGTACTTAATTATGCATTGAACTTGACTATCAAACTATTGTCATGCTTTTGGCAGTCAAAAAGTTAACTGACACTTCATAGTGTGTTTACTGCATGATATTCTGTCGGGTTACATTTTCATAATAAACCTGACAGGCTATATATATGCTCGTCAATGCCAATTCTACTATATATGTATATATATATACATATCCTTGTGTGCGTGTGTTTATGCATGTGTGTGGATGTGTGTGTGTGTATGTATGTATATGTACATATATCCCTGCTTCCTCCATGTCTCTTTTTCGCGCTTTTACACACGCGCATTTATACCCTAATCCTGAGTTTCCAGAAGACATTAGTGTATTTCGTTTGCGATTAGTCCTCAAAGTAAATATTTTGAACATTTGTGTTCACAATAATTTGTGAATCATGAGTATTATGTAAATGTTTGATCGCTGGAAGTGCTTAACTATGTAGAGCTCTGGGTTAAATTTATTCTTCGTCGTTCTTGTTATTGTATGGATGGGCAAGCTTGCTTCTACCGCTCTCGCTCCCTTTCTCTTTCGTTCTACCTCCCAATCTCTCTCTCTCTTTCTCTCTCTCTCCACGGTATTTAGAAAAGCTACTTTGTCGACAGTAGTCCCCCACAACCATAATGCCTTCCAGTAACATGCTTATTGCATCTTAATGATATTCTTTTTTGTTTTTCTGTTTGTCCTCCACTCACTGGTTTGCCGCTTCGCGATGAAGCAGACGTCATACTTTGTATATATATTACTATTTCATATTTATTATATTGGCCATGTACATAATTATGTTGCTTCAACACATGAAACATTTCTTGCATTCCAGTACCAGAATTTCATCAGGAATGTCAACTTATTTCCGAGTGAAAGTCATCACACATTGAGTCTACAATCTGAGAATAACAATATAGTCCGAGCACCTTACACATACTACCACCCTAATATTACCTGATGTATAACATAGCAGCATACCGTGCTCGGATAGGTCTATTCTGCATAGTGGTGCATGTTCGTTGTATGAAATCCACACTACAGGAACACCAATCGTTATGTTTGTTACTTTTCCTTATCTGCGCCATCGAGGTATCACCGTACTCGAATGTTTCACTGTCACTACAGCTTACTTCCTTCTTCCATTCGAAGTTTCCAATACTCATGATGTCCATCGTTATGATGAGGTCGATGTGGTCTCCCTGACTCCAGCAGGCACGGATGTTTCACTAATGATCTTTGTTTTTATAATAGGCATGATACGTTTATTACTGTCGGGTGATATTGAGCCCAACCCTGGACCTAACCACACTGACTCCGATCATACACATAACATACTGTGCGTATTTGTCATCTGAACACTGGTAGCCTGAACCCTAAATTAGACATTATTCGATGTGAATCAGAATCCCTGACATTTTGGCATTTAGTGAGACATGGCTACAAAGCCACATAACCACGTCTGATATTATGATCTCTGGGTTCCAGGAGCCGTTACGACTTGACCGTACATCAAGGGGCGGTGGGGTAGCATTATATTTTAGAGAAGGCATTCGTTTCCAACACAGACCAGATCTTGAAATACTTAATATCGAGTGCTTATGGGCTGAAATATTTACTAAATGTGGAAAATCGTTGTTAATAGGGGTGTTTTATCGCCCACCTGATAGCCCTGCTGATGCATGGGATACCATATCGGCCTCTATCGAAAATGCTAGACTCATCTATTCAGGACATCATAGTAAGAGAGAGATTTCCTTCCAGTACGAAAAAAATATTAGGTATATATGATAAGGGGTGGTAAAAACCCGAAACTTATCAAGGAGATACAGCTATAAAGCTATTCCCGGGTTCCCTGGGATTATATTATTATCAGGTAGATACGTACGAATATTGTTTGAAGAGAAAGCCTACAAATGTATTGAAATTTATCCAATTTGGGGACGAGCAATTTGGAGAAACTGTCACTATATGTTATGCGCAGCTGACCTTTAAACCACCTTTGCAGTGGACATATATCAACACTTGAGTTCTCGTAAAAAATGTCAGATGGCACAGATTTTAAAAATGAATTTTCTTTTATAACTGAGACTGAATTCAAATAGAAAATATGACACCGATATTAAATGGTCAGTTTATTAAATCCTTCACGAAATGAAAGAAGTCTTTACTCCCCAAAATATTTCAGTTGTAAATAGATATTTCTGATTGTATGTAAATCATCTGTTGAGATAATTACATTTGGTGGCATGCCGAATGAAAAATTTTGTCCATAAAATTTATATTAGGCTAAAACAGTGTTTTGATTCTCAGGCAATCCCTCACTGAAATTGATTCCTCTCATTGGACATTTGTTTTGCGTTTCAGTGTCTTCCAATATTAGTACAAGCTCAGGCAGTCCCGAAACTGTTCATATTTTTTGATTGATGCATATTTATTTAGTTGTGTCTCCAATATGTTTGCCTTGTTACAATATATGGGAGAGTGCCTCTGGGTACTTTCCCATAAATTGTAACGAGTTAAATCCCCATAGATTAAGTACTTTTACTTCAAAGATAATATGAAGAGCATTGAAAGTTTGTTTTTAGAGGAAAGTTTTATTTTTCAAATTAAAAATTAATTTATTTGTATAAATATGCACTTTCTATATTTCTGCGTGTAAAAACACAGCTAAAATCCTTTCCATGTTTGCTCACTTTTTGCAAAAGAAAAAGAAAAGTTAAAAATAAAACCCTCCTTCCCTCACTGATTTGAAAACAATTGCTGGAGAATCAATTAATTTATTTTGTGTGGCCTTAGTGTAGAGAGAAAAAAAGATTGCCCCAGGTGTTCACAAAAACAGGACAAAAGTGGTTTGAAGGTCGCATGAGTGTGGTTTGTACAATGTTGTGCAATAGCATATATACTGAGTACTGTTTCATTGATCACATATCTGTCAATAAAAATGGGCCGAAGAAATAAATTTAGAAATTACACATACCTTCCGTTTGTGCATTATCTAGATAATTAATTTATTTAACGGCGTGTTAGGTTATAACGGATTTACCAGAATTCATTTGAATGGTATTATTTTTTTATTATATGACTATGTAATTTAACCGCTAAACATCACTACTGTTTGACGATCTTTTCCTGGTTCCCGGAAAGTCCACAGTGTGGAATCCGATTCCGTATCACTATAGTAGGACGGACTATTTATGGGTGCGTTCGAATTAGCATAATTAGCTGTTCCGTCGCAGAGAGCACTTTACTCCGAGCTGGAATGGGTGCGCTCGAACTGCGGTCCAGGTTCTTAACGTATTCATGACATATTTTTATCGTATTCATGCGCATCGGGGATTCCCCGGAAGTGTGCACCTGTTGCAAAAATAAGTGTAAACAAAAATAATTCTTTTTACTTCAACCAGTTTACCAAAAAAGGTTGGTGGAATTATTAATGCTAGCGTCGGCATGCGATGTTGAACTATAAGTCATATAATAAACCTTTTATCGCTACAGTGAAGTGATCTGGGTAGTCTCATCACATCTCGTTGAGGAGGTCAGATCGTCGGATCAACCTCGCTGCCTGCGGCAGCTCATTTTATCCGGCGATCCGACCTCCTCAACTTGACGTGATACTACGACCCTGATCACTTCACTGTAGCGAGAATATGTATGCACCGCAGTTTATTTCCAACATAATAGCTCAGTGACCATGGTATGTGTAGTAGAATAAAAATGTGTGTGTGTGTTTACGTCTCAGTGAGTGTTCATAAAAGAAAAATAGTTTCAGTCATTGACATAAATGAGTGATGAACAACAAGATGTGACTGCGACAAAAGTAGTGATGATTATTACATAATGAGGATAAGGGGTGCGTGATATAATGATCGTAATAATTGGGGGAGGGGCGCCAATAACGCCATTTTACTATTATTATCGTACATACGGAAATACCCAACGAACGAAAGAAAAAACAAATTGTATTTGTAATATAAACACGTATTATGCAGTCACGTGCTACTGTATTTGTAATATAAACACGTATTATGCAGTCACGTGCTATGCCGTGTTTTAATATGAAAATGCATATTGAACTATTTCTACTCCTGCAGTAATGGCGAGAATTTTGAGTTATCTCCCGTCATTTTTCATGCACTAAATCGCACGCGGTCATATTTGACATGTAATTGTCTCCAAGGAGGAGAGGTATAATCTGTCACAAGGTCATAAATAAAGAAAAAAAGACCACTTTTCAAGGTTAAATGTAACCATTAAAAAATAACATATTCAAAATATGTTTATAGAACAAAGAAAATTAATTTTGCTTTAATCAAATCTATGTCCGTCCAAATTTTCTCATAAGGATTTAGTACATGTTTTGGACGTTGAAGTCACCCGCCTCAGTCTGTTCTAACAAATTAATAAGGTGACGTACTGGGATAAAACGTGAACATCTTAACCCTTTACCCAACGTAACGGCCAAAACCGGCCAGCGCTATTCTCAAAAATCGCCAATTAATTTTCATGATTTTTTCATTTTTTGTCTCCAAAACATAGGTTATGACCCCTCATTGGAACGAGCTCGTCGAGCTCGTTCCAATGAGGGGTCATAACCTATGTTTTGGAGACAAAAAATGAAAAAAATTAATTATTCCAGAATTTTTTTTGCAAGTGTCGTCTGCTTCTCATGTTAGGTAAAGGGTTAAACGAAAATGGAACCATTAAAACTAATTTTAACAAAACGTATTTGATATCATTTTAAAAAGTATGTTATAAAATATTTGATCATATGTCCGTCCATTATGTAATAAAATGAAATTTGTGGCAAATGGAAGTTTTTCATTTTTCTCCCATCGCTACAGTGATTTAGATTGTCATCTTTACCACAGTTTACACGCATGCACGTTCAGGGGAGTAGAAATAGTTCAAAATGGGTTTTCTTATTTTTCCAAAGCCTTTTGTATTGAATGCGTGATATATAACAGCGTGTTTATGTAATAAAAAGGAGCTAAAATTCGCCGCGACTCCATACGAATTTTTAGAGCATCGTCAGTACTTATTCGATTAAAGCATCGGTAGGATTAAGAAATTTTGTATTGAGTTGTGACTCATCATATCGTCGCCTGAGTGCTAGAATGTTCTATGTCCCCTATGGGACATAGAACATTCTAGCACTCAGCCGACGATATAATCTCTATATTGCGAATTTAGTGGCTGCATTCAGAAATTTAGTATAGATTTACGACTCATCAGATAACTTCCATATTGCCTTTTATACTGCATTCATTTTGCATTTACACTGTTGCTGAAGATTTGTAAATTTTACATTGTTATGCTATAGAGTCGCATTGCCAGACTTGAAAGACGACACGGGGTGTCCATTTGCATCACTAATCTCTTTACAACTGCATGGTTGGGACGTTAGCAAAAATCCGCAGCTTAATCTGCTACATCCCCACCCCTCAAGATAGCGTGAAGTCAGTCAACGTGTTAATTCCTCCTGTTTTGTTCAGGGCACTTATTATTTAGTTGATTTTCCTTTTTCTTTTTGTATATTTCGTATTATAGAGGTGAGTCTCGATCTCCGATCAGAATCCTCCTCTGATAATAATGATGAATGTGTATGTTAATAGTAATTGTTCCCTGATAGAGTGTAGAATGTGGCGAACGTTAGGAATACGATTGATCAAATATGAGAACTACTTAGATGTATAAAATATACATCTGTTTGTTTGATATGTACAGGAAATAGACTTGCAAACAAACACAGGAAAGAAATATCTTCCTCAGTTGAAAGGTATCGATGCAAATAGGGACCGTTGCATCAAATTCATTTGTTCAAGAGCTTCAAACACATTGCAGACTCCCAAAGTAGTTTTATTACAAATCGCCGGATCTTGGGCGTGTCTTTTAATAAACAGCTTCATTAAACATCACGGGGAAGAAATTTGAATTCGAACCTCTCAGACTGATGAGTATCAAAAGAAAGCAACGCGTACTAAATACAAATGACAACTTCCCAATGGTGTAAATATTTACGCACATAGCTATGTGGAGAGATCATTAATCAGATGTTGAATAAGCTCCTAATATTGATTGTGCAAAGCTCTAGGGTTGCGAGTGAGAATTTACGGAAGAGGAAAAGTTGCCAAAGTTATTTGCCGAGAACGGAGGGAGTAAAAGTTAACGAGTAATATTATTTATTATAAATCGATTATTGATACGATGTCGGTCATCCAATCTTCCCTAAAATATCAGGTAGAAGGTGATACTACTGACACTGGACAACGCAGGCGGTGTGATACTGCAAAATCGAAAACGAGACTATGTGAGAATCGTGTCCTATTCTCCCACCTTGCACTAAATCCTCAAATCATTAATAAATTTTAGTGTTTATACACCTTCGTTATACAAATGCATCAATTAATTATTCAGTGATGTTGTCGAACCTACATTAGATTTGTGTTAGATACACCAAGATGATAAGGTAGATCGAATCCACCCAGTCCAGAAAAAGAGAGAAAGAAAACACCACAGCAACTACAACAACGAAGTTTGTCGCCTGCGTTCGTCCAAAATGGATTTCGTCTTTTTCGCTTCTCTCAGTGAACACACTATTTAATTATTACCTGACGGCAGGTATATAACAAAACTTATTACATACTTTATAAATTACCACACTTTTATTGGCTGGATCTTTTACACGTGACTGGTACTCAAAAATCTATGCACACCCGTTTTCCAGTGAATATCAACTTTCTAAATATAGCTTTTGGAAATCCCCTCTCTAGTTCATTTTCAATCGACGTTCATGCGCAGTCATTCACCTCCACTTTGAGAAACTTATTGACATACTGTGATGCATTGTTTATTTTTATGTTATTCTGCAGATGATAACTATTTTATTGTTAAATAAAAGCATTTCTGATTGATATAATTGAACTTTTAATTGACAAACAGAAGATTATTTTTTTGAGGATGGTGTATATAATAAAACAGTTATGGACTTTTGTGTTGGTAAATATGCTGTGATATGAACCTAAAAAACTTACACTGACCTCGGCTAACGCCTCGGTCAATATAATTTTTTTAGGTTCATATCACATCATATTCACCACCACAAAAGTCCATAATTGTATAATAATCAGTAACATGAGGTACAGCGAAGTTTTCTGGTGTGCTGTACAGTATCTTGTATGCCACCTTCATTACACTCGTAGGCTACTGGATGTGATACAGCACACAAGAGAACCTCCCTGTACAGATAATCTCTATTTATTAGCAAGAATGCTAAGCATAGTAAACCTAGTGATGAAAAGATTAGGGGATCAATAATCGGTTAACCGTTTAATGGTAACAGTTCCGTTACCATTTAGCTGCACGGTACTTTGGAACAGAGAATATCCATATGTTAGGAAGCTCCCAGGCCACCGGTCTAATTATGTGGGGACATCGACGCTAGTATGGCCCGAAACCAGTCCAGCTCTTCCATAATCCCTAAATCGTCTGGAATATTCCAGATGGGTGAAACGCGAACCGCAAGACGATTGATTCTCAACAAAACCCCCATAAACATTTATTTTCTTTAAATAAACGCAGGAAATGTTTCTCAATCAAAACGTGATTGGACCGAATCTTCGATGACATTACCATTATGAATGAAGACTCACCAGAGCTGAAAGTTTATGATTACACCGCGTAGTTCCACAAATTGTATTGATATCGTGATGTTTACAAGGCGAATTAAATACTTATTGCAATACCTATAACTGGAGCCGAACGAATATCTGCTTAACTCTGAGTGAAGGAACATCGCATAACGGTAGTCTGCGCGCAAACTTCGCGAAAAGTGGGTATACAACAGCCATAACACCGCCGATGACACAGAATTAGACTGATGGACTGAGAGCTTGCACATCTATGTGCTGAGATGTTGATCACCGGGCCCGAGTATTTTACGCGATATATGTATAAGTTACACTATATCAGACTGAATACGTATGCACGATTTGCACAAATTAAATTCTACGTATTCCCCACTGTCTAAATCCATTAATACGAACGATTTCCACACTGCTGTCGAGATCGGTTAACCGATAGCCAAAATTGTAACCGAGAAAAGTTTATAACCGTCCGGTAGGGCTTATAGATTAGTCGTTTCAATATTAATGCAAATAGAGAAACCTGAGATTCACAGTGATAAACATGAGAAAGCTTTAGAATAACTTTTAGGAACCAGTGACAACCACCAGCTAATGGACTTGTTGAAAGTTGAAACACTGATGGTTGATTGAGCAGTTAGCCGCTCTTCTTCAATCATGTTGGTATAATTAAAATCAGCCAATAATCAAATATGTTTTGAGGCCTCAAAACTTTCTGAAGCAAGGAGGTTTGGTTGTCTTGCTTAGTATGTATCCATAAAAGTTACTGTGGGTGCTATTCCAATTTATAGACCTAAAGTGGGTATCCAAGGGGCGAATATATCGTCTCTTGAAAACATTAATTTATCGATTGTAACCGTTAGGCATTGAAGTTAGCGCGATTATGCTTTCAAGATACAATATGATAGGGCTTTTAATTTGCAACCGGTATCATTTCACATGTGTTTTGAGCCTATTCCAACAGGAATTACGGAACGATATTATGTAGAAAATAACAAATAAGAATCTCCCAGTAACATTCTAAGAGTTTTTTAAGGAAATGTTTCCTTCTGGTTTGAATAAATGATTATTCACATGCACTTTCATCTGTTATTTATTAACGAGGTATTTCATCTGTTATATATATGGACTTTTTAGTACAAAACTACTGAACGCTACATGGTATCCATATATGTGAGGTTTATGAGTAGTTTAGAAACGCGTATGCCTGCCACACTTAACCCTTTGAATCCGAAGTCCGCTTTTCAAGCCCAGGAACATGATACGTCATAATTTCATTGAGTAGCATGGCTGCTCCGTGAACGTGTGGGGTAGACCAATCAATATTTTCAACGTGCAGCCACAAGTCTGCACGTTGAAAATATTAATTTGTCTACCCCCAAATAATGAATATGGACTCTTCCAATTGCTGTCATTGAACTAACATGGCAGATACCACCAGTGTCCCAAGGGTTAATCACGAGTGTAAAAATAAGTGGGTGTTTTATTCAATACGTATAAACTTCGAAACAATTTGTGTACAGTATTGTTGTTATGCGACCACGCGAAAAAGATGAAACTTCCATTAAGCAACGATAGAGTAAAAAGATGATTTTCTTTGATTGAGAGATAGATACCAACATACAATGATTGAGTCACATTCTTACAATACAGCTGTTGTCAGTGATCTCGGACAACATTTTGCGAACATCCAGCAGAAAGCATCGGGTAGGAATAAGAAGTATGTCTGATATATGTGTATATTGTGCGATGGATAACCTCTGACAGTGATTGGATTGAAAGAATAGAGTAGCACGAGTTGAGTACGTGTGAGCAGTGTTTGAAATTAAAGTCCAAAACAACGGTCAAATCATTAGTCATGACCCTGGGGCATATAACTCACTGTAGTAGAATTTATCAAAGCTAATGTTCGGATTGCATCAGGCCAATGCAAGCGATGTTGTTATCCAGAAACCGATATTATTTTGGTAATCCAAGATGAACACTTGCTAGGGCTCCAAAAGAGATCAGAAATGTGTGGTGTTCAAAACTAACTACGCACTGAGCAAATGCGGTGGTTATATAAAAATGTAACAGGAGTTGATTTGAACGAATATAGTACTACTAATGGTATTAATGGATCATTACTTGTGAATAATAAATGACCGAAATGGATCATTAGCATTTTTGAAGACGTGGCAATTTATCAACTGTTAAATAACCATAAATTGCTCAAAGCCTTAAAGTTCCGATGATTCTTTTCATTCATCTATGGTCCTGGTGATAAATTACAATTCTGGTAATACAATGGTACAGGCTCTATAGGATTGGCCGCAGGTAAGGGCCATGATCCATTTCGGTCATTTATCCCTTTACCTAACATGAAAAGCAGACAACCCTTGCCAAAAAAATTCTTGAATAACTAATTTTTTTCATTTTTTGTCTCAAAAACATAGGTTATGACCCCTCGTTGGAACGAGCTCAACGAGCTCGTTCCAACGAGGGGTCATAACCTATGTTTTTGAGACAAAAAATGAAAAAAATAATGAAAATTAATTGGAGATTTTTGAGAATAGCTCTGGCCGGTTTTGACCGTTACGTTGGGTAAAGGTTTATTGTTCACAGGTAGAAAACACAATTCTGCAAAATACAATGGTAACATTTATAGGATTGGCACCTGGTAAACGTGCCAATATACTACCTAACCATTACCTTAAGTGAATATAAAACGAATACGAAAATAAGTTATTTAGTGGTCCTGTTTCAAGCAATTATCCACCCAACAGGTGTGTGCTGTGACCGAAACCGACCTGAAAGTATTCTGAAGCCAGTATCTACTGGGTTCGAACCTGGGTCTGTGGCGCATAGCCTTGGATGATCTTCCACCATACCGAGTGAGTTAACACACAGCTCCCAAAAGGTTGGAATTAATCCGGCCTGTATTTTTTATCCGTGTGCAGAACCCGTCTCGAGTCCTATGTACGAGAATTAACATGAATACTAGTCAAAACTTTATACAGAAATGTTGGAAAGTAACCAAGTGCCTGTTAATCGATCATTCTGGACGGGTGAATATTTTCTCAATGACATGGTGACTGTTCCATTGCCAGGGTTCTACTCTATTCCATTATATCCCTAAGTTAGGGGAGTACAGTGGAACCCACCTGTTTGGACATCTCTCAATTGAATATCCTTGTTAACTGAATATAATTTCCAGCCATCTGACCATTTACCATACCTTAGTACAAATCTGACTTGTTAATTGCATTTAGGCCAATTACTTCATCGTCAATCACCAAATTCCTCTTCTTATTAACCAGTTTGTCCTCTGTACATTCAGTAAAGGCATTTGATTCATTGTACCTTGTTTGATGAGGCTCTGTGAGCTCTGACAGGGAGGATATAATGGAATAAATGCTTAGTTTACCACTTAGAACACAGCAAATTAATCACATTTTTGTTAACAGGATACTCATGTCATATCAGTAATTTTCAGTGGCAAAGTAATTATGCAACTGATAGGGTTCCACTATATCAGTTAAATTTTTGATTCGGTATCAGCTTAACTTGGTCTTCTCTGCTTCTCCAATACCATTTTTCCTCAATTTTCCACTCTGAATCAAATCTTTTTCCCTGATAAAACACATTAATCTCATGTATCATGGCTCATTTTCACTGTTTTTCACCTTTATTTCATAATTGATATTAATGCAGCAGAATTGTAATTTAATATTATTTCTTTTTCATCATTTTGAGCAAAATGTAACGTTACTGTTGGTTACGAGCTCCAATAAAATTCAATTCAATCCAATTCAATTCAAAACGTAACCACACAAAAACATAACATTTCACTTTGGTCAAAACGTAACATTTTTTGGTCGAAACGTAACTTTTTTTAGTCAAAACGTAACATTTCACTTTGGTCAAAACGTAACATTTGTTTGGTCGAAATGTAACTTTTCTTCAGTCAAAACGTAACATTTTTTTATCTGCAATACATTGCGGATTAAATTCCGGGCAAGTACCAATAGGCTTCAGGCTAAACACATTTTATACCGAAGCACATACGAATTTCAATGTACCACACTGAAATCAGCTCTTTTATCCCGAGCTCCAAGCTCCACAAGCTCAGAAAGCACAAGATGTATAGTTCAGTCGTTTTCAGTCATGAGATAATATCCCCCTGTTTGATGACAGTTACTTACCTAGACAATGGTATGAGCCTAATAATTAAAATGCGCATTCCTCCAACAATGCAGCTAACTCATACTGATAGGCCGTTTAGAAGGGTCATATTTCATGTTGGAAACTGATACGATGTTATATAGAAAACATTATACCGACCCAATAATAGGGCAGCATCAATTTATTGGAAACATTAACAGCCCTGGCTAGAAAGGTCATATACCATGCTGGAAACTAGTACGATCTTATATGCAAAATATTATACCGACCTTATAGGGCAGCATCCATTTATTGGAAACAATAACAACCCTGGCCTCGTCTTATTCAAAAAGCACATGCATTCAGCAATTTAGCATGCATCCACAAAAGCGCCTTAGAGCGAGGGCAAGGTGGATGGAGGAAACGGGTAGCTAAGCCATTCACCCTTAGTCTTCCATCAGTGCCATCGACTATTACGCATGCCAGATACTGATACGATGTCACAAATAAAACATATTACATGCCGTCATAATATAAGCTGAGTCGCGTAGCTAAAGACACAAGCGCCCATACAGTAATTACTCGAGATCCACAAACCACAAATCGTACCAGTCGAGTAACATGGGCCTATCTTATTCATCCTAAGCCACAGGCGCACCTAATGCCTATATCACGGGTAATAAACCGTCAATTGTATCAAGGTCGCCGATATACATCGTGTCAGCCGAATAACGTGTACTTCTCTTCTTCGCTGTAAATCACAGGTGCACTCGACGCCTATTTCACAGTTAACTGACCACCAATTGTATAAAGGTCGCCGATAAATTCTCACTCATTTATCGTATCAGCAACGTTTGTCTGAATTACCTAACTGTCTTCGGACGAATACACTTTAATGTCAACAATGACTCACCCAGATTATGGGATGATGCTATGAACAGTGCATAGCTAGCATGTCGAATCATGATTTGACAAACCATAAAAAAAATGTACTTGGTCAAGGATTAAAATAAATACCTACACTCACCGAGCCAATAACGAGGTCATTTTGTCCGTGAACATTTTGTCCACCCATGCATATTCCATGAGGGCATTATGTCCTAGGGCATTTGGTCTGGGGGGGGGGGGGGGGGGGGATTTTGTTCGAGTGCAGTTTGTCCTAAGGGCATTTTGTCCGGATAAATTCTTGGATAAGCTGGGACAAAGAGACCGCAAGTGAACTACTAATCTTAAAAACACCAAATAAACTCGAAAGTATACGCAAGATATGCACAGTACAGGACCAGTTTTTGTATTATTTTGACTTTGGAATAACTCAAGGACTGCATTCCAATGTGGACTATACTTCCTTGAGGACCTCTGTTTTGGCATAATCATCTCTAAGTTATGCTACATTTATAATATAAAATTAAATCGAAGCACATGATACTCACCTTTGGTCCATAGATATCTATTGCCTTACAAGGATTCACATAAACTAACACATCACCAATATATGTCTGTGAAATAAAACAATAACAGGTAACATAAATAATCGTCTCTCTCATTCAGAATAAATTGTACAGCATCGTGTCTGTCAAACCTCAACACATGTATATTATTTGACAGAGCGCTTTTCATTCTGCCCAACAATTGCGGACAATTTATTTTTACTCTTTACCCAACGTAACGTCCAAAACCGGCCAGCCCTATTCTCAAAAATCGCCAATTAATTTTCATTATTTTTTTCATTTTTTGTCTCAAAAACATAGGTTATGACCCCTCATTGGAACGAGCTCGTTCCAATGAGGGGTCATAAGCTATGTTTTTGAGACAAAAAAATGAAATAAATTAGTTATTCAAGAATTTTGTTTGCAAGTGTCGTCTGCTTTTCATGTTAGGTAAAGGGTTAATTTTAAGGTCTTGAGAAATCGAAATTCTGTAGCAAAGAATTAAATTTTGAAAAGATTTGTGATCACTCACTGTTTTGTTCCTGGTCTACTCCTGTTGAGGACTCCAACTCTCAGCGTCGGTCCGTGGGGGTCTCTCTCTGAGAGCACCCCACGGAGTGGCGTCGGGGTTTGGAGTTGTCAACGAGGGAGAAGTAGTTACTATCGACCCATTTCTGCTGGTACTGTATACGACTGGACAAATTCTCGTCTCTAAACCCTTTGCCCAACGTGGCGGCCAAAACCGGCCAGCGGTATTCTCAAAAATCGCCAATTAATTTTCATTATTTTTTCCATTTTTTGTCTCAAAAACATGGGTTATGGCCCCTCATTGAGCTAGCTCGTCGAGCTCGTTCCGGTGGGGTGGAGGGGGGTCGTAACCTGTGTTTGTGAGACAAAGAATGAAAACAATTAGTTATTCAAGAGTTGGGTTTTTTTTGCAAGTGTCGTCTGCTTTATTGTCGGGTAAAGGGTTAACTCAATTCTCGTCTCTTAACTCAATTGTGTTAGTTACACTAGCAACCAGCGACGAAGACCAAATATAGATGAACGGTTGTTGGACAGTCCGATTCCAATGTTGCACGATATAATCCCCGGGAGACGACAGGTCGACAGCCAATCAGGCTATGCCGTCTCCCTGCGGTATACCGGTTTATTAGATTATTTTGTTCTATAATTATGTATGTATATTTTTGTTCTTTAATGATGCATGTATAATTTTATATTTTTGGTTGTATACTGCTAAATAAAGATTCATTCATTCATTCATTCATTCATTCATTCATTCATTCATTCATTCATTCATTCATTCATTCATTCTTTCATTCATTCATTCTTTCATTCATTCATTCATTCATTCATTCATTCATTCATTCATTCATTCATTCAATGTTTGATAAACAATTGGGATTTTGAATTTGTTTTGGTTTATAAACAATCAAAGTGTTTACTGCAGTAAGAAACGAGAGTTATACTATAAGTAACATTAGGTTGACAGGAGACTTCCAACAGAAAAGAAGGTTTTCCAGCAATTCTATATTGGCAGGTATATATAAATGATATTATGATGCCTCAAGTATGTAACATCAGCCGTGATTGGTTAATTTGACACCTTCTAAAAGTCATAGTACTGGAGTTTTAGGGCAAAACACGGGTACTATCAGAACGTTTTTCCCTGGAGACAAGAGAACGAAGAAAATGTAAGCGCCACTTCCATTGATCAGCGTCGATTGGAATTTCTCAACACCAAACGCTGGCTCCGTGTCCGTTTAACTTTTTTCAACAGCGGTAGACACAAACTTACCAACAAATATATCATCTTCAGTGGGTGTGTTTTCAATTTTAACTGCAAACAATGAATTCAAAAGAATCAGAAATATTAAAAAACTCACTCGCGTGTTGTTCACCACTTCAGTGAATCCTGAATATGAGTCTCAGTTATGACTTGTGTTTCACTCCGCTTAATTCTATCAACTTTTGTCCGAGAAACATGAATTTATATTCCATTAATTTAAATCACTTTTCACACAAGCATTAACAATGAATTATAACACGAACAGCATGATGCAGTTGTTAACATTGGCATTTGTTGATAAAGAAACTCCCAAAGCGACGGCACTTGTGACAAGTCATTTTCGAAGAGACGTCATTCGTTCGAAATGACGTCATGTTTTTGGATTCGACTACATTGTTGTTACAAGATCGATGGCTTGTTGCAGTTAACGCTTAACAATGAAAGTCATATTTTGTTCGGCATAATAAAATAATTAGAACGTTTCTTTTCATGTTCTATCGACCGATAGAACATGAAAAGGAACGTTCTAATATTATAATATTACCAAGAAACTTCCACCGGTATTAGAATATCGCATCAAAATCAAATTTTCCCGTGTGAGGAGCCCTTTTGATGATATTCCGGCCTTCGGCGCTCGCCGTATCAATTTCTTCCTTGTCCAAACTTGTAAGGCAATGCCGTAAGTTAATTTGTTGTGTTTTTTCGTCGCCTTCCAAAAACTCAACGCATGGCCTCACCATCCAAGGGTGAACAAGGTTCTGCACATTACATTTGTTTCGGGGAAATGGCTATTGCACCCCATACGAGCCTCTGGATTTGTCAGAAACAAATGCAAACAAAGAAACCAGTATTTTTATGAAAAGGCATTTTCGTTTCATTCATGCATGCCTATTTTATGAGAAACAGAAAAGAGTAAACAAAAACACTGAAAGATACACAATCCAAACATGATTAACGCTTGTAGACTTCGTTATAGGTCAGCCATCGCCGTAACATAGGCCAATGTTTCTTGTTCTTTTCCTCAGAAATTGTAAATATTCGCGACGTGGAAAAGTCCACAGGCAGTGCTTTGTACGTACGGATTATTACAAGAGTCAATTCATCTGGGTTGTCATATTCTGACGAGTTGACAGTCTGGTCTTGTCAATGAGACGGAATATGAGAACCAAATCATTATTTTTTTGCACTATAAGTAATATGCATTGTTTGTTATTCAGGAAAAGGAGAAATGTAGTATATACATGCATAAATAAATACATACATACATGTGTACAAATATATATAATAAATAAAGTAAATACAGTTTGTATAACTATGTGTAATAATATGCAGGTACCACAGATGAGAGACAGGAGAAAAGAGAAGTGCAAAGAGATAGGAAAATGTTAAAAGAAGGGACAAAGGTACACACGCTAGGTAAGGGGACGATTTTGCTGTGTGAGTTTTGTTACTTTTGAAATTTATTGGCTTTGTCAATTTTGAATTTTTGTATATATATATATAAAGGTCTATATTCTGATGAAATAAATCTGTTACAAGTGTGTTGGATCTTAGAGATGCAAGAGCCTAAAGTGAAAGTAATTCGTCTAAATAAAGCTCAAACAGCACAGGAGAAAGACAATTTTCTCCAAGCTTTCGGTCTGATGAAGACGAAAGAAATTAAATGTAGCAGTTCTCGTAAGCCACGTTCTGACTGAACGGATGTGTAATACAGCCTGAAAAGAAAAGAAAAGAAACCGGGGTAAAAGTAGAAAGCAAAAGGTAAAAAAAAACACTGTTAAACAAATTCGGAAAAGTATTCTAGAAAGTCCTAACTCCCGGTAGAATCCGATTTTAATACAACAATATACTTCTTTTTTGTTTATTTTAATATAATTATTGTTCCATAAGTATGTATTATGTAAATCGGTTCTAGAAACGGGTTGTGATTTTTATGTATAACTTGACCATGCTTTTACCACTTCTTTCCAAAAAGGGGACGGAATTTTAGACTGTAGATTTTTTAAATATATCGAATTAGCCAAATACCCCTGTTTATTGGCGAGTGAAAAATAAGCAATGGTTGTCCAAGTTGATGTTTTGGTTATTAGTCTTTTTATCCATGATATTTTCATGTAATTTAAAAATGACTGAATATCGATCATTTTTACCCCGCACTCTGAGTAATTTTGTATGAATATCTCCCTTTTAATTTTATCCACTCCCTGCCAAATAAACTTAAAAAATAATCATTAAGTTATCTGCGGGGTTCGGAAGTGTGAGGAAAAGGTAGATTAACTTTGAACTGGTCAGGGATTTAACTACCGTTACTCAACCAAGGGGCGTCAGGTTCCACTTTGAACAGTTATTTAGAAGCCTCTTAATGTCCGTTAATTTTTTTATTGTAGTTATTGATTATTGATTACCATTAACTTGATATTGTCGTAGAAATCTATCCCCAAAACTTTGAATGAGTGGGGTTCTAGTGCAGTTTCCGCCTGTCACATATTCTATCTGTACAGTCCTTTTTACTACCTAGCCATACTGTTTCTGTCTTGTCATAATTAATTTTAAGACCAAACATCTCCTCGAATATTTTAAGAATGTTCATTATGCCGTCAAGGGATTGGGAAGATCCGTCCAAAAAGAGGGATGCGTCCTCGGCATACTGCGAAATTTTAATTTCGGTATTACCAATGAGAATGCCTTTTATTTTGTCCGACGATCTTATCATTGTTCCTAAGATTTCTGAGCATAAGAGGAATAGGTAAGGTGAAATGGGATCCCGATGTCTGCATCCCCTCTAATAAATGCAGACACTTCCACGTTGACGTACAAACATGATGAAATGTTCGAGAACATGGCAGATATAAAACATAAAATTATGTCCGAACTGAACGAGTGGAGAACTTCGTTGATAAAGGTCCGGGATACAGAATCGAATGCTTTCTCGAAGTCAATTAGTAGAAGGAGGCCGGGAATATTATTCTCTCTGGTAATATGTAATATATCTACCTCTAGCCCAATATTTTCCCCCAATGTATCTCCCTTTAACAACCCCTTTTGATCCTCATTAATTAGTGATGGTAGAATATATTTCAGGCACCCCGATAATATCCGATACGTAACATTCAACAGAGAAATTGGTCTCTATTTTTTGATCGACTGTCGAGGTTTTCCAATTTTGGGTAGTAAGGTTATGACTCCCGGTCTCTGTGTTATTGAAAGAAGCTTATTTGCAAGACCGTAGTTTAGTGATCACACTTTGTATTTCTCTATATCATTAATTTTTTTTTTTTTGAAAAACTCAACAGTAATCCCATCTGACCTTGGGCTTTTGCTATTTTTCATTTTCTTTAAATAACTGAGTGTTTCTTTGTAAATAATATCTCCGTCCAACTGTCTCGAGATATTCTTACTTAATTTTGGTAAACCAATATTTTTAATGTTATTATTATCTTATTCAAAAAAGTAGGGGATCTTTGATAAAAGTGAGATAAATGAAGATATATATTTATATTTTCATCAAAAAGACAGTTGAGGCATTGCACTGTGACATCTGGTGAATGATTTCAGCTATAGGTGGGTGCCTGACAAGCACACATTCCACGTACTGAGCTGTAGAAGACATGGACGGTCAGTCAGAGAATTTACCACATTCAGTCCAAGACCTCAATACCTTGTAAATCCTCCATGGTTCGCGAGACAAGCACGGATCCGATGTGACATACTCCTCACCAAACGTCCAATATCAGCTTGACTGATGCTATTCCATTCTCACTGCAGTGCAGCGGCGAGTTCCTTGACATTGATAGGGGCTGTTGGCGTTGTCGTAAGCGCGCGCCTGCCAAACATATCCCAGACGTGCTCGATTGGTGAAAGGTCTGGACTTAGTGCTGGCCAAGGCAGTGTAGTGATGTTCGGCCCCTGGGGGAACTCTGTAGCAGAACGGGCCCTGTGTGCTCTTGCACTGTCATCTTGGAAAATGAATCGACAGCCGTGATGTCGCGCAAAAGGTACCACATGAGCTGCTAACATGTTGTCGCGGCGGTCCTGCCCTGTGACACACCCTTGGATGAAATGTAATGCTTGTCATGGTTATGTCATTCCACACCATAACCGATCCACCACCAAACGATCGTGCTGCCTAACGGTTACGTCATGGTATCGTTCGTTCCGCCGCCGCCAGCACACTCTGTTTGGCCTGTCGTGGAAGTCGAGAGTGAACCTCGATTCATCGGAAAACATGACGTTTCTTCACCGACGATTGTCCCAGTGCTGTCGTGCTCCACACCAATTACGCCTTGCTGCGATGTGACGTTCAGTCAAACGTGGAATTATTCGAGGTGGTCGAGCATACAAACTCCAGCTGTGTAGGCGATTTCGAGCAGTCGGACCACTGACTCGCACATCTGTCGCTCGGTGCAGCTGTAGTCCAATTTCTAAGACACTTTGATGGCGGTTACGTAATGCAGTGGTTCGGATGAAACGATCCTGGTTAGCAGTTGTTGCCCTTGGACGACCTGACCGACGTCTGTCATCAACATTGCCTGTCTGACGGTAGCGTGACCACAACCTGCAAATCACCGAGTAACGCTGAGAATTTGAGCCACTGCAGTCTGTCTGTTGCCAGCTTCCAACATGCCAACGGCACGTAAACGTTTGTCACGTGTCATTCTACGCATACCTCAAAAGTTACGTTTCGACCAGAAACTATTGATGAACGAGTTTATACCAAGGAAAGAACGATGAGACCTCCGAGAAAGCCCGTCCAGTACAAATGAAAATTTCAAAACGTACCCCACAGACATTAACGCGGCGCTCGTGCGAAAAACCTGTACGAAGTTTTCGTGGGCCGGTGACATTTATGATCCACACTAAAGTTGGTAAGATATTAATGTCTCCAATTACGCGTATTCAATACCATTTTCCGAAAATATCAACATCAGTTTGGATATCCCCAACTTTTTTTTAATCCTATATTATTATTATTATTATTATTATTATTATTATTATTATTATTATTATTACAGTTATGATCAAGGGAGCGATACAGCAATTTATCGTATTCAGTTATTTCATCTAAGATATCTTTTTGCTCAGTTAGTAGTTGACCATTGTCTTTTTCTAGTTTGGTTATTGACCTATTAACAAAGTTTCGTTTTTCTAACTGAAGAAAGTATTTACATGGTTTTCACCGTTCTCTTACCATTGGGTCCGTGACCTTACAAACATATCGTCTAATTTGGCTTTTCTAATCTCTTCCATTTCTGCTTTACGAATTCGATTTTTTCCTCATTATCATGAGCAGTTTCGTTTTCCTCTAGTTTTCTGATTTGGCTGATTAAATTTGATTCGGTTTTATTTCTTTCACGTTTAAGTTTGGATGCAAATTGTATGGTTGAGCCTCGTATTTCCATCAATAGGGTCTCAAAAAACAGTTGATCGTTAATGCTGAACTCTTCGCCATCGGACTGGTTTTGCGTTGTGTGCTGTTTCACAACACTGCTTATTTTTCTTTGATAAGATTTACGTAATCTACACTCCTTAGTAGGGAGTTGTTAAATTCCCAAAAGGAACTTTTGTGGAGAAAATCACTAAGTTTCAAATGTAACGAAATTGCCGAATGATCGGTTCTGTATCCAGGTTCTATGCGACATGTATCAACGAGACTGCATAAGTGACAAGATGTGAGAAAGAAGTCCAGACGGGATTGCTTTATTGGGGATTTACGTCTCCACGTATAGCGTTTTACATCTGGATTGTTCACCCGCCAAGTATTGATAAGGTCTAATGTGTCAATCATATTTAAAATCTCTCTCCTAGCTAGCTCTACTAGAACCCACATAAATTGACTGTTGTGATGATTTTGTTTATTTATAACCACGGGAAGGGGGTAGGGGGGGAGGCTGAAGCGCCCACTTGACAATCAAAAAACATCAATGATTCTTCAGAGAAGGCGTTTGAATCACTGTAACTCCCATCAATGGGAACTCACAAATCCAAATTTGAGCAACCCGTATATCATTCATTTTTCTAAGATTCAGTTGCTATCGAAAAAATAAGGCCTGGATAACCAGTATTTTCATTAATACTAAAACAAGATTTTTAAAGTTTTTCCTCATATTGGATTAGGTTAAAATTCGGGCTCCAATATGGGTGTCGTATACAAAACACAAACAGATCCTGACAGAAGATTTTTAAACATTATTCCTCATATTGCACCAAGTTAAAATTTGAGTGCCCATAGGAAGCCCAAGTATTAACCTATGGATTTGGATTGAACAAAAATTAATCTGATCCCCATCCACCCTCCCCCACCCATGGATACTGCATACGAAATATAAAAACTCCTGACTGGGAGTTCTGGAGAAGAAGAGTTTTAAAGAATATTCCTCATTTTGCACTTGGGGACTCCAAATATGAACACTGGGGCGTAATGTGAAAAAAACCCGAATCAGCCCCCCCCCCCCCTCTCCACCCCAACAAAGTGTATACTAAACATAAAAAAGACCAACTTGCAGATATGAACAACATTATTTTTAAAGATTTCATCTCATATTGCGCGAAGTTTAAATTCGGGCTCCTATAGGGAGTCCAAATATTAACCTAGACACATGGTTTGAAGAAACTTAAATCTGATCCCCCAAGCATGTCACATACCAGATATCAAAATATTGACTGGGAGTTCTAGAGAAGAACATACTTATAGAATGGACTTGCTTGAACAATTTAAAATCTTGTCCCACAAGAATGTTGTATTCCAAATATCAAAAGAATCTGACTGGCGATTTTGGAGTAGAGGATTTTAAAAGAATATTGCTCACATTGCTCTACGTTAAAATTTAGACTCCCACAGAGAGCCCAAATATGAATCCAGGAAATTGCTTTCAGCAAACTTGAATCTGACGCCACTAAGGATGTTGTTCAACATATATCAAAACATCATGATGGTGGTTCCGGAGCAGAAGATTTTTAAAGCCGTTTCCAAAATCCGAGCTCCTGTATGGGGCCAAAATATGAACCTGAGACTTGATTTGAACAAACTTGAATCTGATCTCCCTACGAATGTTGTATACCAATTATCAAAATATTCTTACCAGTGGTTCTAGAGAAGAAGGTTTTTCTAGTTTTTTAAAAACATGCTGACTCGGCGTTTTCTCCATTACCAACAGTGTTGAAATGGGTACCTCCCGTGTGGAGCCCAGATATTAACCCGTGAACTTAATTTGAACAACTTGAATCTGCACCCCCCCCCCCCCCATCCCCTAGGGATGTTGTATACCAAATATCAAAATATTCTTACCAGAGGTCTGGGGAAGATTTTGTTTAATTTTTAAAGGAACACACCGTTTTCTCATTACCAACAGTGCTAAAATGAGTGTTTCCTAAATTATTCACCTAAAGACTTGATTTGAACAAAATTTAATCTGTCACCCTCGGGATGCGGGATACCAAATATTAACAAATTCTGATTAGTTGTTTCGAAGCATTTGTTTTTAAATGATGATTCGACACTTTTTCAAATTCCTGTACCCTATGATATATTAGACTGCAATTTTTGCCCATTCAGTTCTGTTCTTCTGGTCCTAAAGATGCCACATACGAAATAAGAATTTTCTGTTCCGTGATATTAGTGAAATATGGGCGCTTGAATTTTTTTCTATTTTCAGCTCCTGAGGTTTCCACGAGAGTGCTGGACATTTTTTTAGCGTGAACCAAATATTTATGATTCAATAGTGCTTCGTATCAAATTTGGTATCTGAAAATTGAAAATGTGGGCGTGGCTAAAAACTTGCCCCTCACAGAACAACTGTAAGTATTGCCTCTCAAACTATTCTTGAACAAATTGCAGTGCATACCTCAAAAGAAAACAAAATGCCAAATATCAATCCATTTCATCCATGAGATCACTGGAAGAACATTTTTTTTTTAATTGAAGCAATTGTCCCTCACCCCCTCCCGATTGGCGTGACAACTTGATTTGAATATAATCATATTGCAACCCCATGGGCAACCGTTCCTTAAATTTTCTTTGAAATTGGTTATATGGTTTCGTAATAAAAGCAATAGACACACCCATCTCGCTGGACGACGGACGGGGGTGATCACTATAGCTCATTCTGACTGAAGTCGGGTGAGCAAAAAGAAATTATGGAATATCTGTCAAGAGTGTTCAACGCAATGTCAGTGTTTTCATTTTGAGTTTACAACATTGCAGCTCCGACAATCTACGCTGGTTAGTGACATCACGCGAGCCTCGTTTGGGACAGGTGTGATATGCCTTTGGAAAAGTTGAAACTCGTTTTCCAGGCAACCAGCATTGATTACCAAACTACATCGGTATTGGGAACTATTTATGAAAGACAAATAATAAAGAGGCAGAACGGCATTCGCGTTCGAACTGTCATTTTTTACCGCATGAGATTGATTTTGGGATAATATTGAACGAGAAACCGAAGGCATATGCTGTTCTGTATTTACTGCCCACAGTTTACTAACATATTAGGCCATCAACCAGCTCAGAGAATGGGCGTGTTAAATAGTCCGCGAACGTGATCCGTATTGTTCAAGTATAATACCAAAAAAAAATATTGTTCGTCTCGGTTTCTGCAGAAAAAGCGTGTATTTTATGAAAATAAAAGCATAGGCGTGCAATAAATAGTGTTACTATGATGAACATGTGTGTGTGCATTGCCGATACCGAAGGTCAAGGCGATATATCCTCACTGACAAGAACGAGTCTTAGATACAAGCTCATATACATACAGGCCACGATGAATTTAGCTGTCAGTACTGTGCTTGAATACACGAGGGAACAACGACAGAACAACGAAATAATGGACCTTGTTGGTTGTTAACGTCAATGAGCATGTTTGTGCAAGAATCGCCCACCAAATACAGGTTTGTATTAGGGTCATCCAATATAAGATGTATGACTGACTAGAACTTCGATACATGCTTATAACATAGAGTAGTATGTCTGTATACATTTCCGAAAAGCTTCCACCAGCGATATTGAAGGGGAATCACAAGAAACATTTCCCCTTACATCCCACTCCTGTTTTTAACCAAGGAAATCCCGTTATATACTAACGTTTACCATAATGAATGATCTATTCACTGAATACATATCTTTTTTTTGAATTCAGGTGCATTTCTTACAAAAAAGTCCATAAGATCCACAATGTTCAGAAGGCTCAGAATGCTCAAAACAAAGCAAACTGTTTTAGTGGAATTGATAGCGTAGGGAAAAGGTAAATATGTTTAACTATTTATTACACCCTTTTCGTACATGTGCAAGTCATGCACAAAGCACATACCATCTATGGTTCAGTTAGAACTCGAGAGAAGCCAATTATGTTTTAAAGGCAAACATGAGTTTTTTTTAGCTATTCAAGAATATTTTGTTTTGCAGTGTTTTTAATTAGTCGCATAAAGTAAAGAATTAAATCATTTGTGAAAGAACTTAGCTTCCTGAATGCGTGCACGTGAAGAGAAGAACTACCATTATACCTCACTGAAGGACATTTTAGTAGTTTACAAGAACTATAGAACACGCTGTGCCACTGGGTGCTCATCATCAGTACGATAATGACAACTGATTTTCGTAACAACCTGGCACTCGACGCATCACAGAAGTATTCTCAGCTGCATTCCGGATTTTATGGAGCGGGCCGAATGTTAAAATAGTGGTGTATGTTTTTCTCCGACAAAATAAGCATGGCTTATGCAAAGACTAATGTTTTTTAATGGTTCGGTTCAGTTTATATTATTAATTATTGTGTCTGTTCCAGGGTGTATGGATATTTACAATGATTTGAAGTGAGGCGCAGTTAAAGGTTGAATCTATTTTCAAACAAGTGTAAGAAGACACGGATAACGATTTTGTTTCCTAACTAGAGTCCCTGTATACTGATGAGTAGGCGGGGGAAGTATAAATGGATTTTAACCGTGTGATATATAATACAGAAGGAAGACAAATTTTGACAAAATTACATTTTAATGAACCAAAATGACTGAATGATTATTAACTACTCATTAAAATATAGTTCCATTTGTGACTTAACTTTCTGACATAGTTAAAAGAAAAGTAAAGGCATGGTGTTGATTATTTCTGCAAAACAACATGCATTGTTAATCTTAATTCATATTCTATTATCATAGGCTATTTCATGAGCTTTTTTTAAAAACCTAACAATATCGTCTGCACATTTACACCAGAGAGCACCAAGGTGTAAATATTCCAAGAGCGTGAGGGCAGTATTTACATCGCACACTTCAGCCAATCAAATCACTAGGGCGATAGGATGGTAATTCAATTTAATGTGTGATACAGCCAGACCGGTCAGGCCGCACCATCTCCCAAAAAACATTACGGCCCTCACGTCATGATTAGGACCAATATTAACTTTTTGAGCCCGAATGTCCGTTTTTGTATCCCAGAATTGTGATACAACTGAAATTCATAAAGTAGATAATATATTTATTGGTATTTAATGTCACTTTCTGCATATGTGGCTATCTTATGACCGCAACATATGTATGAGGTAAAATGAGCCAATCTATTATACCTGTACTACCCATTTTAGACGACTTCCACCACAGGAGTTGATTACTGAGACATATTTTACCAGTAAAGCACAGCTGGTTTACCACAGCGAACAAGCACTACTCGACTTCCCGGGGATCCTGCGGGAGGCATAAAGTGGATAGTTGCTCAAATAATTTGAATGGTAGACAGCAATTGAAAATATTAATTGGTTTACCCCCAAATAAAGAATATGGACTCTTCCAATTGATGCCATTGAACCAACTTGGAAGATACTATCGGCGTCCAAAAGGTTATCTTGTAACATTTCAGTTTTATTTTAGCCTAACATGAATAGTTATAAGGTAATCGTGATCTGGGCACCCGACGTCCTCGCATCACCCCGCAACAATGATCAGCAGTCCTTCATATTTATTAGCGACCGATCCTAAAATGACAGGCCGCTGATAATCTGTAGCGAGACAACAATAAAGCATAACGTTCTCAAATAATTTGTTATAGTTATATTATAAACACAATTGAAAGAAGACTGATTAAATTTGAAAAATCCTTTATCAAAACTCGAAGGTGTATTATTAAATTCTGTCACATAATTGTCCGCTACGAAGACTTGGTGGCTTGGTAGTGGCAGGGATTTTCGTGATAGTTCATGAAATTCTACATTTTGTTATTGTTGTCTACAAACTTGGGGGAGAAACAAATCTCATCATTTATTACTTCTCCCCCCTCATGGACAATTCATTTCAACCCTCTGAACCCCAATGGTATATTCCATGCCAATTCAGTGGCATCAGTTCCATGTGTCCATATTCGTTATTCGGGGATTGACCAACTAATATTTTCAACGTGCATCCTTGGGGCTGCACGTTGAAAATATTGATTTGTCTACTGTAGAAATTGATGAAGCAACCCAACCATCTACGTTATCATTTCAAGTCACATCACTATCATGGGCCGGAAAAACGGTCTCTTGGGTCTAAGCGGTTAAAATATGAAATACACTGCATGAGATCTTCCTAGTGAGCACTTTTTGAATACAAAAATAGAAAAACGTTTAACTGGTCTTAAGAGTGAAGATAATGTAAGCTCTAAACATTCAGATCGTAATCGGCGTGTGTAACCTTAACTGCAAGTGACTGTGCTCTTGATTTTCAACACTCGGGTGCGAAGCGTTGATTTCCCATTGTAATTTTTTTCACGAATAGAACAATACATTTCGCACTCTTTTTAGAATTTGACTTCAAATAATGGTTTTGGTTATTTAGAGACAAATTATAAATAACGATGTTCTTTTTTATTTCATTTCTATTTGCCTGCAATGTACTTTTTTGTAGACTTTGTTGGCCGAAGGCTCAGACGTGTGACGTCGTACAATGAATTGAATAGCTTTGGATAATGTACGGATCATGGTAAAATTGTCATTTATCTTTTCTTCGTTGACACACCACCCTTTATGTAAGCGTTGTGTGTAAACAAAAAGGTGGGAGATTTAGAGAATTACAAGATGGCGATGCTTAATTTTGACAGCTAATTTGAGGGTCAAAAACCACATTATAAAGGAGAAGTGTACATGCATCAATATTTGTCAACTTGTTTGGTTTGCACATTACAGCGACTAATGCTGAATGCGACATTCTTCTTGCAAGCAAACGAAAACAATTGTTTTTTGAAGGTTAGTCCTTAAACCTCGACATGACCCATACTTCACACCAAAATGTGCAGGATATGGCATTTCTTGATGATTCCGTGAAAACTTTTCAGTTACACAAGTCAGGGTCATAAAGTTCAAAAATCAGGAATGGAGAGAAGAGCGGTAATTATGTCGTTTTAACGGGTCCGGTGGCTCAATGGTAGACTGCTGGACTTCCCGAGTTCGATCCCCGTCCGGGACGACCCTCGTCGTGTCCCTAGGCAAGGAACTTTATCTCGGTTGCTTACATGGGGGCAAGATAACGCCAGGCACTACGGCGTACTGCATGTCGCTGGTACACATGTCTTCAACCGCCGTAACCCTGCTTGAGCGGAGCGTGAACAGAGTTAGAATGTTGAGGAGCTGACAGTTGCTCCGGCGTACTGCAAGTCGCTGGTGCACATGTCTTCAACCGCCGTAATCCTGCTTGAGGGGAGCTAGAACAGAGTTAGAATGTTGAGGAGCTGACAGTTGCTCGTCGATGCTCGGTGGTTCTCTCCGGATACTCCGGTTTCCTCCACCCGTAAACCTGTCACGGTCACGATTAGCCATTGTGCATAAGTATGTGACCTTAAACACCAATAAATAAATAAATAAATAAACAAATAAATGAATAAATAAATATGTCGTTTTAACAGATATTTTTCCCTGATACCTCTTCTCAAACATTATTCTTGTACCTGAGACATCACATCGCAGATCCAAGTAACTTTAGCTGGAGACTACTGTGTAATCATATCCAATAAACTGATTTTTGAAATCTGCAAAGAAACGCCCAATTATATGCTAGTTTGGGGAAATTCATAAAATGAGCGCATGTTTTCTTAACAAAAAATTAGGTTATTATCACCATGTGGGTTTCCTAGATGGTGTGCTGAAGTAGAGACCTCGTCTCTGGCCATATATCGACGAGGCCATTAGGACCAGTCGATATATGACCCAGAGACGAGGTCGATATTACTCCCCTTCTCGGCTTCTTTGCATATATTTTGACAATAATTCAGTGTCTACAAATTGATTTTCCATGAATGAAGATCACGACGTCATGGTAATATGTTCTTGCACTGTGCATGTCGTAATTCATTCATTGTTCTACTTATACTATAACCGCCGAAGTGAATAATAGTGTTTCATATCATAATGGCAAAAATGATGTCGTCTAATTTATTCCGTTGAGTTGGTGATTTATTTGTCATTTAATTACTGTTATCAAAACAGTGACCTCGGCATGTGTAATCAGTACTCGATGAGAACAGATAAGAATCTTCAATTGAATGGAATGACCGTGCGTGCTGTTGCTGCCCCCAATAAAGATTTGTATTTGGTCTAGACATTTACTTGCATTGTGGAAAATGCGTTCTTGTTATAAGATATGCTAGTATTGCTATCATAAGTGCAGCTAAGAGCATATCCATCTCCCCTTCCGTGCTTTCGAAGAAATGTGAATAACAATACAATACAGTCGCCATCCCGAAAGCCATGATACATCATAGAAATACAGGACCTTACAACATTCGTGTCTTTGTATATCTCTCCTTCGCTTGTGCTGTTTCATTGGAACATTTTTTTTCAAGCAATGATCTGAGGGAATGTTTTTGTTCCGTTATTATGTTGGAATTGAAGACGAGAGCCGAGTACACTGGATTGAAAATAGAGTACCTCTAAATGAGTCACACTTCCATATGAGAACGATTAATCGAGGTCGCTAAAATCGATTCGAGCCGAGGTTTTATCGAGACTCCAATAGAATTTTATGGAGGAGGTTTATAAACTGTGCATGTTACTCACAATGTTATACAGATATATATTTTTCGTATCCTAGTTATAGATGTTCCAATCAATATGTATTAAACTTGCATTGAAGACATTAAGATATCAACACAAAAGGTGGAACTACATGGCTGTAGTGATTCTTCATTCCTAATGGTAATGTCATTAACAATTCGGTCAAATCAAGTCTTGCTTGAGTAAAATTCCCTATGCTGATTCCTAGAAAATGGAATGAAATGTGCATGGTATTTGTTTTTAGATTTTTTTAGATTCCGTCGTTAGGAATATATCAGTTGGTTGGAAAGGCGAACTATAGGTTCGCGTTTTGGACGAACAGAAATATTTCAGACGAGTGAACCTAAACATAGACTATGGAGAATTTCATGGCTACACTGGTTCCCGACCATACCGGCATCGAATTTTCCTCACATAATTTGACTGGTGGATTGAGAGCTTGGGCGAATTTGAGTTCCATTAAAGAGATCAGAACGCGTTGTTGAAAATATATTGCAGTTGTACTGGAGAGTTTCACTGAAACTACGAGACCGTGTATCACACGTTGTCTGTCCACAGATTACAAAATGCACTTTTGGATGCAAGATTGTGATACAATTACATCCATTCGCTTCAAAAGAATGAATATTCTCCTGATTTTGAACAGCTCAAACAAGCAATTCAATAATAATCGGTTTCCAGTTTACCTCTAAGGTGAGGCAGGTCTGCTCAAGTAAGTGCAAAACATTGAATTATTTGCCAATTCCGTTTTCGCAATCACCCGCTGTTGAGCTAATCTGGACTAAGATAATTAGTAGGGTGAAAAATCAGGCGAAAAAATTCAATTCGTTCACTCTCTCCTTAAGACGTCTAGAATTCTTCTATTCTATCGGAGCAACAAAACGCGCACACCTTTTTGAAAGAATGTTCTACGGCTTTTGTAGCTTACAGTTTGATTACACTGTGCCTTACGTGTTATAGTTCGGGGATCGTTGGGCAGCGCTAAAACACTACGGGAAGGATTTTCTACCGGCCTGAAATTTGCCATGTCTGAGAAATTGATCAAGTACTGGAGAACTTTCATCGCCATGGGCTGAAACTGTGCTAGTGAGTAATGGATACATGCACAATGTGTCACAATATTTACTATATTTACAACAAATTTTAGTTATTATTGACCAAAAACAAGTGCCGAGATTAAAAAGTTGAAACCATGTAACTAGTTTTCGTGCCAGGTAAACACCGTGACGTTTGATGAAGTGAAAGCTATTATACGTTGTGACTACAGTAACAGCATACAGCTACACATCATCAAATGTCATCGATCGGATGAAACACCAAGTTGAGGAGACCAGACTGAGTGGAGACGTTTTTTGCTGATGTTCCAGCAATCCAATTGTATAGAGATCGGTGGTTCCATTGCGCTTGCATTTTGTTATATGAACAAGCCACAGTTTGATTACACGCCTGTTCTATGAAACACCCATCTAAAGCAACACTAAACCATGCGAAAAATTAAAATCTGTTCCGCACATATGTGTGGAACGAAAATCGTTTACGGACTATTTTTAAACAGAAGCGAAATTTCACTGGGATTTTCTACAAAATCGTGCATCCCAATGACAATTTGAATCGCTAGCGATAGCTAAAAATCCAACCGTGAGTTCCAATGTGTTCTATGTGCCATTAGGCTCATAGAACACGTTGGCACTAAAGGGACGAAATAGTAACAAGGGTTCCTCCGCAAATTTGGTTGGCTGTAAAATGTGTTCCTTTTGTTGATAGTTGTCAAATGAATTGCTGAGTGTTCTAATAATTGTTTTTATAGACGCGAAGGCGTGTAATAAACACAGATCGACACACGTGTGTGAATGGGTTAATCGATATGGCACTTGTGTCATCGCAGAAGGATAACACTCGAGGCCTGTGGCCTCTCCTTTTATCCTTCCGCGCGGGCACTCGTGCCATATCGATAAACCCATTCACACGCGTGTGTCGTTCTGTGTATTTCTTTCCTACCGTCCTTCCCCATCTTCTTTCCATTTACGTCCAAGTGATATCAGCAAAATATACGGACATTTCAAAACGATATTTTTATTCCTCGATCTTTGGTCAAAGATGTATCAGAAACCAGTAAAGCTCGTCAAAGACCACTGAAACGTTTCTTGTCGAACATTTTACTCTTCTGGTCAAGATAACGTTATAAAATCATCATAGCGCGGATGGACTATTTATTTATTTATTGGTGTTTAAGGTCACTTATTTCTGCACAAAGGCTAATCGTGACCCTGGCAGTTTTACGAGTGGAGGAAGCGGGAATACCCGGAGAGAACCACCGAGCATCGACGAGCAACTGTCAACTCTCGACATAATTGGGCGTTTCTTTGCATATTTCAAAAATCAGTTTATTGGATATGATTACACAGTAGTCTCCAGATAAAGTTATTTGGATCTGCGATGTGATGTCTCAGGTACAAGACTAATGTTTGAGAAGAGGTATCAGGGAACGATATCTGTTAAAACGACATATTTATTTATTTATTTATTGGTGTTTAAGGTCACATACTTATGCACCATTGCTAATCGTGACCGTGACAGGTTTACGGGTGGAGGAAGCCGGAGAGAACCACCGAGCATCGACGAGCAGCTGTCAGCTCCTCAACATTCTAACTCTGTTCAAGCTCCGCTCAAGCAGGGTTACAGCGGTTGAAGACATGTGCACCATCGACGTGCAGTACGCCTTGGTACACTGCGTAATCGTGCCCCCATGTAGGCAACCGGGATAAAGTGCCTTGCCCAAGGACACAACGCGGGTCGTTCCGGACAGGGATTGAACTCGGGACCTTTAGCATAGAAGTCCAACAGTCTACCACTGAGTCTCCGAGCTCGCGCGGATGGAAAGACTTTGTTAATGGAAGGGTGAACGATTGTCGAATAGTAAGTCCTATTCAGGAGCTTAGGCGTGCCTGTGCATATTTCCTTTAAATGTCAAACAATGTAGAACGACTCAAAACATACAAGATGCAACGTCTTTTCCTCCGTAACAGTTAACTACAAATTGAAGCGACACCTTGTTCCTTGTAAACAGCATCAATGAGAGAAGAATTTGCAAGAAATCGGCTCATCGCAAATCTGCAGTAAAAAGAAGTGTTCTACTGGGTCGACCAAGCAATCTTCTTAAAATTATTCGACATTTGTAAAATCTGAGTAAATCGACAAATGACACAAAGCATAATCGTTTGTATAAGAAATTAAGATTAAAATTTGTTCATTTGCAAAGGATGAACAGAAGACATTACATAAAAACAACGTTACAAATAGGATTCCGAACAAGAAAATGGCACAATCTAACAGGTCACCGTGCCCTATTTCTCTTTCTAAACACCGATAATGTACCCTTCCATGACTTGAACGTAGATTATCCAAAATAGAACCCATAACGCTCCACCCCATCGTCAAATACATTTCGCGGCCACAAGGTGCAAGTAGCCGAGGTAAAAAAAACTTGCTGTCAGCAATACTGTCAATGGTAAAGAGGCTGTTAAGATAAGAGTTAAGGATGCTTTTCCTTGAGGAGGAACGAGAAAAATGAAAAAGTGAGAATAATGACACATTCAGATGACAAGCACGATTTTTAGAATCAAACCCAACTGACAATGACCTTTCCAGAATGAAATGTTTATTCCAGTTCACTAAAATGGATTGGACGTGTCCATACTAAATCAACGGGGTAGGACAATTAACAATTTTAACCTCCGGCCCCTGTATGTTACATAACTCGATTGGTCGGCGCATTAACCCTTTACCCAACGAACACGATTCTAAAATTTGTTATTATGATTATTTTTGTCTCATTTTAAAAAAACAAAACAAAATCAATATCATGTGTCCCTCATTGGAACGACCGCGGCGAGCTAGTTCCAGTGAGCGTTCACATGATATAGTTTAGTTGAAATGTTTGAAAAATATTTTTTTCCAACTGCTCAGTTTGTAGATTACGCGGGCGGATTCGGCGATACCTTGGGTAAAGGGTTAAATCTTGTAATCAACTTTTTAATATTCTACGTTTAACACTCATGATGGTCCTTGATCTCAAAACCAACTTCCGTTTTCAAAAGATAATCTTAGTCAAAATACATTTTGATTGCATTATTATTATTAATATCCTCAACTATGTATGCCCCAGTGAAGCGTTCTTGGAGCTCTGGCCTTCACATTATAAACGCTCTGTCCACGTAAGGGCTGTTCATTGAGCCATTAAATTGGGATTTATATTGAGATGGCAACTGCTTTCTGACGAGTGTAATGAAGAGCACATTGCAATCTTAGTTCCCAAAGCAGTTATAACCCTTTACCCAACGTAACGGCCAAAACCGGCCAACGCTATTCTCAAAAACCGCCAATTAATTTTCATTATATTTTCATTTTTTGTCTCAAAAACATAGGTCATGACCCCTCATTGGAACGAGCTCGTTGAGCTCGTTCCAATGAGGGGTCATGGGAGCGCGGTGGCTCAGTAGGTAGAGGTGCAGGCTGCAAGCTGAGTGGTCCTCATTTCGAATCCCACCTGTGGCAACCGCGTTGTGTCCTTCGGCAAGACACTTCATGTCCATTGCCCGCGTGGGGACACGATGACGCCGTGTACTAAGGCGTACTGCACGTCGATGGTACGCATGTCTTCAACCAATCTAACCCTGCCTGTGCTGTAGTGCGGAGTTACGATGTTGGGGAGCTGGCAGCTGCTCGTCGTTGCTCGGTGGTTCTCTCCGGGTACTCCGGCTTCCTCCACTCGTAAAACTGTCGCGGTCATGATTAGCCATTGTGCATAAATATGTGACCTTAAACATCAATAAATAATAATAGTAAATAAATGAGGGGTCATAACCTATGTTTTTGAGACAAAAAATGAAAGAAAGTAGTTGTTCAAGAATTTTTTTTACAGGTGTCGTCTGTTTTTCACGTTAGGTAAAGGGATAAAGAAAATATAATTTGATGATAAATGAAATAATCACAGCGCATTGTTTTTCACTGCATACACCGCAGTGCATTAACAACATATTCGTGTATTTAGGAGTCAATACAAAATGAATTTATAATAGAAGGGAAACACGTCGTGTTGGCATTTAGTTATTTTATGTCAGTAAGTTTAGAAGTCTTAGCTGTAAATCTTGAAAACCTTCTGACATTTTATAAAACAAACTCGTATGAAATACAGCGAATATTCACACGTCTGTATTTACACGTCTTCTATATATAGGTGTACAACATGACTACTCATCTTCCAATGAGAAATGTTCTAACGTGAAGATCGATTAGATTTTTTATTGAAACACAAACTTGGAATATCATCTAAGTCGAGGCATGCATTGTTTGTTGTCTTTTCCCGTGTATTAGTTATACAAGGAGATTACTTATGTCAGTACCGCTTGTTTGCAAAATGTATTTCTTGCACAGATGTGTTAACTTGAGTGTACCTGTACTTCTTGAGTTCAAAAATAAAATAACATAGCCCAGTACTCTAAAACATTTACAATTGTATTTTCTAGAATTGTATTTTCTAGTTATGACTTTCAATGGGTTTAAATGAACCATTAGCATTTTCAAAGATTTGACAATTTGCCAGTTGCCAAATTGCGATGTCTTTTAAAATACTAATGATTCATTTTAGTCAGTTATATTAAAGGGTACAAAATACAATTCCAGAAAATGCAACTGTAAAAGTTTTATAGTATTTGTCTCAGGTGGGGCGTTTGCAAGAGCGTTAAATGCACGATTTACACAATATTCAATTCTTGATTCTATTTTCTATGCTTCAAAATGATAGAACCTTCCACACTGATCTCTATTCGACTGGACTGCTGGAACGCTCATCGATCACACAAAGAAGAGTGTCTCAGTCGCCGCCATCTGATGCTATAAATAAGCAATACTCAACAACAACAAAAATTTCTCGACGGTTTTCAATTTTCCGGCGCCTCGCAATCGCTGATCGCGTTTTACCCCTTTGAACCCGAAAGGCCGCTTTTCCGGCCCTGGATCGCGTGATACGATGAATTCTATAAGTAGATAGTTGTTCAGTTGTTTTCTGTGGTAGGCCAATCAATATTTTCAACGTGCAGTCCCCAAGGCTGCGCGTTGAAAATATTGATTGGTCTTCCCTAAGAACGAATATAGACGCTACCAAATTAATAATACTGAGCTGGTGTGAAAGATACCATCAGGGTTTAAAGGGTTAAAGAATATACTATGGTGTCTAAAAAGCATAACATAACATACTTTATTCATACCATATGAATATATAAACTTTGGTCTTTCGACCATTGGATGAAGCATATAAATATGTACGTTGCGCATGCGACATGTGCACAAAGCCTTGCAATTCTCACCACCCCACCCCAACCCAAACCTACTATTTTAACCTTTGACTTCTAAGCTCCCAGAGCGGAAATACCCATCTCTCAGTAGATGTACCAAGACAGATTAGTCCAGCGTAAAATGTGGGAAGGGTCGAAAAACATCCACATCGCAGCAAACAGTTGCAGACTGCGGATGCCATTCCATCCTCATAACATTCCGTTAAAAAATTCTCTTTGTAACTCGAAACTGGAACGAAAAGTCCTCTGTGCTGGACAAATGAATAGTCTGATGATGCGCACATTTTTCGCGACAATACAACTTGAATTTTTACAACATAATTTAGTTATTACTGACAAAAAATAAGTGCTTAGAGTGGAAAGTTGATACCGTGTGTTACACCCATAAATGTAATAAACGGCCATAAATGTAATAAACCTACAATCTGTCATAAATGTCATAAAAAGTGGTCATAAATGTAATAAACGACCATAACTGTAATGAACTGTAGTTAATGTAATAAATTATCTTCCTTTTGCAATCAATATCTTCGAAGGGAAATAATATGAATTTCCAGTGCCGAAGTAGTCTCAGTATCATAAAACTTGATGCTGAGGTATAAAAACCGCCCTAAACATGTTTAGAACTGTTCCATACATCTTCGGAGACTAAACTTCACCTGCCGTAAATGTAATAAAAAAGTGATCATAAATGTAATAAACGGCCATAAATGTAATAAAAAAGTGGTCGTAAATGTAATAAACGGTCATAAATGTAATAAACTGTCATAAATTTAATAAACTATCTTCCCTTTGCAATCAAAATCTTCGAAGGAAAATTATATGAACTTTCACTGTCGAAGTAATCTTAATATTACATAAACTTGATGCTAAAGTGTTAAAAATTTGCCCTTGGGAACTGCTTCACACACTGTCCTTTGATAAAAATTGGGTAAAAAATGTAATAAGCTTGTCAAGGTGATAGCTCAAATTCACGATTTTATTGTTGAAAAGTGTATAGTTTTTTCTAATTTTCCTCATCGAATGTAAGAATGGTTATATCTGGAACTCAAAAAACCCTGTTCATCAAGTAAACCCGCTGTATATTTAATCAGATATAAATCAGTGAAGACGCAATAAGATGATGAGTTTAATGAAGCATTAAATCGCAGATGGGGCGGGGGCAGTCTGGGGCTTAAATAAAATCAATTATCTAAATTAGAGATGCAATTTAATGTAAGCATAAATTAAAAATACATTAACTATGCGCGCGTTTGATTCCTTTTTTTAGAAAGATGATCTTAATGTCTTGGTAAATTACGATCGGCTAATTATTAGTACCGCACATGGATATCAAGTCGTCTGTGTTGGCCATCATTTTCGGCACGGGTCTGAAAGAAGTTTCAACGTTTAGCGATGATGAGATTTTCAAAGGACCTGAAACAGGGTTTTTTATTAATACAAATCAATTGCGGTCAGTTTAAGTGAAGCTCTTAAAGGATAATGTATAATAACCCCAAATAGGAAATAAAAGTAGGGATAGGAAAAATCATTGCCGGTCTGGAGAGGCATATAGACCGCGTCGGGGTCGTAGGCGAAAGAGCTGGGGTCGGCCCCCCATGCTATAAGTTAGGCTGGTTAGGCGGCTGGGTGTCGTGTCGTTGCGAAAGTATGGGCACAATTGTAGACTAAGAGGAGCTACATAGAACTCAGATCCAGAATAGGAACAGTCCCGGGCCGACGGTTGGCCATAGATAAGAGTATGCTCAGAAGAGAAAGTTAGGAGCTACAACAGCTCATGATACTGACAGTCAGGTAGACGGCATTACCCGGTATAGAAGGCAAGCTATACAGAAATCGAGTAGGCTTGTCCTGTATGTACATTGGAGTAAGGTAACTAGAGGGAATCAGTTAACCCTCGAAGTAGCGGCTGTAGAGGAGAGGCGTCCAGTAAAGCGGCAATGCGTCAGAGGCCGGGCGACGGCACCGAAAAAGTGACATAACGCAAATTGTTTGTGAAAGGCGACCAGAGACACAATGTCTGTTGCAATCACTTTTGTTACAATAACCACTTTTTGTTACAGCTCACCACTTTTATTACAACAATTGCCCAATTTTGTTACAGCTCACCACTTCTGTTACAAAATCAACCACTTTTGTTGCAAAATGAGCTCACCACTTTTATTACAACCATCGCCCATGTTTGTAATAAAAAAACCTCGATCACAAATTTTGTTACAACAATCGCTCATTATTGTTACAATTTTTGTGTGAAAAATGAAGTAATCTGCTAGTAATGCGAGATGTGACGTTCAGTCATGATTATCGGGATCGCGGTTGCTCAGTGGTTAGAGCGTTGGTCTTGAGATCGGAAGGTTGTGAGTTTGATGCCTGGCCGGGGTAACTTGCGTCATGTTCTTGGACAAGGCACTTAATCCCAATTGCCCGCTTGGAAGCACGGTTGCGCCATGTGCTGAGGCGTATTGCACGTTGATACCACACATGCCTACAACCAATGCTAACCCTGCTCCTGTGGGATTAGTACGTCTGAGATTTGATAGTTACTCGCCGCTGCTCGGAGGTACCCTATGCGTACCCCGGCTTCCTTCACATGTAAAACTATCTTTGACACAATATGACCTCAGCTATTAAAGGGTCATAAAACACCAACAAACCAATAATGATTATCTAACCAAACCACTGTCGCGCATTTTCAGTAGTAATTCCACATCCTTGCTCATTATTGGTTGATATAGTAACCTGCCACCTTGCGACGGCATTGTCGTGGTGATATGTAGTGTACCTTGCGTATGCGCACATGCATATCTGAAATGGCACGTGCATATCGGTGCCAATTATAAGAGATTCCAACTCCTTGGATCTCAGTAGTATGCGATGTTGACGTCTTGCCCCTTTAGCGGGTTTTTATGCAGGTTCTCATCTGATGTCATCAGTGACTTTACCAGAAGGGGTCGGGTGAGGTTGCCATGGTAGCCCGCTGCGTGGCCATTTTGTGACGTCATTTTTGTGGTGACATGTGGACCCACTGCGCATTCACGGCGCGCGTTTCTAAGGCGACGCACTTTTCCGCCAACCATTTTGACTATAGGCGCCGCAATCCTGGTTGTTAGGGGTAGCACGTGGTTGCTATGGAGCCCACTGGCCTTCTGGATGGACAGGGATGGGTTCTGAGTGTGTGTTCGATTCAGGGGATAGGACATCGGATCACCTTAAACAACACAACAACGACCAAAACCTACCCCAACGGACCATTTATTGTACCGAAACCCCAACCAAAATACCCAAACGGACCTAGGTGAGCTTCGCCGCACGCGAGTACAAGAAGCCTATGGGGAGAAGACTCAATGTGGCGATAACTCCTAGCTTTCAAGGCCTCCGCTGCCCTCTTTGCCCCACCCCATGGCCTTCCCTGGCTCATAGCCATCACCCCATGGCCTCACCTTGCCCTCATAACCATCTAGTGAATATTTCCCGTATGAGGATAAGAGGTATATGAGGTGAGGCCTCAGTGATCATCTCCCCGTATGAGGATAAAAGGGGTGTGAGGTGAGGCCCAGTTCACTGGTGGAGAATGGGGCTTCTGGAAGGAGAGGGAAGGCGACGCAGTATTTGGAAGGGTCATCAGGACAGGTCCCCATGAATGACGAGGGAAGCTAGGAATAGGGTCACAGGGAAGGGTCACCGGGTCACACATGGATGGGATGGTGGACACGTGGGGAGGTTTTCTGGTCTACACCGGGTAATGCCGTCTACCTGACTAATATCATGAGCTGTCGTAGCTCCTAACTTCCTCTCCTGAGCCTACTCTTATCTATGGCCAACCGTCGGCCCGAACTGTTCCTATTCTGGATCTGAGTTCTGTGTAGCTCCTCTTAGTCTACAATTATGCCTATACTTTCGTGCTGACGCGACACCTAGCCGCCTATCTAGCCTAACCTATAGCATGGGGGAGCGACACCAGCTCTCGCCTATGCCCCGACGCGGTCTATATGCCTCACCAGACCGGCAATGATTTTTCCACAACCTATCCCTACTTTTATTTCCTATTTGGGGGTAATACATTGTCCTTTAAGTGTTTCTCTTGAACTAGCCCCAATCGATTTGTATTAACTAAAACCTCTTTTTCAAGTCCTTTGAAATTCTCATCATCGCTAAACGTTGATACTTCGGACAGACCCGTGCCAAAAATAATGGCCAACACAGACGACCAGATACCCATGTACGCTACTAGTAATTAGCCGATCGTAATCTACCAAGACATTAAGATTATCTTTCTAAAAAAAGACATCGAACGCGTTCAGAGTTAATGTATTTTTAATTTATGCACACATTAAATTGCATCTCTAATTTAGATAATTGATTTTATTTAAGCCCCAGACCACCCCTACCCCCACCCCACCCCATCTGCGATTTAATGCTTCATTAAACTCATTATCTTATTGCGTCTTCACTGATTTATATCTAATTAAATATACAGCGGGTTTACTTGATGAAAAGGGTTTTTCGGGTTCCAGATATAACCATTCTTACATTCGATGAGGACCAATAAATAATTAAATAAAGAATTCGATGAGCAAAATTAGAAAAAATATATACACTTTTCAACAATATAATCGTGAATTTGAGCTATCACCTTGACAAGCTTATTACATTTTTTACCCAATTTTCATCAAAGGAGAATGTGTGAAGCAGTTCCAAAGGGCAAACCATTAACACTTTAGCATAAAGTTTACGTAATATTAAGATTACTTCGGCAGTGAAAGTTCATATAATTTTCCTTTGAAGATTATGATTGCAAAGGGAAGATAGTTTATTACATTTATGACAGTTTATTACATTTAATTGCAGTTTATTACATTTACGACAGTTTATTACATTTATGACCGTTTATTACATTTACGACCACTTTTTTATTACATTTATAGCCGTTTATTACATTTTTGACCACTTTTTATTACATTTAAGGCAGGTGAAGTTTAGTCTCCGAAGATGTATGGAACAGTTCTAAACATGTTTAGGGCGGTTTTTTTTATACCTCAGCATCAAGTTAGATAATACTGAGACTCCTTCGGCACTGGAAATTCATATTATTTCCCTTCGAAGATATTGATTGCAAAGGGAAGAGAGTTTATTACATTTACGTCAGTTTTTTTACATTTATGGTCGTTTATTACATTTATGACCACTTTTTATTACATTTATGGTCGTTTATTACATTTATGGCCACTGTTTTATTACATTTATGGTCGTTTATTACATTGATGACCACCTTTTTATTACATTTACGGCAGGTGAAGTTTAGTCTCCAAAGATGTATGGAACAGTTCTAAACATGTTTAGGGCTGGTTTTTTTATACCTCAGCATCAAGTCGGATAATACTGAGGCTACTTCGGCACTGGAAGTTCATATTATAACACTTCGAAGATACTAATTGCAAAAGGAAGAGAGTTTATTACATTTACGACAGTTTATTACATTTATGGTCGTTTATTACATTTATGACCACTTTTTTATTATATTTACGACAGATTGTAGGTTTATTACATTTCTGACCGTTTACATATATTACATTTACGGTTGTAACAAGTAGTTTTCGTGCCAGGTAAACATAATGCTGTTTGATGGAGTGAAAGCTGTTTCGCTGTGACTACCGTCACAGCGTACAGCTTTCACATCATCAAATGTCATCGATGGAAGGAGTTACCACATTGATTGACTTGGTGCTATCTTGGGGGAGGGGGCCGGTAGACTGAGTTACGACGTTCTTCGGTGACGCTCTAGCAAACCAGTTGTATTGAGAACAGTAACCTTTAATGAAATACCTGATGGACTGCAGTTATGAAAGAGGATGTAATGTACATGTGTTAAGTGTTCTTGCTGGATTTATCGTGTTTTTACTTAACCCTTTTCACTCTATTTTATCAAATCGCCGCCACCAATAGAAAGCTCAGCCCACAGAGACAATCTCTGAACATGCCCAGTTTGGTGGTGAGTAGATGGTCGGGGTAGAAGTAAGAGAACACACACATCCACATAAATTTCTAGAAAAAAATTATTCGTTTTATCCCTTTACACCCAGTTCAACCTTTTTGGTGCACACGTATGGACACCCTACCAGTGACACTCTCTCGATTGCAGGTGACTACACATGCCCCCCCCCCCCACCCCCACACCTCAGTAACACTCTCGGGAATGCAGATGAGTACACATGCCAACTATTACTTCTATGGTATCGTCATTACCAAGGCCAGCAGAGAATTACGACCGGGAGACAATACTATAAAACGTTTACAATTGTATTTTCTAGAATTGTATTTTCTATCTATTAATACTATTAATATAAACTGACTAAAATGAATCACTAGCACTTTAAAAGATATGGCAATTTGCCAACTGGCAAATCGCCAAATCTTTTAAAATGCTAATGGTTAATTTTAACCCATTTAAAGACATAACTAGAAAATACAATTCTAGAAAATACAATTGTAAAAGTTTTATAGTATTGGCGCTGGGTTGCGATCTGGTCGTAATATTCTGTCCGCTTTCCTCCCCAGAAACAACGCTTTGGAATCAAACCTGTTCAAAAGCATTCACGATAACTTTGAATTTCAGTGAATATTTTCGTTTGCTTTTCTTGACCCGGTCCCGATGTCGCAATATTTCATTTATGAAATCTCGACTCACTGGTGTAAGTGTTTCGCGACCAGATCGCGATCTGATTGAGAAAGAGACCACTTTAGCGACCACAGTATTTATTACACGCCTGTTCTATGAAATCCCCATCTGCAGCAACACAAAACCCTGCCGAAAATGAAAATGCGTTCCGCACACATGTGTCGAACGGAAATCGTTGACGGCCTATTTTTGGACGATCACGTCATCCGTCAAAACTTAACATAACCTCCGCCTACTTGGAATTTCCGTTTGATCTACAATCAGGGTAGCCGCGCAGTTTAAGGGGTCGTCCAACTAACTTTGGTCAATTTGTTAACATTTTTACCAATGTCTTAGATAAGAGAAGAAAGGAAAGGCAAATTATATATCAAAATGATGAGTAAAATGCATAGAAAAGGCATTTTACATTTTTTTCGGGGAAAAAAGTGAATTTTATGATTCTGAAGATTAATTTGCCAAGAGCATAAGTAACGAACTCATAAAACCACAAAATGATCGGTAATTCAAAAGTCTTGTCCTCAATGTAATGATAACATACTACAGATTCGGAGAAAGCATTTTTATGACACACCCTCAGGTGTGTTGTGATGTTGTAATGCAATACCACCAACACAAAATTTGGATGTTCCAGATACGGTCATGTTGAATCCGGTCATGTGATTATAATGTGGTTCTTGCAGGAATATGCAGTTTGGGCGATCGTAAGAATGCAGGGTCGTGATCACGCCTTTCATTTGTTCGAGACAATATATGGGCGGATTTGCAAACAAGTTACAGAAAATACTTGAGCTGTTAATGTTATAACTGCAGATAAATGCTTTGAAATTCCCTCCACCGCCATCCAATATGTACTTTTGGTCTGTTTGTTGACGAAAATCTGAATCAGTGCGCACTAAAAAGAATCATCAAACGGAAATTCCAAGTTGGCGGGGTTATGTTAAGTTTTGACAGATGGGGTGATCATCCATCCAAAAAGAAACTGTTAACGATTTTCATTTTCCGCAGGGCTTAGTGTTGCTGTAGATGGAACCACTTGTAAACAAAAAATAACCGAGTGTATAAAATCGGGATTATACACATAATATAAAGCAATATTTATAAAAAGTAAGCTGAATGCTTCAAAAAACACTTCTTTCTCGAAGTAATGTTCCAAGTGAGCTGGAACTATATTGAGCGTGTTGATTTCCCCTGATGCTGTGAAGTTATTTACTTCTAAGTAACCACTGATCTCGGCCGTGACTAAGTTGATGTCTGTAAAGGACCGATGGAAGATGGGTTGAAAATGATGCATTCGCGCTTTTAAAATAGGGTGCGATTGGGCGATTCTGTAAATTTGGGTTTTCTTGTAAACAACCATACCAACATCATGAGGGTCGATCAGTGTCGTTTGTCATCGTTTTAAATTTCAAATACGGGTAGTTTTGACCATGCATTCGATAATTCGTTTGGGTTTGACAAATCTCTTTTTCCGGAAATTGTCTCCCAATTTGCATATCATAATAAACATAACAGCAATCAGCGTGGCCGCGATGGTCAAAACCCGAACGAATTATCGAATCCATGGTCAAAACTACCCGTATTTGAAATTTAAACAAATGAAATACACGAAATATTCGTATTTTCTTCAGTATCCGTGCCGAGTTGTTTATACACCTGACCCACCAGACCACATGCGTTCATTTTCTTTTTTAAGCATCACAGTGTCTGCAGATTTTTGTGGTATGAGAGGATGACAGAAGCCAAATATTTCCCTATCATCTATAAATTAAGTTAAATTGATTAATTTTGTTTATTTACTGAAATTATGAATTGATAAGGTGGGTGTGCTTGTTCTGATTATTATATTATATTTTATTATTATTATTATTATTATTAGTCAATTTATTGTAATTTGTGATTATACAGTAGCAAGCCTTGCAAATAAGCCTTACTAGTAGTCCAAGGCTATAGCAGATACACTAAATATCCTAAACCAATTGACTGGTGCAGGTTATAATATCCAAAGGTGAATGCCATGAATGTTGGTAATTGACCGTTTTCTCAGACTTTTTATGCGAGGATAACTCAAAAAACTTTTCATGACCTAAAGCATCCACACAACGTGTTGCACCAAAACATTTGAACTGGTCATGATGATAGACGCACTGCAAAATTATTTGCAGTCTTGCTTCATACATGTGTGGGAATAACACTGTGTGAGTGTTTCACTGATCATCCATACTGCACTTATTTATCAGCCCTGACTAATAGCTTGTGTTGATATGCGAGCAAATGGACTGACAGTAGTTTGTTTAGCCTGCCAGTCTCAAACCTGGGTAAAGGATGAGAGCAGTCGTTATGTGTAATATAGTAGAATTGAACATGTGGTTGCATACTTACACCTTGTCACTCGGGGAACTAACAGAACATTCTGCTGACACTTTTACACATCTTTGTCTCTGTCTCTCTAGCTGCAGCTTCAGTATTTGTCCATTGTCCATTGATAAGCATAAAGTGTATATGTGCATTTCTATCCCATTAACAGAATAACCTCTGTTGCAATTCAACAGGGGTATTCAATCAACAGGAGTTTTTCTGTATTCTTGTGATAAATTGTGCATTCAGTGTATTATAACTCGTTTGACTGAGCCATTGGAGTTTTGTCACAACGATATAATTGTCAAAAAAAGCTTTTAATCGACACACCATGACCCACTAGGTCTATAAGCATGGGGACCTTGGCTCATGTCAGTGAAATTCTTTCACACTTCATCAGATTTTTTTAATCAATTAACACGAGTTTATTATATGCATCTATATGTGATTAACAGGTCAGTTTGTAATGATTGTGTAGAAAGTGTTGGTTGTTAACAAATTCCAACAAAACCAGTTCTAAATTATTTTTCGAATTGGATTTGCAACAGGTATTTTTTTTTTCAAAGATACCATTCTGCCCACAATAGGAGTCATAGTTCAGGAAGATTTTGTTGATAACTGGTTGATTTGTTACAACTTGTTGGAAAGTGCCAGCTGGAACCGTCCAATTAATTGCAACAAAATAATTTTAATGAATATTTTTTCCTACTACTTACTACTTATCAAGCAACAAGCTAATGAATATTCTGTAAAGCCACCAATGTGGCTTTTGGCACTTTTATTGGAGCTATTATGGAGGCTTCTGGGACTCAACAAGCTGATTATGGCAACGTTTTTCTATTCACCCATTAATCGGTAAATTAAGACTTATATTTGGAAGTAAGAGGCATGAAAGGTTTAGAACTTAAAGTTTAAAAAGAATGTTTTGCAATGTTATATGATTTTTGCAGACACGCTCAGTTGGAGCGTTAACTGTTTGATAATGGTTGGAGCATGTGTATCGCCAGGATTTTTCAAAAAGAATTAAACTTTGATGAAAAAGGCATATGCCATGAGTGCCGAAGGTACAGGCAAACGAGAGAGGGAGCATCAATTTTCTATCTAATGGAGCTCTCTCGTGGCCTTTTGAGGATTTCTTTGCATGCTGCGTTCTTGAAAAAGTGAAAGGTGGTTCCCCATCGACAACACCTATGAATGGGAGACCTACTGGATGTGCCCTCCCGATCTCAATTTGTCAATAAGCCTCATTTGGGAAAGTACAGGCAATAATGCTCGTGTAGGGTTAATTTGATGTGTTTTGAATAACGGTGTACTTTTATGTACATTTAATGGTTTATTGCAGTTACTCTTATTTCTTCTCCAACAGATAGCATGAGTATATTGGTGTCCAAAAGTAAAAGAGCCTACGTTACTTATTGATAAACCAGACAAAGTTAACAATTTAATCACTATCCAATTGATGCATGGGTTAAAATAGGTTAAAGTGCAAGCGGTCTGTAAATATATTTGTTCAACTACAATGTATGACTTTGCAGTGCATTCTACATAAGAGAAGATCTTAGTTTCTTTCCAAACCACCACAGTGACACATACTATTAGTTACACAGTTTGTTGGTGTCCTAATATGGTATATGGTGTCAGTCAATTTCATATTGGACGTGAGCGAAGCTCGAGTCCAGTATGGAATTAACTGACACCATATATACCATATTAGGCCACCAACAAACTGTGTAACGAATATATCTTACCGACTGCTGCATCGATGCACAGAACTAATAACAACAGCGATCAAAATTAAATGAGAGAATCCTCACAATGTGTTCTTGTGTCTTTGCCTTGTTACAATTTATGGGAGAGTGCCTACAGGCACTCTCCCATAAATTGCAACAAGGCAAATTCATACATACCAAACAGTTTCATTTCGAAGGTAACATGACTCACATCCACAGAATATGAAGCCTTTTGAGTTGCCTAACCTGCACTTCAGACCAAATATGGGCTTCCAACACGCAATCTTTCAACTTGAAGCGTTTATCGGCTGCCGCCATTTTGAATAATCAATGAACAAAGGGGAGACTACCCATAGCTGTCAGCGTATATTGATGTTGACAGGCAGTATATGGTTTTATATGCAGTCTGCATGTGACGTCTTTGAACCAATGAAATTCCCAGATACTTGAAGGAGGTAAGATATATCTTTATATGTGGAGACTCTCTTTTGTCCTTCCATACTTCTTCTAGTAGGCTCCTTCAAGTTGACCTTTGTTGAACTTCCCCAAATCAAAACATATACAAAAGAAAATGTCTGCCATCAATCAGTGATCACTGCACTCATAACATTTGGTCTCACTCTTTATTACTTTCAAGAATTAGGAAAAGATTTCTTTGACTATGAATGTTTCTAAAATATTTTATTTATAAGGTGTTTTTATTGTAAAAATTTTGTTGTCGTACTTAGGTATCACAAAACTAGGTCACCATTATAACGTTCAGGCGAAAAAAAATATGATCGCATAACTTTAATTTTGGCATTCAAATAGCTTTGTCAAGTTTTGCCCTTCAGACAACTTTTTCTGACCCGAAAACAGGGGGTCATGAAACAAATAAGAGAGAAAAATGACACGAAGAGAAGTACCGGTCTCGTGCACATATTTTTCGGGGAATTCCCTATAAAAACACACAAAAAGTAAATTGTATTTTTTAGGTCCAAAAGTCATCAAATCACCCTCTTTTTTATCAGAAATATTCAACAATAATGCAAGATGTCAATAGAATGTTTCAAATGTTTATTGAAACAATATATTTTCCCAAGGCTGTTTATTTTAGAGATTGCATCATTTCCAACTCTAATTCAAATATTTAGTTCAGCGATACCTATAATTATCCCCAACCCTACCAAAGAGACATTTTACCACTTCATGAGATAAAAGAGTCATTCTGCATTAGAATCCAACTTTTGACTGAGTCAAAAACATGGGAAATTTGCTCTTTTAAGGAAAAGTGACCAAACTTTATCAAATGGCTTAAAAACTGTTATTGCCTCCAAAAGATTTTTCTAGCCTGTTACATAATAAATTGGCTAGGAGGGATGAGAATTTACAGCTTTCTTTAAAAACTACACTGACCCCAGAATAAAACCAAAATCAGCATCAATACACAATATTTTTGCAAGCAAAACACTGTTCCAACCCCCACGAAACAATATGAATGTCAGTTTTGTTTCGAAAACTCGGGATGCAGCTGTATATTTCACCAATATAAAAGGACTCTGCCGTTTTATCCGAACAACTGAGGTAAAATTTTCTTCTACCTACTGATGTGGTAAAATGTAGCCCTGAATAGGACCCTCCGGTATGCCCCTTTTCATCAAAATCTATGATATAATTCATAAATTAATTGATATTGAACCAAACCAAACCTACATGTACTGTGATATTAAATTTCTCATTTGTGATAGTTTTTAAATCACATTTTGGCTTATGAAGACATTTCACATTGTGTTAAAACAGTGTTTTTTTCAAAAGATGACCAGTACCTGCTACTGTGGTATCTCATAATACTGTTAAACTGCCCAAAACCATCAAATATTGATTCTATAGTGCTATGCTTGTGCTGCAAGTACCCATAAGCGCACTTTCACAACTTTTGTTTCAATCCCCACAGACACCCATTCTGACAAAAACAGTGAAATTGTAGAAAATATGTTTTCAAAGAGAATGAATCACACATTTGCTTCAAGAATATAGTGGTCTTTGATGTTTAATATATATTTGTGTGTGTGTGGGGAGGAGGGGGGGGGGTGGAGGGATGTGGGGGTGAAAGATAGTCATCTGTCAATTATTGAAAATGTAGATCCCGGCAAATGAAAAGCAAAGAAACACGTTGACAGACAGACAGACATGCAGGCAGGCAGGCACCCAGGCAGGCAGGCAGGAAGTCTGCATGAGAGTACTGAATTTCATAGAATGAAAAATATAGTGGAAGAGCCATGACACGGTTATAGAAAAATAACTTCGTGGACCATGAGTGCTGCAGTCTCAAAGTAAATAAGAAACTGAAAGTGTATGATATTAACTTCAGCCTCTAAAAACATGCTGTACAGTCGACAGACAGACAGACAGACAGACAGACAGGCTCGCAGTCACACATTTAGGAATGCATGAAAGTACTGAATGACATAGAATGAAAAATATAGTGGAAGAGCCATGACACGGTTGTCAAATAGAAAAATAACTCAGTGGACCATGAGTGCTGCAGTCTCAAACTAAATAAGAAACTGAAAGTGTATGATATTAACTTCAGCCTCTAAAACATGCTGTACAGTCTTTCCAAATGTTTATCATCAGCAGAAGGTTAAGTATGTGTGGGAGGGGGACTTGGCTTAAGGAGAGAGCAACATTTCACAACTGTCACTGTTAAATCAGTGCTTATCGTGGGAACCATGACAGATTAGTACTAGACTGCTATATTGGTAGCTATGCACAAATGCCATTCATTCATATTTGTCATTTTATTATGTTATTTTTCCACTGTACAAACATAGGTACACCACATGTTTGGACTATTTATAAATCCGTCCACTGGAATTGCCTCCAAATCGACAGATGTCAAATAAATTGCTGAGTGTCCTTCTAATAATTGTTTTTTTTATAGACGTGAAGTCGTATAATAAACTCAGAACGAAACGCCAGTGTGAATGGGTTAATCGATATGGCGGCACTTGTACCATCGCGGAAGGATAAAAATCGAGGCCTGCGGCCTCGCGTTTTATTTTTCCGCGATGGCACAAGTGCTGTACTCGAGGCCTCTCGTTTTATCCTTCGGTGCTGGCACTCGTGCCATATCGATTAACCCATCCACACGCGCGTGTGTATATATTCTGTATATTCTGTAATTAGGATATTGTATTCTAAATGGAGTTTGAATATGCTAGGCAACTTTATCTTACAGTAAGTATTATTGAGTCCGTAATTACCCGAATTCACTGTGTGTCAAGGGCCTCGGAACCAAAATCGATATGTTGCAACTGCAGTATACAAGCGCGTGTTTAGTTATGCTTTTACGTTACTATTTGTGGAAGATTACACACTAAAAGCTGTTTACGAGAGACCGTGTGTTCTTCTATAAATGGAAGGGAGAAAACTCTTCCCAAAAGTAAAAGTATTATATTATTCGCCAAATTACTTTTATATTTCTGTATCTGAATCATTGGAAGCATTCACGTTGAAACAGCACGCCGTTTATACCGCGCAGTCTTTTCGAGAGGTTGAAGAGAAACACGCTGATTAACCCTTTTGCACGAGGGGAGATTTTACCGCCAGGAACAAGATACTTCATAATTTCATTAAGTAGGATGACTGCTAAGTGGATGTATTGGATAGACCAATTAATATTTTCAATGTGCAGCCCTAATCGGTACACCACCAAACAATGAATATGGACTCTTCCCCTTGCTGCCATTGAGCTGACATGGAAGATACCACCAGTGTTCGGAGGTTTAAGTTTATCCGGGGATCTGGAAAGTTTAAGTCAGTCGTATACAGTTTCCAACGAAACATGTGCGTTTTATGAGCGTGATAAAGAAATCTGAAAAGGGGTATTAATCAAGTTATTGGATCAACAGTTGAGAATTGTAAGAAAACTCTATCATCACCATTAAGTTTATGTACAAAATGTTATAACTGAGTCTTGCTCTTGTCTCTAATGGCATATCTCGATGAGTGGAGATAGGATCTTAGAAACAAGAGCTCGACTCTGATATAACATTTTTTATCATATGACTTGTCCGTTTTCTCGGCTTATTACCGATTCGTATTTTCAATAAATATTAATTGGTGCGTCATAACATCTTCAGTTGATTTGATTGGTCAGTTTCAAAAGAACGCTTTCTGATTGGTTATCACCGAAAAGATCTGTGTCAAATTAATGCGGTTACGACGTTTGACTGGTGCAGCAGTGACGCGTCACAGACAAATGCATGACGATGGATGTGAAATTCCATTCTTTAACCCTTATTGTCTATCTAAAAAATGTGTTTTTGGTAACTGTGGTGTCATATGGTAATCGGAATATGAAATTCGTGTTTTGGTCACACGATTTTTATGAAACTCATCTACGAATTTCCCGTTTTGTCTCGCCAGAGGCTGGGCAAAACGAAAAATTCTTAGACTCGTTTCATAAATATCATGTGATCAAAACACTCATTCCATATCCTCTATGTACATAACCATAATGGTGATAATATGCATGTATCACTTGTCATCAAAGTTTCAACCACTCGGTTTTTATGAAATGAAAGAAATATGTTGGCTCTTCCAAAGTGAATGTTTGCTGTATAATTTCCTGAGCAGTCATCACCGACATCAAGTAATATTTTTAATCAATTGATTACTTTCCAATTTTTTTCTCCCACACCATAGCCTTTGACCCTTGTCCCTTTCTTGTGACGAGATCACAGAGCTTGTACCGATGGGGATTTATCTACGTTTGGAATAAAATGAAATTCAGTTATTTGGGGAATATATATCGGTGCTCCAGTCTGGATGCGTTAAGAAGCTTAAGAGATCTATCAACCTGTTTCATGCAAATAAAAATCCGTTAGTGCGATTAGAGTTGGGGAGTAGTTCCAAATGGTGACTGATTGAAGATGATGTCAACTTTCAGTCTCTAGCTCAGTTACTGGTACATTGTACACCTCATCATCCTTTGAAGCATTTGGGGGTTATAATAAATCTCATTTGGCAGAACAGGATGCCTACAGATCAACAATAACAAAGCCATGTTCGTGTACAGAGATTCATTTTTGCTCCCCATTTTGCTGATGACACTAAGGCGGCGGCACCGGAAGTCACGTGCACGCAAACATACTGTTACATTCTACGCAGCAATATTATAAAGCGGTGTTTAAGTATAAATATGTGTACCGGGCAACGTGTTTATATAAGCGACATTGAATGGATTTATCCCATGCATACAACCGCATTCTGTACCGCCGTGATAAAGAATAACAAATTGTTACAGTCACCAGGAACTGGCAATATTTTCTAATGACATATCTGATACGATTTTCCATCGACGAATTGTTCCGATGAATGTTTGCAATGTTTGGTATGGACACTTCTACACTACAATAACACAACATTGTGTTATTACTGGGTGCGTTATCGATCCAAATTTTGTATGGCTTCTTGGGCGAACTTGAATATTATTCTAGTTCTGATGGCAAAAAGAGAGGAAACCCATTTTTATCCCTTTGAAACCGATAACCTATTTTCCCGTTAGCACTGTTGTAAATCCTAATTTCATTACATTGAATGAAACCTTAAGAATTGTGCAGATAAAATCAAATATTTTAAAATTGAGAAGTGCTCCTGAATATATTTAGTGCCGATGTAATGGAAGGATAGGATATGGTGTTCTAGTTATCTCATATCTAAATACATAAAAAAGTTGTCCCGGTGTTAGAGCAGGTTGCAAACTAAAGTGAAATGTATAAAAAGTACAACTTCGCTAAAATGGAATGGTCACTTTGCGAACGTTGCTGAGAAGACATTAGAATTTTCCACCGGACATAGGTTATTCTTACAGTTTGTTTTATCAGTCACTATCTTATCATGTACAGTTGTCTCTAATAATTATCTTTACCAATTTTGTCAAGTAAACTAAGAAATCAAATAAACTTCTGAAATGAAAGCATTTTTGTGTTTTAGTTAATGCAAATATATGTATAAAAATCAAATGAAAGACTCTCTCACTAACCAGTTACGGCTGGTGTCAAAAGAAGCAACGAAATATCAAATAGATGTTTGTTCTAACGGTTCACAACCATCCTCTCACAAAAGTTTTCTGTCATTGGTTTCGAGGTTTTCTAGTTTGAAAGACCGTGCCACTCGTCATGTCCAGAGAACTGACAATGCTGTCCTAACAGTACGAGGGAGAGGGATATCTAGTTTTTCAAATTGATATTAATAATATTTTGAAACACACGATATTTTCACGAGAAACGTAGCAAGGAATGAAAATGTTGCTTGTAAAATTCCACATATCAATTGCACTATTAATATCTACGACAAAACACTGGGTTTTTGTTTTTGTTTCTATATATCGCATTTTGATTTCAGTGCTTCAGCGAATTTAACGGCTATACAGTGTGGTCATTACATATATAACAACTTATATTATAAGGTACTGTGTGATGAATTTTCAGTAACATGGTCTGAGACAATACTAGTCTACGTAATAGAAGCTGCTGATATTAAAAAGATTGTACGGCAGAAGCGTCTGTGGAAAGCAGTGGTAGTGCCAAAAATGTTTGTTTTTTTTTTTTTGGGGGGGGGGGGGTGGCAAGTACGCAAGTGACCTTTTAGGACCATAGCCTCATACCATTGCATTCAGATAACGTAGACATCTGCGCAAGCTCCTAAGACACGAGCAATCAATGGCGGGTTGTTTGGGTTTTTCGGGTGTCCCCTCCCAGAAAAAAATTGAATTGTCCTTTCAAATGAAACCTTCTTGTGGCTTTCGGGGCGAATCGCTATTTTCGGGACGTGCAACATGGAGAGATGCGAGTACGGTCGCGCACCTTCCACCTGGAAATCTGTCTGAAAGTATGAAGCACAACGGGGATCCAAGCTGACCTAGTGGGCTAAGCCCCCAGTCCACTGAGCCAACTTGGAGTTTGTTGTGCTAGTATTCGACCAGAAGAAGACACAATGCACAACAAATCCTTAAGATGGATCAACAATAAGTTAATCCTAATGCCCATTCAAGTGGTAGGATTAAATTATTACTGAACCTCCTCGGGAATGCAAAATAGATTCGCCCACTTTGCTTTAACTTGAACTGTTTAGGACGATACCATTCAGTTCTGCGTATAAATATCATACTCCACCCTACTTTGACTCCGCTGTTCCATATTTCCAGAAATAAATAGTCCATCACTTATTTTTAGAGTCAAACGGCAGAAATATTTCATTTGTTCGGAAACGCAAGCCTACGTTGGCTTTTCCAACCAACCGAAATATTCCAGCCGATTGAATATAAAAATACCATAAACATTCATTTTTTGAATCAACGGAATACATGTTTCTAAATCGAAACGTGATTTGACCGAATGTTTGATGACATTACCTATACCATTATACATATTTGTTTCCTAAATAATTATGAGTGAACATTCTTCACAGCCGTGATTTTACGATTAAGCTGCGTACTTCCATTAACTGTGAATATATTTTAATGTATTGAAGGTTTATTATATACTTTTAGATTGGGATATCTATAACCGGAGCACGAAAGAAAATATGTATATCATTGTGAGAAAAGATACATCACATTACATAAACGGTAGCTTATTCGCAAACACCACGAAAAGGGGATAAACAAACAGACAACACTAACGTCGGAATCATTACAGAATTTGAATGGCGACCTGACAGCTTCAAACTGATATTGTTTTATTGGGTTTGTAAGCATCAAACATAACTAGAAACACTTACATAAAATTTGTCCTTTCTGTATCTTTTCTCCAAGTTGGATAGAACTGCATCGTCGTCAAGATAATTGACGGTTGACAAGTCATCAACTCCCTCAGACACCATTATGTCTCCTTCAAATTATCCTGTAGTAAAAAAGACATTCCCTTATTGGCATTTATCGTCCATAAACAAACGATGCGCTGAGATAACATTTCAGTACCGCTTTTTAATAACAGCAAACATGAATTAGATTGAAAGAACGAACCATTTTGACATTATTTGGGAATTATAATTACCCGAGGGCCAAACCCAATACATTTTTAGAAAGACTCTTTATTTAATTGTGTGATGCTGTTTTCCTCCAAATAAGTTTTCCGTCCGTCCGACGGACCGGCCGGCTGGCCGTCGGCAATCCGTAGAAGGAACAAACAAACAAAACATGTAGTAATCTGGCTGATGGGTGGTCTTCGATTGGACCGCAGGGAATAACATCTTAAACTATTAATTATAAACCAACAATGAATAGACATAACGTCGCCTGAGTGCTAGAATGTTCTATGTCCCATAGGGGACATAGAACATTCTAGTACTCAGGCGACGATAAGTAATGCTATCGCCTGATATTTGACGAACCTGAAGAATATTTAACGCATTGCGTGCGGTTTGGAACACGGAAGTTGTGGTACTTATAGACAATGCATTTGCACAAGCATGCTGAGTTCGTTTGACAGTCGACAGAAAAGCCAGCTGGTTCTTGGAAGAAGAGTAGAACATTGTTTTCCAAACTAATTCAGTAACTGTCTGCGCGCTGCTAAACTCGTCAAGTTATCCCTGATACAATTCACGTTGAAACGAACTATCTATTAAAATAACTCAGTGGTGTGCTCTGTTAAACAATACATATTGACTGAGTTATATTTCCAGTACCGATTGGATAAATAAGGCTGCTAATGAATTATCAACTTTGCCTCTGTCATTGAGATGTAAGGGAAACTGAAACCATAAGCAAACAATGCAGAGCTGTATCTCCAACTGACAAAAAGACGAGGGAGACAACTTAGACAGTATTGTTTGCAGTCTCTGTTCCAGAAAAGGAAGCGAATCAATGGCCATTTGCAGAAGCGTAGGTGGGATTGCGATAGGGACAAGAAGGACACACGAAACTCATCCTTCTCTCTCCCCCAAACTTGTAGCCAATTGAAGCAAAGAAAGCCGTTGGGCTAAGGGGAGGCGTTAATATAAGCTGCACAACCTGCTCGCCAATCCTTGTAAAATGAATAAGTCTAAAACTAAAGACAATAATGTGGATTTTGGGTGACATAAGATTCTTAAACCCTTGGACCCGAAAGCCTGCAGTATTGAAATGGGACCATATAACATTCTACTTTATAAAAGTAAATGGCTGATCTGTAAGTTTTATAAGTGGACCAATCAATATTTTCAACTTGCAGCCCTTGGCCAGCACGTTGAAAATATTAATATGCCACCTTAATATTGAATATGAACTCTTTCAATTAATGCCACTGAACTAGTGTGAAAGATCCTATCAGTGTTCCAAGTTTGAACATAGTTTATTAATTGATATACCCCTTCTTGTTCGTGGTTCGTGCAATGTTTTTTAAATATGTCGTTTATTTGAAACCTTTGTTGTTCTATGTTAATTCGTTTAATTGCAACCTATTTTTATCCTTGACGCTAACATGTTCGAGGGCGACCTGACATTCACGGCGTTTCTTTCATTTAACCAAATTTTCGACTCTAAAGCAGGCTACGGAAATACGCCAATATTTTGTGCACAACCATATTGTCATATCGGGCATCCAACAGCCCGAATTGGGAACTACAAACCTCCATTTGTATAACTGACAGTCTGTGTGACATATTAAGTCAAAGTATTAATTCTACTTTTTTAGCCCTTTGAACTCGGAGAGGTGGGGGGGGGGGGGGGCGTTTTTCCGGCCCAGGAACATTGTGCATGATAAATTCATTAAGTGGGATGGCTGCTAAGTGAATGCACGGGCGTAAATCCTGGGTGAGCGTGCGGGGTGGGGAGGATTGCTACACCCCCCAAAATATTCAGATCTTATGTTCGCAGGACAGCGAGTAGGGCAGGTCATCTACCCATAACGCCCTTAATATTGCCGTGTTGGTCCCCACATCTGTACTTCCAAAATGACTGTCCATGTTCTCCATTTATATAATAAGAAAAGTCCGCCGCTGCGGAGAAGGTATGTAAAATTCTAAACTGGAGAGATGAAATCTAGGCTATCTATTCTAGAAAGGTCATTGAATCTTTCAATTATGAACGAATCTTAACTCTGACAAGGGCGTGATGGAAACTGTTTCAGAATTATGTAAGTCTGTGGGCGAAGACTTGGGTTAAGAATGTCATAATTGGATGATGTAGCTCGCCGTTGAAATCTAACCGAGAGTAGAGTAGGAGAACTCTCTTACGTTACAACTGAGGAGGTGTGGCGACTTTCAGCTAATTTTGAAAACGTTAATGCTGGAAACTTTCACTTACGGTTTTTATCTGCCTCACGCGAATTTTGTCTATTAAAGAATATTGTATTCATTTAAGCCGTTTGTACACAACTAAATGGTTTTGAAGAGACCATTTTAAGGTTCATTGTGAATTGTTGGTATTGGAACAGTACGTGGCTTCTACACGTTTACCATCTAGTAATAGCATAGGTAAGATCTCGGGGCATTACACGGGATATATTGTTATTCTAGAAATTTTTACCTTCCAGCAAAAAGAAAGTCTCCCTCTCAGAAGATAGTATAACTTGTATTTGAGAGAAAAACTTACACAACACCATTTTCACAACTTCCAGTCACGTCTGGCCACCTTGAAATATTTCAAGATCCAAGTTCAAGTAAAGCTGTTCGCTGAGATTAGGGTAGGTCGGTGCCGAAACTTTTTGGGTAATCTGAAAACTTTCCGAAAGTTTGAGAATTATGTGAAACTTTGACTTTCAGTTTTTTTCGAAATGAATTGATTGTTGTTCATGGGTTAATATTATTGTATCTATTCAAATATTTTCTACGTTACTAAAATATTTTTTGAAGACTATTATTAGTTTTCTTGTGAATTGATGGTTTTGAAATAGGACATTGTTTGTGTTGTGTGATTTGCCATTTTGCATTCTTGATGGCAAGACATTGAGAACCAGGGTACATATTTTTTCATATTTTTTATTCAGATCTTGGAGCGCGGTGGCTCAGTGGTAGACTGTTGGACTTCTATGCAGAGGTCCCGAGTTCGATTCCCGTGCGGGACAACCCGCGTTGTGTCCTTGGGCAAGGCACTTTATTCTGGTTACCTTCATGGGAGCATGCTGACGCCGTGTACTAAAGCGTACTGCACGTCGATGGTACACATGTCTTCAACCGCCTTAACCCTTCTTGAGCGGAGCTTGAACAGAGTTAGAATGTTGAGGAGCTGACAGTTGCTCGTCGATGCTCGGTGGTTCTCTCCGGGTACTCCGGCTTCCTCCACCCGTAAAACTGTCACGGTCACGATTAGCAATTGTGCATAAATATGTGACCTTAAACACTAATAAATAAATATATTCAGATCTTAGGTTCTTATTTACAAACAAAAAGTACATTTTTTCTATGGATTAATTCTTCAGAAACGTGTTATACATAACACAAAGATAGCAAAGTTAGTTATTCCTTTGTCGTGATATGGGGTTTCATTTGTAGCTGTACTATAGAGGGGGTGTCTAAAGTATGATGTTGCAAGAAGTTGCCCTGTGTGTTTTGCTTGCGATTCAGGGTCTTACATGCATATCATATGAACATACATGTACAAATATATGATTACGTCGTCGTAACCTCTCCACTTTCGCAGAAATTGTAGGAATGGTTGGGTTGCGACCGCGTAACGATGTCTGTAATGATTGCCGTAAATTGGTCATCTGATTTTGTGTGGAGGGAGACCTCTTTCAACACGACTAAAAATGCACCAACCAGGCCATTCCATACATCAACTAGTGAATTTCACGCATTTACTTTTCTACTTATCGATTATCCGAAATGAATTAACCTAAAATTACGGAAGACGTAATACCCAACGTAAAGGCTATATGCAAACCACTCTACAGTTTCATTAGTTTTTTCAATCCTTCTCTCCCAAAACACAGCCCATGGCCCTCCCCCACCCCCACACACACACTAGAACGAACTCGTCTTGTTCACTCCACCGAGGAGAAGAACTGTGGCCCAGAAGGAAGAATTCGAAAACATTTGACATTTTTTGAGCAGACTACATTACATTTTCAAAAACGTTATGTTAGGCAAAGGGTCAAGGCGACTCAATCCATGAAAGATGTAAAAGGGGTTAAAGTTTTGAATTTGTATATAGAATTTTATGGACTATTTCGGAATGCAAATTTTGTAAATATGTATCCTCCATGACTGTAAATGGGATTTTATATATAAAATTCCAGTCATCCGAGTACAGATGTATATCTGAAACTTCATTCCATTTACTCTGCGTGTGAATAGGAGGAGTTGTGTGCAATTCTAAAAATTGAAAATAAAAGGCTCGGGAGAGACTTTATTAGTAGATTTTAACATGTCAACGTTTCTGTCCTGAATAATAGGCAACTTTTTATTGGATCTGATCGCAGTTTTCTAAGATTTGGGTAATGCATTTATAATACCCTGAAAAACTGTAATGGGATGTTGATATTATACTTTTTGAAGAAGCCAGAGAAGGTTAGGAGGCCGCTGTTTTCGAATACTAGGTCATTTACGAAGTAAATACCTTTATTACACTAAGATTTATTGAAAACAAATTGTCCGTTAACTTTTATTTTATTATTTAGGAAAATAGTTTGACCCAGTCATTTCTGCAGGGGTTGTGGTGCTTTTATTGTCCAGAAGAGCCCAGGCCAGAAGAACAGCCTTCCAGAATGTGTTCACGAGTTCCCCAACCAGTTTTAACCTTCTTTATGTAAGTGCCAAAGCTTGTAAGTCCCGAACATTTCTAACTCGTCAATTACGAGGGTTTTCCACGCAGCCAACGAGGAGTCGTCCAGTAATTTCTTAATAAAAATCGTTTTTAAAGCACGATTAAAAGTTTCAACGTGGGGATGTTTAATTCCGCTGTTTTCAAAAAGGCCAGTAATGGTTGTACGTTTAATTTTTTTCGACTTTTCCGGACCACAAGAAATTATAAAAAATTGTTTGAAACCACCTTATCATAAAGGTGCCAAATTTGAGAATTCCATCGTCTTTTGCAAAAAAGTCTATTTCAGAGAGTCGAAAGCCTTTCTGAAATATATAAGAACTAGAATGCCTGGAATGTCTAGTTTCTCACATTCAGCAATTAAATCGTAAGTTAATCTTGTATACTCCCCCATATAACGACTCTTCATAAAAACGAGCATGCTGTCAGTAATTAAATTGGGAAGAACTCTTTTTACTCGGTCAGCAATAGCTTTGATCCTATTTTTGTATCTACATTAATAAGGGATACTGGGCGCCAGTTTTTTATATATCGTTTAGGTTTGTTTTGTTTTGGTATACAAGTGATAATTCCGAGTCTCTGTGCAATTGAAAGTTGTTCGAATTCGTAACTGTAATTCAGCGAATTGATTAGATAAGTGCCAAGATCTTTCCAGAAACAAATATAGAACTCCGCTGTGAAGCCGTCAGAACCGGGTGTTTTATTGTTTTGCATTGCTTGAAGGGCATTTAAACTTTTCGAAGGTGATAATGGCCCTTCAGAGATTTTTTTCTTCATCGCTTAAAGAAAGGGGTTACTTTTGTCAAAAAATATCATCTGTATCAAGAGGTTGATTATTAGGTAGTTTTGAGGAATATAAATTTTCGCAAAAGGATTTTTGCTTGGTTAGAATCTCGCGTATATCAGTAATTTCCTATCCATCATCCTTTACTAACATGGGGATAGTTTTTCCCGTATAATGTCTTTCTTAAAGTTGCAGAAATACTTTGTTGGTTTTTCCCCTCTATTTTCCATTTTGAATTTGTTCTCATTATTATTCCCTGGAGCTTTTTATCCTTAATGGTTTTAAGTTCATTCTCAATTGATCTCATTTCTTCTGACACTGACTCACCCCCCCCCCCCCCCCCCCCCCCCCCCGTCTAGTTTAGCATTCAGAATTTTTAGATGGTCTTCTATTTCTTGTTGGCTTTAGTCCGCTTTACGTTTTACAGAAGAGGCGTATGCTATACTTTTCCCTCTTATCATAAGTTTTAGTGTTTCCCAAAGAAGCTGATTGGTAATAGTGTAACTTTCTGTGTTATCATGTGTATATTGGTCTAACCAGAGTATATATTGATATTCAAAATATTTTCAGCATCCAACACAGAGAAATTCCCTTCTTCAGAATAAGGTAGATGTATATTTGAGTAGTGGAAAAGTAACATGACACCTTTCCGGTAATACTATCAAGATTTTATCGAGTTAATCGGAATGAAATGTGCCAGTGGGACATGCTCTAACAACAGTCACCAAATGCTACACGAATGCTACACGTGGTACGTTCTCGAGAGCACATACTGCATACTGATTTCTACAATATAAATGTTAATATCTAAAATCATGGGTACAACATGAGTATGTATAAATTGTGTTCTGCTAAAATGCACTTGGGCATTGATCCTAAAGGATGGAAATAGGAGAGAGGAGAAGGTGGAAGTGGAGGGAGAGAGGGAGAGGATGGAGAGGAAGGTGGGAGGGAGGGAGGGCGTAGGGAGCGATTGACTAAAGTTGATAATGATATTATCTTGTGTGGATACACCAACTCCAGCATGCTTCTAATTTTTACATGTTTTGTATATTTATTATTACTTTACCCCATATTACATGGGATTAAGTTCAAAAATAAACTGTAAACTGAAAACCAAATGGCAAATTGTCAGGAAAAGATTTGAGTCAAGGTGGCACCAGTTATTGATAACCGATATAGTGATCAAATGACAGATGTTGTTCTCGGTTTTTTATTTGAGACATTGTGAAACATTTACATAAATATGTATGTGCTTAGTTGATGAAATATGCATTCCCCTTTTTAGACAACCTGTACGTGTAAATAAATACCAGTTTTATGCACGAAATTAAACAATATTTGAATTAAATCAGGTGTTTCCATACCGAATATTTATCAGTTTTGATTCATAGTTGAAAACACTAATTTGGTTTTCCATACATTATGTATTTCAGTGTCATATTTTATGAAATGTTGTCGGGCCATTGCTTTACCCCCGGTTTGTTAAGACAAACTTGCCTCAGTTGAGCGCTTTCTATTGTTCTAATATAAGATTTGCAACGAGTCTTTGACGAACCATATCATTAAGATTGTTCTGACCTAAATCTGTTACATGCGACTAATCTGCTAATGTTTATCAGATACACAAATTGCAGCAATTAACCATTTAACAACACGAACAGCAGACGACTCAGGTAAAAACATTATTTGAATAACTGAAAATTTCTTTTCTTGTCAAAAAATACAGCTTATGACCCCCTCATTGGAACGAGCTCCACGAACTCGCCCCGTTGCAGATTCATAAGCAATGTTTATGAGACAAAAATGACAAAAATACCAGTATCTGAATGCAAATTTTGTAAATAGCTTTGACGGTTTTCACGTTACGTTAAATGAAGGGTCAAAATGTGTATAATTCCGTTTTGAGGTGCTGTGTATAAGTAAAGGAAACGTTAGCTTGAAAATAGGTAACATGTTATTTCGTTGTCGTCAAAAAAACTAAAAAAATACAATATTTCATTGATTTGTTGTTCAATATTGTGAAGGGAGAGGAAATAAGTATGGACAAAAAAATGTGACAAATTACTATATTGTTTAGACTTTTGACGACATCGAAAATAACCTGTCACCTAATTCTATTTTAACTTTCCATTTCTTATATAGCACCTAAACTTCAGTAAATTCTTAAAATATTTTGAAACTATTGTTGAAATTTGAAGATATCATTTCTACTTTTTTACACAGTTGTTTGGGCTAATATAACCTGCCAACGATTGGTGAGTTGTGAGCTGTGCGATAAATGGATAAGTAACATTTTTTTATTCTCTGTTTGCAATTTTGACATAATGTTCTACCCCAGTTGTGAGACTTGAGAAAGTGCAAACACAAACATTAACTATTAACTCCTTACATGCTGCTGTCGGATATTCCTGCTCTAGAGATGATTTCTCCTGCCACTGAGAAAAGTAAAATTTGGTCACAATTAATTAAATTGTCGCTATGTAAACTGAATGGAGTTTAACCATTGATTTTAGGAGTTAAATTCAGTTATGACTACATTTGCTGAAAAATATTTTGAAAATAACCAGCGGTTTAAGAATTAACCCTTTCCCCAACGCAGACGATATCAAAATTTATTATTTTAAATATCATTTTTTTAAATTTTTCAAAAAATTTCAACAAAACCATATCATGTGACCCCTCGTTGGAACGAGCTCGACGAGCTCGTTCCAACGAGGGGTCACATGATATGGTTTTGTTGAAATTTTTTGAAAAATAATATTTTTTCAACTGCTGATTTTGCATATTACGCGGATGCGGGCGATTCGTTGGGTAAAGGGTTAACCCTTGTATAAATTGAAACTTGAAATCATTGATTATTATTTTATCGTAATGATTCATTGCGTCGAAAGTATATTCAGTGGTTATATGCTTCTCCTTGGAAACTACCCAAGTTAAATTACACGTTGTCTTTGTTCGATAGCAAGACTCCAATTCTCGGCATGTCGTAATTCCACAGTAAGAAGAAGTATTGTTTCTTGTCTCTCAGCGGTATCGCGCGCAGATCTCTCATTCTGTCCACTGTGTAAAGACCTTTGATTTAACGTGATCACTCAAATCCAAATTTATTTATTTTTTGACGTGTTACAGTATCTGAAAGCAAAAACGTAATTGCCTATGTTGGATCACGAGGGCGCCGTGTTCTTAGGCGAAGGGCACTCCAAATTCTTCCACCCATAAACAGCCCGACACGATACGACCCTGGCTGTTGAAAGTGACATTAAATTCCAAGAAACAATCTAACAAACTTACTGGGACCTCACTAAGTACGAATCATTGTGTAACTTATTCAACCATTTTTCAAATGGTTGAGGTCCTTTCCGTGAGGTGTCATAATCTATGTTTTTGAGTCAGTTGTTGTTGTTGTACTTCTTGCTGTTGTATCAAAAATTACTTACTTCTTGCGTCACAAAATCTAAATCCAGTACATCAAATGACAGAGGCCACCGACCACTGTACGAAAAAAAGAACATCGAAAAAGAATGCAACCTCAAATAATTACAACAGAAAGAACAAATAGACACAAATGAATGATGTGATACGAAACTGAGGCGAAGCATATGTGAATAGCCATCCTGTAGAGTTCTGTAATGATATATACATTTCATTGTTTTGTTTGCTATCGAGGTGTAGTTATTATCATCTCATCATTCTGTTTGTTCGTTGGGTGGTTTGTCAATTACTCCAGGTTATGAGTGGCCGTTTGGACGCATGAGCATCTTGTTCGTCTTTTATTCACAAATATTACATCAGTTCGGGTATATGTTCAGATTATTGAATTGTTTACTGTTTGTACAATCAGCACGATGTATATTGTTTCCAATTTGTTTTCTGTTACAAACATATAAAATGGGATATTGAGAACTGGTCCCCCGGAGTCCATCACCGAGGACCTGATCGAAGCTCAAAAATCCCTGAAAATTGTCAGTTAGAAAGATTGAAAGTAGGCCTGAACTGATGCAAATTAAGAAAAGTAAAAACACGACATATTGTATAAAGAGTTTTGTTCAGTGGTAGACTGTTGGACTCTATGCTAGAGGTCCCGAATTCGATCCCCGTCCGGGACGACCCGCGTTGTGTCCTTGGGCAAGGCACTTTATCCCGGTTGACTACATGGGGGCACGATGACACCGTGTACTAAAGCGCACTGCACATCGATGGAGCACATGTCTTCAACCGCTGTAGTCCTGCTTGAGCGGAGCTTGAACAGAGTTAGAATGTTGAGGAGCTGACAGTTGGTCGTCGATGCTCGGTGGTTCTCTCCGGGTACTCCGGCTTCCTCCACCCGTAAAACTCTCACGATCACGATTAACAATTGTGCATAAATATGTAACCTTAAACACCAATAAATAAATATATTCAGATCTTTGGTTCTTATTTACAAGCAAAAAGTACATTTTTTCTATGGATTAATTCTACAGAAACTTGTTATACATAACACAAAGATAGCAAAGTTAGTTATTCCACCCGTAAAACTGTCACGATTAGCCAGTGTGCATAAGTATGTGACCTTAAAACACTAATAAATAAATAAATAATAAATAGAGATTTGTTGATGGTTCTGAACAGTCAAAGGTCGGGATTAGCAACCCGTTAGTAATCAAGTTTATGAAGCCTTTGAGATCAAGACACATGTATTCTAAAATCACTTGGGTCAAACATTAACTCAAATCAACTGGGTTGGGTGAATATGAACCAGTTGGGTTCATGTTCACTCAACCTAGTTGATTTGCTTTAATTTTTAACCCAACTGATTTTAGAATGTATGTTACACATTTGTTACTGTATGACATTTTACCACAAAGTGAAGGCTTTCTTTCTTGTATATGTGTTTGGGGGAAGCGACAAATCTCGACTTGCATAATCCAACATATGATAAATGGATAAGTTTTCATGAAGCTTGGGTGTATGCAGGTTTGAGATAACTGCCAGTGGTGTTATTTGTTACGACCGGAAGATATTCACTTACCATCAATCTCCAACGGATCAACAGTACATAAATCTTATTTATCAACCACTAAATATATCCATGCATGAGACGAAAACAATGTGAAGGATACAACGAAGATACAAACTATTGCTATTTTCACTTTGAAGTATTAACATGATCGTCCAGATGTAAAGTCTGACTAAAGCTAAACGTTTGTAAAGCTGACAATGGCAGACCAAAAGTTCAAATCTTCAAACGAAACGAAAAATATTGCTAAGTGGATGCCGCGTTATTGGAAGTTTGAGGTATTCATCAACCCAGCGGCGGATACAGGAATTTATCCGAGAAGAGGGGGGGGGGGGGGGGGGAGGGGGGTAGGAATAAGAAGATCATGATCATCGCTTGACGTGTGCTAATTCAAGCCATCTTCCACCTCCAATAGGAGGACCTTGTGTACTTGAAGGTGAAAATATGATTGCAGCATTGAGTGTGTGTTGCATGTACGCGAAAACGAAAGCAGTAAAATACTGTAGTTGTATTCGACACTGCAGATCACAACTATAGAATTTCCCTGCTTTTCTTTCCATTAGTTCTATGGCGCCCGAGAGGTACATATTTCGACAGCCAGGGTCACTTCGTGTCGGACAGTTTTACGGGTGGAGAAAACCGGAGTGAACCACTGAGCAGCGACGAGTAATGTAAGACCCCTCAACCTACCAACTCTGCACAAGCAGGGTTGAAGGCAAGTGCACAATCGACGTGCAGTACGCCTCAGTACACATTGCCGCCGTGCCCCTAAGTGGGTAATCGGTATCAAATACGTTGCCCGAGGACACAACTCAGTTGCCCCTGGCGGGGATCGAACCGTGGATCTTTCAGTTTGAAGTGCAATGCCGTAACCCCTGAGTCACTGTGACCGTTTTGATAAATATTATTAACAAAAGAAACAATTGCTTTTGCATTACTTCTAGCGCAAAATCTTGTTCTTGCTCGATTTCTTAGCTTAAAGACCTGTTTTAGCGAAATATTAGGATGGATAAAAAAAGAGCCTCCATACATTGTTTAAACGCGTTTCACAAGTTTTATATATCAAGACGGGTATCGTATCAGTAGTTCGGGTTTTACAGTGAAACAAAGATAATCTTTGATTCCAATGCGTTAAACCAGCCCATTGAAACTTCAAAAAATCGTTTTTTATAAGTTCAACACAGCAACTCGTTCCGTTATTATTATAATAAATGAATGCCACGCTACTCGCTGACTCTTGTATGAAGTGCGTGACAGATTCCAAGGCTATTCCACTGAAAGACAGCTTTTTGAAATATTGCTTCAGCATTTTCAGGAAACCCTCTAATTTCTGCTTCAGCAACATACGAAATAACTGAAGCAGCCGCAAATACATTTTGTTTCAGCTGCATAGAAGGCCGGCCGATGAACTTGGATGCACAGTGCTACCTCTGTTTGCATCTACATCCAAGAACAATCTGAATCATCGGAATATCCATCTCGGCGTTTTCGATCACCTTCATCGAATAACTTTACCGACGGTACGCACGTATCACGAAAACTAGCTATGGTTTAAATTAAGACTCTCGGATCACTAGGTTAATTAATCCATACAGTAATAGAACACACCTGGTGAATTTTACCGATAAAAAGTACTTGACTTGGTAATGAATAATAAGATAAAAAGATTTAATACCATAGCTGAGTTGATGAATTTTTGATCTACACACAAAGCACAACCCCAGCCCACAGAGATATAGAACGAACTGATACAAACCTTGTTAAAATTCAGCTATTATTTTTTCAATGAAGTGTCCGTGTACATAGCCACGTCTCGCGTTACACCCGTCTGGTAATTGGTTGGTGGTGCAAGGCAACATCATTTGGGATGTATACATCAAGTCTAAACTCACCTAATTATTAACTTATTACTATCTCCTATCCTCTCGTCCTTTTTGGTAAGTTATTCTGATCATCAAGGTACAGATGGTAAAACACCAGTCCATTCCTCTGCCCTGGTTTCTATAGTAAACTGTGGACCTCTGGAAAGTGGACCCGCACTTTACCCCCTCTTGTTTTGTAGCTTAAAACGTGGTATTGAACAAATATCACGTCAGTGGAATGAGGGGCACAAACTATGTTTTGCATCAAGAACTGAAGATGAAATTGAACTGGTGTTTCAGAATAACGCTTGCATAAAAAAATCCTTATTCCTTATGTTAACCCTTTGGAACAGAGCCATCATCTGGTGGAGTCTATATTCGTTAATTGAGGGAAGACGAATCAATATTCGGCCATGGAGCTCCCCACCACACCACTCAAATCCAAACCTTTTGCCGAAGGTTTGGTCAGTAAGATTTTTACCAGATAATCCTTCAAATAAAACTAACCAGCCGTTTTAGCGGTAAGCAACACTAACATACAGGTTATCCTGCTGATATCACGTTTTGATAGCTCCAACCTTTATTTCCCAGGATGAAGAGACATTACCTATTTACAACACATACGTTCACAATGACAGTTCACCGAATAATTGAGCAGTAGCTTACGGTGCTATACAAGTAATAGAATTTTGTTTATTTTGAAATTCCCATCTCTGATATTCCTTAAATTCAAATTAAATATACACAAATTATGCATCAAAATGAATGAAGGTATAGAACACGCAAAATATATGAAATCAACTCATAGAGTTGACAGCAGGCACCACTGGATCCTGGAAGTCTGCTACCGTATTCGTACCAGAACTGATAAGTAAATAATATTTATAGCACAACTTGTGGCCAAATGTGCTTAACATATCCAAGAACAAAGCTAGGTCATCAAACTTCTTTAAAACACAGCGACAGAGCTGCATGGGGGTAAATTCCAAAACTGCTCCTTTATTGACATTGTAAAATACTTTCGATTTCCGGTTAACGTCATCGGACGGAAAAAGCATCTATACACAACGCCGTCTAAAATCAAATAAAGAGAAAGCTCGTCTTAATACAGTATACTATTATTATATAGAGACTGCACAGTTGCCACATTCTATGCAAGGTATCATGACACATGTTGAAATTTCTAAGAATTACGATTTTGTTTATCGATGGAAATTCGTGGTATCGAGTGATTTGCGCATGTCTGTCGAACATGGATTCCATGTTCAATAAAAAATGCAGACAGTGTTGTCCTTTTCCCAAATGCAGTCCTATCGCTGCACTCTAACGAGTTTTGAATGCCTAGTATTGTTCTTGGATATGTGAAGCACATTTGGCCACAAGTTGTGCACCGGAAATATTATTATACCCCCCGCAAACAAAGTTTGGGGGGGGGGGGGGTATATAGGAATCACCCCGTCTGTCCGTCTGTCCATCCTTGTAAGCGCAACTCCTCCTAAACCGTTTGAAGAATTTTCATGAAACTTTACACAATGGAAGAACACCAGATGAAGATGGGCATGAAGCAATATAATTCCGTTCTGACATTTCCAAGGGGAGATAATCTAACTTATACCGTCTGTCCATCCTTGTAAGCGCAACTCCTCCTAAACCGTTTGAAGAATTTTCATGAAACTTTACACTATGGAAGAACTCCATATGAAGATGTGCATGAAGCAATATAATTCCGTTCGGACATTTCCAAGGGGAGATAATCTAACTTATACCGTCTGTCCATCCTTGTAAGCGCAACTCCTCCTAAACCGTTTGAAGAATTTTCATGAAACTTTACACAATGGAAGAACTCCATATGAAGATGTGCATGAAGCAATATAATTCCGTTCTGACATTTCCAAGGGGAGATAATCTAACTGATACCGTCTGTCCATCCTTGTAAGCACAACTCCTCCTAAACCGTTTGAAGAATTTTCATGAAACTATACACAATGGAAGAACTCCATATGAAGATGTGCATGAAGCAATATAATTCCGTTCGGACATTTCCAAGGGGAGATAATCTAACTTATACCGTCTGTCCATCCTTGTAAGCGCAACTCCTCCTAAACCGTTTGAAGAATTTTCATGAAACTTTACACAATGGAAGAACTCCATATGAAGTTGTGCATGAAGCAATATAATTCCGTTCTGACATTTCCAAGGGGAGATAATCTAACTTATACATTTCAGGCGTGCGGGGGGGGGGGGGGGCGGTATCACTTTGTGAGTTTGCTCACAGTACCTCTAGTTGTATTATCAGTTCTGGTACGAATACGCTAGCAGACTTCCAGGAACCAGTGGTTCCTGCTGTCAACTCTATGAGTTGATTACATATGTGTTTCGTGTTCTATACATCTCAACCTTCATTTTGATCATAATTTGTGTATATGTAATTTGAATTTAAGGAATATCAGAGGTGGGAATTTCAAAATAAACAAAATTCTCTTACTTATATAGCACCTTAAACTTCACACAAACTAAACACACGCTGTATTACCGAAATGGTGTGTGCTGGTCAAGATACAGAATACGTCTTGTTAAACAACCGAAATCCAAGGGGTGCTAGTTAAATATGTACTTTACATTTATTTCACAAAAGACAATTCGCGCGAAAGTTGCAGGGTTGTGTATAATGTATCAGTGTTGGTGCTGATAAAAGAATTTGTAGCGATTATGTCTTGAATATTTAATTCGTATAAAATCTTTGTCCATTAGGTTCCAATCGTGATGTCAAGTTTCCCATCTATGACATCGAAACAGATGAATGTAAAGCGGAAATGGATCAAAATTTGCAGAATTAGATGGAGCAAACATTCATCTATCGATATATCCCTCACTTCTGTCGACCAAAAAGTACAATGTGTTCAATATGGGGCATATTTCTTCGAAGGGGTATATAAAAATAGGAAACGGATGTGAGCTGGTGAAACAAATGTAATGGATACAGATCACTGCTGTGGTGGAATACGGATTGCTGTTGGCATACATGCAAACTAACGTGCGTTGTGTTTGGTGGGTATTTCATTTCTGCTTGTAATCCCGATGTATCACTCAGTTAATACACAGAAGCAAGTCAACGTCATTTTACTCGGATAAAAAGGGTAGAAATCAGCTCTTGTTACAGGTTAGTAGCGGTCATTCAAAGTAACATAAATAGGTAAACTGTGAGTTTCAAAAATCCACACTGCAAACATAGTCATCCCGAATGATGGTAAACCACTTCCAATGTCAAGTATATTTAGAGTTTTCTATTTCTGTGAGAGAAGCTGAATATTTTCTCATTATTTAATCAGGAATTTAACCAATTAAAATTTGTTTGTCAGAGCACCACGAGCTCTGTCAAAAATGACTGAATTGGTTAAATTCCTAGTTGGATTATGGGAAAAAATTGCTTCTTGAAATTTTGATTTTTAGAAATCAGTATGCAGAGAGTTAAAATGCTTTTCATAAGGGGATAACAGGTAGACAGCCAATCTAGCTATGTTATCTCCTCGCTGTATATTAATTTGTACTACGTTTTACCAATTTTGTATGCAATTCTGTTCTATGCTTGTATCGCGAAAAATAAATAATCTGAATCTGAAAAATATCTAATGGTTAATTACCACTGAAACACATATGTAGTGGAGTTTCCACTAACAAAAAAAAAAGTTCAACAAACACTCGCTTTGAAATTCAAGCAGTCCATTTTTTTGAATCTTACTCCACTTTCTTAAAATACATGAGTCATTTCCTGGGTGGAAAATCCACTCTGCACCTTCTTTCCAAACCATAAATTCCCAAACGAACTCCTTACCCAATGTTTAAAGGCGATATAAGCCAGCACTCTTCACAAAAAATGGCATTCAAATTTTACTATTTTTGGCTCAACTTGACAAAGGACATATGTGAGTCTGTAAGTCTGTCCACAATCTGTTCGACAGTTCACAGTTCTTTTCTATCACCATACTTCATATGCATGATCAGATCCATGCCTAAATGAGTACGTCCAACCATGGTCCTGGTCAGTTGTCCACAATACCTGCCACAATAGCCATCTTGGATTTCCTCAGCACAGGCTTCAGGTCACATTTACGCATGGATTTTTAAAAAATTTTGCCGGGTGACTAAGAATGATGAGTTGATGAGAACGTCAAATTTTTGTATCAATTGGCCACTCATAATGGCTGCCATCTTGGGGCTTTCTTCAGAACACTGTCCACAATTCGATCAATCTGGGCTACAGCCTACAGTTCTTTCCGATTATCTTCAAATGTCATATGCATGTTCAGATTTATACCCAGATCAGAACGTCCCGTTGCGGTCATAGTCCACCACTTGCAATGGCCGCCTCAGCATCCGTCTTGGATTTCTTCACTGTCCGTTGCTCACATTTAGGCATCAATTTCATTGAGATTCGGTGGGATGTCTGAGTATGATGAGTTGATGAGAACTCCATATTTTGGTAATGGTTGGCCACCCATAATGGCCATCATGACAGCATTCTTACATTTCTTCATAACACGCTGCAGTTGCATTTATGCACCAATTTCTTTGAAACTCAGACAGCTTTCTTATTATGACTTACAGTAGGTGGAGAGTGTATTATCACTAAATTGCCCACAGAGTGGAGCATCCACCCAAGCAATAATTGCAAATTTGTTGCAAAGCATAACCAGCACAAGCAAACTTTCAGCCAATGGACCTCCGGGCTAAACCCGGAGGTCCGTTGGCTGAAAAATTGCTTGTGTTTTTTGTCGATACGTACAAAATTTGAAAGCGATAACTTCACTCCGCGGGTGACTTAGTTACAATCCACTCTCCACGCACTGTATTATGATGAGTAGATGAAAATGTTCCATGCTGGTCATTGTTTGCTGCACACAATGACTGCCACGGTACATGTAGCAATCTCGGATTTCTTAAGTACACCCTACAGGCTGCATTTATGGATCAGATTTCTTGAAAAGTGGCAAGATGAAAGTATGTCAAGTTATTTATTAGTCCACCTCAGTGAAGCTCAAGAGAAGCTTTAATGATCACTTTCCATCTGTCGTCCGTCTGTCCTCCGGCCATCGTCTGGCATGAATTTTAGATTATCGACTTCTCCTCATAAACTACTGGACCGAATTAAACCAAATTTGATACGTATGTTCCATTTCATATGATAATTCAAGGTTGTTCAAAAAATGTTGCCACACCCACATGGGAAGCCACAGGGGACATAACTATGTTAGTACCCACAATAATATTTTTTAAAAATTACAAAATCTTCTCCATCAGTACCAATCAAAATCTTTTGATTCTTGGTATACAGCATCCTTTGAGAGGTGAGGTTCAGGTTTATTTGAATCAAGTCCCTGGATTATATTTGGGCTCCCTATGAGACCTTCACTTTTAACTTAATTCTAATGCAATGTGAAGAACATTATTTAAAAATCTTCTTCTCATCTATCAGTCAAAATCCTTTGATATTTGGTATACTACATCCTTAGAGAGAGTCAGATGCAAGTATATTCAAATCAAGTCCCTGGAGATATATTTAGGCGCCCTGCCTGAGCCCAAATTTTAACTTTGTGTAATATGAGGAATATTCTTTAAAAATCTTTTTCTTCAGATCCACCAGTCAGAATGTTTTGATATTCGGTGTGCAGCATCCTTGGTGGGGTCAGATTCAAGTTTGTACAAATCATGTCACTGGGTTCATATTTAGGCTCCCTATGGAAACGAACTTTAACTTAACAATGCAATATCAGAAAAAATCTTTAAAAATCTTCTACCGATCAACTGTTCAGAATCTTTTGATATTTGATATGTAGCATCCTCAGGAAGATCTGATTCAAGTTTGTTCAAATCTTGAAAGATTATGGACTCATATTTGGGCTGGTTTCCTGTTGTGAATTTTAACTTAGTGCAGTATGGGGATTGTTGTTTAAAAAATCTTTTTCAGATCCATCAGTCATAATCTACTGATTTTGGTATTTGGTATCCTTAGTGGGGGTGGGGGTGGGGGGGGGGAGGGGTAAGTTTGTCCAAATGATGTCCTTGGGTTCATATTTGGGTTGTGGGGGTTAAATTGGGAACTTCAACTTAGTACGGTATGAGTAGTATTCTTCAAGGATCTTCTTCTTCATGCAGATCCACTTGGTAGGATCTTTTGGTAGTTGGTATATAGCATTACTATCGTACCGACCCGGGAATAATCCCATGGTGTGCAGGAAATAAAAAGGTGCAACAGTATATGGGTGAGTTTTTTTTGGAAGGTCAAGTCTGCAGGAGAATTTGGATGCAAAGTTGACACAAAGATAGGTGACTCGGTCAATCTCATAACAATTTAAGATGAATTAACCCTTTACCTAACGAATCAGCTGCACGTACATGCGTAATTTACAGACCGAACAGTTGAAAAAAAATATTAAAACAATTTCAGCGAAACCATATTATGTGACCCCCCCCCCCCCCCCCCACCTCCCACCCCATTGGAGCGAGCTCCATAATCTGGTTTTGTTGAAATTCAAATAACATATTATGTGCGTTGGGTAAGGAGTTCTTTTTCGTTGTAACAATTTATCAGCTTGACTGTCATCATTTTTGTAATTCCAAAGTCAGGGACTGGGCTTATTTACAAGGATGGGACTCTGGAACTGAAATCTGAAAAGTTGGTAGGTTGAATTATTTTCGATTATGGGCTAATTCCCGGGTCTGTACTCCTAGATTAAAGTTTACTGTTTGTTTAAATGACTTCTACCCATGCGTGACAGAACCAATTGTGTTCAACTGTAGTTAGATGTAAGTGTGGGTGTAAATGATTAACATGTAATCAAATGGTCCCCACCAGGCCATTTCAGTCCCCACCCCCAAACAATGGCCCAATGCAACTTTCACATAACATAGAGCCCTCAAATGGTCTCCAATATAGGGCCATACATTCTATAAAGCCTGAACTTTTCTCTTGGAACATTGAATGTTAATTTGGGGTGCCGGAGTTTGGGGTGCAATTCACCATGGTTGAATTGCAAATAGAGATTTTAGCTCGAAAAGTTCATTCATTGATTGAAAAAATGATCAATGAAACTTTTTCCAGCAAAAATCCGTATTCACTATATTTCCCCAACCAGCTAGGATCCGTATCCTGTACCTGTACACCTTCGTACAGGTACTCCGAAAACATACACCCTCGCACTTAATTCACCTTTTTGTTGACACATTAAAAACTAATTCAGAACGAGATTTTTACTGACCACAACATAGATTTATCCCTGCTTTGGGCTATGTCATTTGAAGACCCATACATTTATATTTATTTATTTATTTATTGGTGTTTAAGGTCACATACTTATGCACAATGGCTAATCGTGACCGTGACAGTTTTGTGGGTGGAGGAAGCCGGAGTACCCGGAGAGAACCACCGAGCATCGACGAGCAACTGTCAGCTCCTCAACATTTTAACTCTGTTCAAGCTCCGCTCAAGTAGGGTTACAGCGGTTGAACATCGACGTGCAGTACGCCTTAGTACACGGCGTCATCGTGCCTCCATGTAGGCAACCGGGATAAAGTGCCTTGCCCAAGGACATAGCGCGGGTCGTCCCGGACGGTGATCGAACTCGGGACCTCTAGGATAGAAGTCCAACAGTCTACCACTGAGCCAACGCGCTCCCTGACCTATGCATTAATGTTAAACATTGCAAAGTTGTAATTTAATCAATGATCGAACACTTTATTTTTAAATTGCAGAAATAACACGTCAATAAATAATTAAATTTTAAACACAAGGTGACAAAATGTATAACGTTGTGAAGACCATTTCTTTGGTGATAAAAAGTGGGCACTCAAAGTGACAGGAGCCGAATTAACCCTTTAACCTAACATGAAAAGCAGACGACACTTGCAAAAAATATTCTTGAATAACCATTTTTTCCTTTTTTGACTTAAATACATAGGCTATGAGCCCTCATTGGAAAGAGCTCGACGAGCTCGTTCCAACGAGGGATCATAGCCTATGTTTTTGAGACAAAAAATGAAAAAATAATGAAAATTAATTAGCGATTTTTGAGAATCGCGCTGGCCGGTTTTGGACGTTACGTTGGGTAAAGTGTTAAAATATCAAACACTGTCTTCTGATGTTCCCTACGTGTTTTGTTACCGTCAAATACGCCCGGACGTGAACCGTATCTTGACCAGCACTCATCATTTCGGTAATACAGCGTGAAACATTCAGAGGTTACTGAACCTCAGTTAAGGCGGACACGGACCACTTTATGAGAAGTACAATGGCCCTCTCTTGCACCGCCCAAAAATGTCAGGGCTATTCGCCTGAGATACCAGAGTACCTCGGAGAACCAGTGCGGTATAGCACGGCATCCCATGACTTGGTGCTCAGTCTCACTGCATTGATCTAAAACTGTAAGTGTAAACTACGGTAACAAGCTGCTGAATTGGAACTCTCCTGATTTAAATTCCAAATAGCTGAGAGATATGTCATTCGCCCTTCATCGGTCTCATAGCAGCCATCATGTTCAAATACAGCAATTAATCGCTCAGTATACGAAAGAAACTGTAGAGAAGAAAGGGAGGACGAGTTCACTGGAATTCTGAATATCAACAGAAAAAAACATTCAATACTACTGACGTAGAAAAAACACACGAATCAGCTCAACAGCATTTCATCAGCTGAAGCACATCTTGCTTCTACAATCACTGAAAGGTATGGTATTGTTTTCATTTCGGATAATCCCAATAATATTGTCCCACTGTCGTTGGCATTTATTTCACTATATTCATTCCAACATTCTGCAGTGTATATTCTTTGCGATTTTATTAATTTCGAAAATAAAGTGTCTCTCAATTTTCTATAACTACTATAATCATTGGAAAATAATTGAAATATTTTATCGATGACTGGTAAAAATTAATCGCTTCTGTTTGGAGTGTATTGTAAGAGTCGTGACGTTAACCTGATTTTCAGTCAAAATGATTTTTTCTTGTTTTATAGAAAAAAACCCAAAGTAGGGTTGACTTCGGCACAAAATCGAAAAATAAAAACGAGAAGGCAACAGGAAATTAGGAAAAAAAAACAGTTCTAGAACTGAAACGCAGCTAATTGTTTCCACGCAACATGATCCCAACAATAACTGGGAAAACGTTCAAAGAAGTACAATATGTATACACAAAGACGGAGACAAAGTGATAAGTGATAATCAGCTTTTCTTTAGTAACGGCAGTTGTCCGATTAATTATTGTTTCGTTTTAAAACTGCTGCAAAGAAATACACAGTTGCAAATCCATCCTTATTCTTTTTGTAGAAATTAGGAACGAATTAATCACTGTAAGCGGCGATATACTTTTTCAAGAGCTCCCGAATTAAGAGTGAACGGTGAAGCTCAGACAGACTTTACGTCAAATTTCTACCTTAGTCTTCTACATGGTAAAGTTTTTGGTCCATAACGTCTGGTGTTCGACAAAACTAACATTTCTGCGAAAGTTTTTGTTTTGGAAAATATTCTCTTTCACCCATGAACAAGTAAAGAATATGTTTGTAAATAAAGATGAAAAGTTGAGGATCTCTAAATCGCCCCCTGTTTATAGTGAAATTTACGAAACTAATTCAGTAAAAATTTGATCTGGATCGAGTATTTGGCGAGATCCCGAGCGAAATTACAAGGAGAGGTGATAAGAGGCCGAGAAGCAAAGAGCGCTCGAATTAAACTGGAGAAAGTAATCAGTAGTTTGTCATAGCGTCTGCTCTGAAAATAGTCTCCAGTGGCGAAGATATTTTGAAGCATCTAATAACACAATGTTATCGAAACAACTGTTCTAAAGCCACGAAATGATGTCTCAAGAAATAGTTTTATTTCGAGAGGTAAACCGACGACCAGAGGTCAAGGTTCAAGTTTCGTGCAAGAATACAACTGTGTGTTCATAGGCTCCTTCCGGATCTTACTGAATGACCGCACTTTATCGCTTTTAAACTCCGAGTTTAATGATATGGAAAAGGCTCAAACATTTGTAAAAAACTGATTATCATTAACAAGTTTTAAAGTTTGAAATATACCCCGAGATTGAAATTATTCAACATTTGTTATTTTTCCCAAATCCAGAGAATTGACCTGATTACGAAACTTATTAACTCCGGAAAAGGGAGCGCGGTGGCTCAGTGGTAAACTGTTGGACTTAAATGCTAGAGGTCCCGAGTTCGATCGATCCCCATCTGGGATGACCCGCGTTGTGTCCTTGGGCAAGGCACTTTATCCCGGTTGCCTACATGGGGGCATGATGACGCCGTGTACTAAGGCGTACTGCACGTCGATGGTGCACATGTCTTCAACCGCTGTAACCCTGCTTGGGCGGAACTTGAACAGAGTTAGAATGTTGAGGAGCTGGCAGATGCTCGTCGATGCTCGGTGGTTCTCTCCGGGCACTCCGGCTTCCTCCACCCGTAAAACTGTCACGGTCACGATTAGCCATTGTGCATAAATATGTGACCTTAAACACCAATAAATAAATAAATAAATAAATAAATAAATAAATAAATAAATAAATAAATAAATAAATAAATAACTCCGGAAAAGGTGTGAATAAGTTTCCAATCAGATCATTTGGTTAATGTTTGACATTAAACCCACATGCCAGTACAATCTAGGGAATGGCAGTCGTCTTTGATTTACAAGGTCGTTCACGAACCGACTTCGAGAAATTTAACCAACGTTGAATGTTAGAGCATGTGTATATTGTTTAGTTACATACACAACAGTTTAACTATACAGAGAATTAGCAAAGTCATACTCAATAACGAACATAGCCTGTTGACGGTCTAAGACGTTTGCCGGCGAGGAAAGGTCGCATTTGCTGGTGCGTACCATGTGTTTGTATTTTCTGTGTCACAAGAATACAAGCTCTAAAACTCATCTTAGAATTCCACGACCCCATAGGACTGATGTTCACAGCACTAAAGCTTGCTTTTCAGAGCGTACATTGTGACTGGTCATCGGAATAATCTCGTGAAAAAAATGTATGAAATATAAATTCAGGAAATGATATGAGTAGTGTCGTTCACAAAATGGTTAGGTAAACGAATAACCGTGCAAAGTTATTATGCCCCCGAAAAAAATTTTCGAGGGGTATATAGTGGAGGTCTCCGTCCGAACATTTTGTATTATAACTCGAACATCAGTTGTCGGATTTTAATATTCTTCGGTATGGTGATAGGGCAGCTTGGGGGAACGGATGCCCTTGTACCTAGGGTTTCGTCCGACAAATCTTACAGGAGTTATGTCCCTTTTTTACTTTTTCCATCCATCCGCACGAACATTTTGTATTATAACTCGAACATCAGTTGTCGGATTTTAATGTTCTTTGGTATGGTGATAGGGCAGCTTGAGGGAACGGATGGCCTTGTACCTAGGATTTCGTCCGACAAATCTTACAGGAGTTATGTCCCTTATTTACTTTGAAAATTGGTGATTTTTTGGTTTCCTACCAATTAAAATTGTTTGGCTGAACCGATGAGTTTCAAATTTTATATGCTGATTACTCATGTCAAAGTACAGGTCGGTTTCAATTTGAGGTTTGACTCGGCAATTTTTGATGCAGTTATGCCCCCTTTTTCACTTGGAAAAGATGCAAGACCAGTTCTACTTTTTCACTTGTTTGAGAATTTTTAACAAAGGTATGTACTATTCCTATTTTTGCCTCTTTCAGTTATTATTCGATATGGCACCATTCAAGTTATTTGCAATTATTTTTATAACTTTTTCTCTATTACTGACTCCTTAGTGCTGTTCTGCAATGTAGCAGCAGTGAAGCTGTTGTCTGTTGTTACAAAACATATTAACAAAATATAAGTAATAATAATTTTATTGGCACTTTGCCATTCTTTACTGTTGTTCTGCAATGTAGTGTTGTTCTGCAATGTAGCAGCGGTGAAGCTGTTGTCTGATTATCCACATGTGAGTACGACTTGCTTACCTTCGGGGGCATTAGCACACGTGTTAGCGTTGCTCTTGTTTTTAATGTTTTCTTATTTCTGTTCATTCCAACCTTTATACAAACTTTTTAAATACGTACACTATTATGTTAATGGCAATAGAGACTATTTAAGTTAAATAGTTTTGAATGACCAATCATGGTATATACAATGTCAGTTAATTCAATATTTACCGAGTGCAAAGCTGGACCCCAGAATGGATTTAATTGATATCGCATATGCCCAGGGAGGGACGCAGGAAGCATGGGAGCAAAGGGGCAGTTGCCCTCCCTGCCTCCGGACCACGAGAGCGAGAGGGGGCAGACTATGCCCTTTCCAGGTTCGTCACTCAATTTATTTGCAATGATTTATTCTCTAAGTAAAGCTAAAATACACCCAAATCCGTTCTTGGAGCTTTCAAAATTCGTAGAGGAGTTTGGGAGAAGGAGCCCCCTCCCGATGGGAGGGGGCACCTCCTCTCAAGCTATCCTATATCGGGCCTTCGGCCTTCGAGATATACTCACTTCGGCATGCCATGGCGGAGCTGCTGGTGCGAGTAAATGCCCATTTCCCTGGGTCTGACCCCCTGCCCTGAAGTGCGTCCGGCGCCCGTGTATATGCCATATTATTTCACCAACAAACTATTTAATGCATATATCTTACTGACTATTATTTTCTGCATACCGTAGCAACACTGTTGAAAATAAATGATAGAATTCTTAACGTGAATCGGTTATCGTCTGTCGACATTTTGAAATCGGAATACATAAAGGGGAGATCACTCTGACTGTCAGTTCTACATAGATTTCGATTGGCTGTACTCAGTTTCTACGTAGGATGCATGTGAGGTTTAAAACCAATGGAATTCACATGAACTTGCTGGAGGTAAGCTATTGATAGAGATAGGTAGACCCCCCCCCCCCCCTCCCCCTTGCCCCTGTGGGGAGCTTCTTCAACTGACTTGTCCCAGTCGTACAACGCACATATCGAGTGATATGTGAGCTATAGCATACTGGTTGAATATTCGTAATCATTGACAAATTGTGTGCTGTCGGTACTTTTAACCGGTCCAGTCTGACAACAATTATTTTCTTTCACGTGTACAATAACTTTTAATGAAAATGGACGAATTCGTTTTGTAATTATGGGAAGGTTCAGTAATCATTTGATCCTGCAACTCCAAAGAGCTGCAAGATAAAATTATTCCCCAACCGCCGAACTGATTTCTTGTTCATTGTGTCGTCTTCCCATTGACTCTCAAACTTTGCTTCACACAAAAATGTACGTGTATGAACGGAAACAGTTTAGGTAACAATACTCTCATTATACTGCAGTCAATTGCCCTTATAAAGATGATGAAAGTATCGACATTCGTGGATCTGGCGGAGAAAGTGTTCATGTTAAGTAATCATTGGAGACCATTGTGACAGATTTAGCCTCATAAGGCCAGTGGGTCAGAATGTATGTTTACTCTGAGATTTTATTCAATGTTTCAATGTTTGTAGATCGTTCACCTTCCGTCCAAATAAATAATTCTACAGTAAACTCGAAATGTAAACTATTAAATCGCGGTAGGATTAAAATATTTAGCTATCTGGATATTTAGAGTAAGTTTTACTAAGTATTATAATTAGCCCTGAGAGTTACACTCTACGGTGTTCTGTTATACAGAAAATAGAACTCTACCAACCACGATTAGAAGACGGAACTACCCAAAATTGTCTTCAGTAATTATTTATTATTTATTGGGGTTTAACGACACTTTGGACAGCCAGGGCCACCTCGTGTCGGACAGTTTTACAGGTTGGCGAAGCCGGAGTACACGGAGAGAACCACCAAACAACGTTGAGCAACTGTCAGGCTTCCCAACATACTAACTCCACACAAGCAGGGTTAGCATTGGTTGAAGACAAGTGCACCATCGATGTGCAGTACGCCTTAGTACACAAGGCCACCGTGCCCCCACGTGGGCAATGGGGGTGAAGTGTCTTGGCCAAGGATACAACGCGGCTGCAGGAGGGATTCGAACGGAGGACCTCTCGGCTTGCAGCTTGCACCTCTACATACTAAGTCACCGCACCCCCTTCAGTTGTTAAAATAGTCATATTTTGTCTCCGACATATAGCTAATGATCACTCATTGTTCCCAATGAGGGATCATAAGCTGTGTTTTGGAGGCAAAAATTTAAAAAAAATATAATGAAAATGTAACTCTTTACCCAAAGCAGACGATATCAAAATTAATTATTTCAAATATTATTTTTTCAAAATATTTCAACAAAACCATATAATGTGATCCCTCATTGAAACGAGTTCCTAGAGATCGTTCCAATGAGGGGTCACATAATATGGTTTTGTTGGAATTTTTTGAATTTGTTTTTTCAACTTCTGAATATGCATACTCCGCGGACGGATGCGACCGATTCTCAGGTTAAGGGTGTAGAAAGATTTCTGTGATTAGCGCTAATTGTTTTTGGCAGTCACGTTGAGTAGAGGTGTAAACGAAATGTAATTCGCAAATGGTATGATCGTCATGTCGCACACAAATGGCTAGTAAGGCTTGTGGGGGTTCCTGTTTCCTTTTACAAGAAACAGCCGGAGCAGAAATAATTTGTTCTCTTGTTATTTTATTTTATTAAGATGTGTTAACCCCTTGTCCAATGCAAATTTGTTTTTAATTTTTTAATTTTTCAAAATGTTCACAAAACAATGTCATGTGCCCTCTAATTGGAACGAGCTTGACGAGACCTCACATGATATGGTTTTGTTGAAATGTTTTCAAAACGTTTTTTTTCAACTGTTCAGTTTGTAAATTACTCGGGCGTTGGGTTAGGTAAAGTGTTAAAAAGCATGGTTTTTGTTTGTTTGTTTGTTTGTTTGTTTGTTTGTTTATTTGTTTGTTTATTCGAATGCGGAAGTTAGGGCAATTATTCCCTCAGCTTGCAAGTGAACGTTGCAAGAAAACTCAATGGAAGTTGTCATCTTCAAACAGAAATCAGACAAGACAAACAAGTTTGCCGCTATGGCATCTTTATCCAGTTTTCAAATTGAAGATACTGGTAAAGGTGAAATAACCGGATTTTGTCGCACAGTCAGTTTTCAGATTAATACTAATATCCTTTAACTCCTCACCCGCTGAGTATTTTTTAGATATTTTTCATCAAACCAAGTCATGGACGCTGTAAAGGTTTAATGAAAAAATTATCAAAGTTCAACTCAAGAAATCAATAGTGAAAAAATCCATTCAATTTATAGAGAGAAAATTGGACAAAATGTGCCCAAGTTATACTTATTATAGTAGCAGGAGAAATTCTGCACTGGTCAGGAATATCCACCAGCAGCATCAAGGAGTTAAACAAACAGTATGCAGTCACTGGCTGAGTATGAAAGAAACATACTAAAGCATTTTTCAGATATCGCAGAAATTTAAATAAAAATATCCGAATATTGCTGAGTATTTGATGAAAATGTTCTGTTCTAAACAAACAACACATCCTTATGGCATCATTTTCTGTAATCTCCCAAATACGTTTCCAGTGCATACTTCCGGAAAATGATGGTAAAAGTCCAATATTTCGTTAGGAATGTGCCTGTGTGGACGGGTGGAAAGTAGGTTACCATCACAAAGGAAAAGAATATTTATTGTACTTTCACACTATGGTGGAAATAATGAGGTCCATGCCTTGCTTATAAATCTGAAGGTATGCTGCTTGAAACTTGCTCATGTTTCTTAACGACATTTCATAGATACTGCACTCCGCAGGATTTAATGGTAACCCATTCTCCGCGTAAAGTAGAAAGGCATTCAGATAGAAGCAATAGCAAGGTTAAACTAACTTTACAATTGTAGGAATACACAAATTTAGGGTAAAGTATGGTTTAATTCAATAGTCTTGGAAAATAATCTATGTAATCATTTTCACGACAGTGTTAACCCTTTACCTAACGTAACGGCCAAAACCGGCCAGCGCTATTCTCAAAAATCGCCAATTAATTTTCATTATTTTTTTCATTTCTTGTCTCAAAAACATAGGTTATGACCCCTCGTTGGAACGAGCTCGATGAGCTCGTTCCAACGAGGGGTCATAACCTATGTTTTTGAGTCAAAAAATGAAAAAAATACTTATTCAAGAATTTTTTTTGCAAGTGTCGTCTGCTTTTCATGTTAGGTAAAGGGTTAATATGTGCTAGAGCTGCATTGGGTATCTAGGGTTGGTCCACTTCATAAATGTCTCAACACAGAATAGTTCTACACATTGCCAGGAGAGAGGAAAAATACACATTTCAAGGACTTTTCGAAAGGTGTAAAGTTTGGCTTAGAACGGTAACAGCAAAGCTGGAATAATATTGACGCCCAGACTGTGTCAGTAATTATTTTCTCACATTTTATCAGTGCCTTTTACCTTTATATAGAAACAGCTGTTTGTCTTCAACTGAATATGAAGCACACTCGAAAATATAAAGGGTTTATCGTCGAATGAGTGTCCTAATTGTGACTCTTACTTCTGATATCAGGTATATACCCTTTTCCATCAGCCCGCATAATTTACAAACTGATCAAGTTAATAAAAAAAAAATTCCAAAGCTTTCAACAAAACCACCCCATGGGACCCTTATGGGAACGAACTCGTTAAGTGAAAGATTTTCTCAACAATCATAAAAAGAACAAATTTTCATATCGTCTTCGTTGGGTAAATTGTTCGTGATGTTTGCCACCGTCGTTCCAATGTGGGGTCATGACACACGAAGAACGAAGTTCAAAAGATGCCCCTGTGTTGGTAATCGTTGGTCATACATACAATGAATATGCGGGCGTTGTATAAGGATAGCGGTCAGGTGCAATTATTGCCAAGTCATAATTCTCGTTGTGGAAAAAAATATGCTAATTGCTTCAACCGGCAGTTTGTTGTACTGATAGCTCGCATGTTTTGTCAATAGATTTGTGAGCCGACAATTGACAATAATTGCTCTTGTCTGCTGTGATTATGCATTGTGAACATAATCATTATGCATTTAAAGAGTGTAGCAGTGGAATGACTGGTGATGACGGCATTGCATGTATCCCAATCACAGGGCAGCAGCGAGAAATCCGCGGTAGTAATACTCTTGTATAGATAGCTCCCTGTCAGTGGATTTAGAAGGGAGGTGGGCGAAAGTTTCAAAGAATATTTTTCAGGCTCGGAAATGTGATATGGACACTTTCAAGAACAGTGTTGTTTGACACAGGGATGAAGGAAACGCGGGGCATCGTGGACATGCCCCCCCCCCCCCACAACATTTTCCTGAGAATGGCTGAGAGAGAGAGAGAGAGAAAGAGAGAGAGAGAGAGAGAGAGAGAGAGATTACAATACTATACAATATTATTTTACACGATACTAAACTACTAGAAAATCAGTGTCTGAGTAGGAGGGAAGTGAGAACCTCTACGACTCAACAATAGTCTTTTTCTCTTCCATGGCCACTAAAGTGAAGAAAGTGTACATATTTTGCCTCCATATTTAACAAATTTTGCAACCATGCCGTTTCGCTTGTTAAATATGGAGCTCAAAATATTTATTTTAACCAGTGTAGTAGTTCGTTAGGCCCAAACCTAGCTTTGTATATTGGATTCCTATCATGTGACTAAGGCACACGAGCCTTCACTGATATATCTGAGTGTGCCGTTGGACTTCTATGGCCGTGCCCCCACACCTCTCACCAAGTTTCAAATGCTTCCCACGTCCAGGTTTAACGCTAAAACCACTGTTCCAGGTGAATACCAGTGAAGTCAAAATAGTAGCACAGTTGCATATTACGATGATTCTTCAGTGTTTTGGGGATTGAATTAAATTTGAATTGAATTGAATAATATACATCTATATGAGTATACAACAATTTCATAGCAAATATATTTCAACATTCCCATATGTATATTGTTGGGGTACAATGTAGTCAGATTGGCTGTCTTCCCAAGTGACAACATGTTGACGAAGCTTCGGAGAACAATCACTGATGGTTACCAGCCCTTGTTTCTGTTACACGGCAAGACTTCGTCACATGCAATTATCCGGATCTGACTTAAAGACACTTTCACGTGTTTCGAAACTGAAGAAACACCCTTGAACTTGATACAGTGGTTAATATACTGAAAAATAAAACAAGAAATCGATCCTGACTCTGTTCTCTTTGTCAAGCATAGAACCTTTTAACCAACCTACTCTTTGAAGTACCCACAGAGGCAACAAACATCGTGTCTTCCCACTAGACCAATTCCCACTAGACCAATTCCCTTTAGGCCAATTCCCAAAAGACCAATTCCCCTTAGACCAACTACATACTGTTATTAATTACGGGTTGATTAAGGATAATTAAGAAAACATTTATTTATTGATAAGCACTTTATTTGATAAAAAAAATAATAAAAAGAATCACAGCCTTTGAAAGTGTGTGATTACTATAACAATTGTTATAAAAAATCTGCCCAACATCTATAAAATATCAACAAGCCAGAAAATAAGCAGACTATCAGATAAAAAATGAGGTCCCCTGAGGGTGAATTTGGTGATGCTACCCTGCACAGCAGGGTAGCATCACTAAATTTACCCTCTGTGAACCTCATCTTGAATCAAGGTCTCAAACATAAACAGAAAGAGTATCCAGGGGATAAACTAGCCCACTGTATGGGATAGCATCAGGAAATTCACCCTCTGGGGACCTCATTCTGCAAATGACAGACTGCTTATTTTCAGGCTTGAATATCAATAACATTAAATACATTTATAAATATTTATAAACATATCAAATTATTTATATAGCATTATTTTAAAAGTAGAACACATCAGTTGGTCTAAAGGGAATTGGTCTAGTGGGAATGAACCCAAAAGTCAGCCTCATGTTTTTGTCGCTTTCACAAAAACAGAAACAAAAACTCCCAAGCGGTAGTTCATTGATAAGCAGAAAAATTCAACCCGAAACAATCACAAGGGTTGGGCAGTAAAACATATTTTCTTCCTAAAAATATTTCATGTTCTATTTGTCCGTGTAACAAGACAGCGTATATATATGCAAGATACAAGACTTCGGTGTACAATGATTAGTATAATCATAAACAAACACTTTAGGGTGTAATTACTTCCCGTTTACTCAGCTCCCACGCACAACGTAAGAACAGTATAGAGTTTAGCCTATTTAAGACTATGCAAAGAGTAAGCCGAAACAAATGACAATTTAGCTTTCACTGTAAAATATTAGGAGTTTGGCACAGTGCATACATGGTCACTTGACACTTGTCAACCTCACCGGTGGACATCCACCTGCACACTTACTTGCCTAACCATTAGAAAAGTGAAACCCAGCAAGAATCAGCAGTTCATGCACCACACTGGTTCGTGGACTGAAATTTGCTGGTTTGGCCCTCAAATGCCAAATCGTCTAGTGAGTAAAAATATGGACTGAGGTCCAACTACTGGATATTTGAGTACCAAATTCCTCCGTGGGTATTTTAAAAGTTTACCCATCTTAACGGCCATCGTTGGCCAGCGCTATGAACAAAAACCTTCAGTGATCCTTTTTTTAATTTTCAGACTCCAAAATATTTAGCTTATGACCCTCATTGGAACGAGCTCGTTCCAATGAGAGTCATAAGCTAAATTTTATGAGATAAAAAATAAAACACTTAAGTTCTTCCAACATTTTATAACAAGTGCGGTCTTCTAAATGTGTAAGGTAAAGGATTTTGATTGGTTCATGGCATATTATGAACTTAAACTCATTCAGGACAAAAATATGAATATCAGCTGAATGAACTGAGATTATAAAATAAATTCGGTAGCTTCCATCGCTTTTGGAGAGAACTTGGACGAAGAACTATAGACAGATGTATGTATCTGTGACGCCGACAGCTTTCCCAAAACATTGGCACCCCTTTTCTTTTTACGACTAGATGATGTCTAAATTCTTCCGGAAGTAAATGAGTATAAGTGAAATACTAATTGGCACCTGTTCGAAGAATTTGCACGTTATTTGTTTGTTTTGTTGTTTGAAACTTCCATTAAGACTAATAATACGAACCAGTGTTTACATAATGTTGGTGGATGACCGCCCCAAAGTGTTAACAACTGGGAATATACAGGCATCAGATAAAAAAGAAATGTTTTAATTTTTATCTCAATACCTCGCCCGAGTATTTTTTAAACCTAACTGCATGTTTAGGGCCAGGGATGAGCTGACTCAAGGACAACAATACGCCAGACTCTCTACTTTTTTAAGAAGTGTGTACAATTAACTGTCGTACCCTTTACCAATCGCACCGTCAAATCCACCTCGCGCTACATTAAAAACCGCCATACCATTTTTGTTATTTTTTAAACTTTTGCTTCGAAAACAAAGTTCATGACATCTCCCCTCCTTGCAACGACCTTTTTCAAGTGAGGGTTGAAGCTTATGATTTGGCAGAAAGAATGGATACGTTTATTTTTTAACTGGTTGAGTTCTAGATACTCATATTTAGACGCTTGTGAAAAGCTTAAATATTTCTCGTGATCTGGATGCGCTTCGTTTTCGGTTAGAAGCAATTTTTTTCTAAAGTTACAGTTTATTAAAGCGTGTCGAAAGGTACTTCCAGTAAACTGTAAAAAACAAATCTAATGAAAAATTCTTACAAGTAAATTGTTCATTATATTTAATGGAAACGTATAATGCAAAAATAGTTTCATTCATTTTATTCTGGCACTCGGCCAGTTAAGACCGTGTGGGTAACTGTCCGTGTAGCAGCGACCATTTTATCTTAAATCAACAAAATGGTCACAAACCGTGACTACTGTACTACCAAAATCTCAAGCCGAAGCGAACAATCCTTCATAACCCTACACAAATAAATGCAAACTAACACTAAAAATTAATACATTAGGAATGTTTGCTTATGAACAGAATGTTTGCTCACCGGACGGTTTGATGGATAGACGAGCACCAGTACTTCTAGACCTGTTCGGTCGCAGATAACAATATGGTAAATGTTGTGTTTAATTACGTTAGGTAAAGGGCAAAGGCAAGACCGATCTCGCCAGCAGAGAAAATCACAGGTTGATTCCAGGATCGCTTTCATTAGTTTGTACCAAACTCAGTCGGCCAAATTTCGCTCCAGTACATATACTGATATATTTCCACCATCCCTCCAAACTCCGATCCCTATATTTGGAGCGCACTTAACTGGCGGTCATTACAGTCCATAAGCGATGCCATGGAAACGAAAAAAGACATTCTTAACCCTTTGAACACCGGAGGCCGCTTTCCCGGCCCAGGAACATGATACTTCATAATTTAATTAAGTGGGGTGTTTGTTATGTTAATGTATGGGGTAGACCAATCAATATTTTCAACGTGCAGCCTCCTGGCTGCACATTGATAATATTCATTATCTGTCCCTGATTAGCGAATATGGACTCTTCCAAATGCTGTCATTGAACTGACTTGGAAGATACCGCCAGGGTTCAAAGGGTTAAAGTTTTGGAGAAAATGTTGCATGTGTGGTCTAAAAATCTTGAAAAGTTAAGATCTGAGTCAACCATACCGATACACCGCTACCTGCCAAACTAAAGGAACGGGTTTTGAGAACTCTTTTCAATAGGGTATGAAACGTTAGCATTTCGTCACCACCAACAAAGGTTTGTAGATTGTCCCCTTCCCCACCCCTCCGGAAATGATCACAGTACTAAATAGCAGAAGTCGACATATTGCGTGCTAAATTAAACACACCCTAAATCAGTTTGGCTAAAAATCAGCCCAAAACAACTGAGTTGAGTGCATTTATGACTCCTCATTGAAGAGGTTCAGCAAGATTTATCTCAACGAGGTGTAATAAGCTACGTTTTAGAGGCAATAAAATGATGAAAACAAAAAATTGTGAATTATTAGTTTTTATGAATACCGCAGGTCGGATAAGGTCGTTATGTTAGGTAAAGGGCTAACCAAGACTGACAACGATAAAACGTACCCATTCGAAGATTTGTGTGCACATAACCATGTTCTCGATACGCTCTTCGGTCAATGAGTCTACAACCACCGACATTAGCTATGACACGACTTTTACCACAGCGATGCCGATTGCCCTGGCTAAATTCGAGGCCTGGTCCGATTCACAAGACTTGCAATTACATGTGACAGTTTTACGTCTATGCCAAGCCCAACAGCAACGCGTTTCTAATAATGCTGGATATTTTGGGAGTGCCTGGGCTTTCCTTGTGGCTATTTGGGGCCGTGTGTTCAAACTTTTGTCGGGGATAGGCGACATCTCCCATCTCCATCCCCACTCCCCACGTTGTCTACACCTGATGACTACAATCTAGGGCAATTCCAAGATTGCGAGTCGAATCGAATCTCCAAGCAAATAAGTTAAAGGATTTCCAATCGAATCTCGAACCGAATTGTTGTTTTTCAAGTTGTAGACATTGCACCTTATTACAACTGTGAAATATTGCAAATAATATCAGTCTGGGGAGCGCGGTGGCTCAGTGGTAGACCGTTAGACTTCTATGCTAGAGATCCCGAGTTCGATCCCCGTTCGGGACGACCCGCGTTGTGTCCTTGGGCAAGGCACTTTATCCCGGTTGCCTAAATGGGAGCACGATGACGCCGTGTACCAAGGCGTACTGCACGTCGATGGTGCACATGTCTTCAACCGCTGTAACCCTGCTTGAACGGAGCTTGAACAGAGTTAGAATGTTGAGGAGCTGACAGTTGCTCGTCGTTGCTCAGGGATTCTCTCAGGGTACACCTGCTTCCTCCACCCGGGGGACCTCATTTTTCATCTGATAGTCTGCTTATTTTCTGGCTTGTTGATATTTTATAGATGTTGGGCAGATTTTTTATAACAATTGTTATAGTAATCACACACTTTCAAAGGCTGTGATTCTTTTTAGGGTACACCTGCTTCCTCCACCCGTAAACTGTCACAGTCACGATTAACCATTGTGCATAAGTATGTGACCTTAAACCCAAATAAATAAATAAATAATATGGCAGTCTAACCACAAAGATTGTATTTAATGACGACTCGTCTGTTTGGACAAGTTAATAGTTAATAAAAAAAAGCGGAATATACAAGAAACGGAATTCCTGAAGCAGAACTCCTTTAACTCTGCATGCTGCTGGCGGATATTCCGGCCGGGGACAAGATTTCCCTTACAACTGGAATAAGTATCATTTGGGCACTTTTAACCAGATTTTCCCAAGTACACTAGATGGATTTTTTCACCAAAGATTTCTAAAGTTAAAATTAGATGGATTTTTCATCAAATCTAGTCATGGCTGCTGTGAAGCAGCCATGACTAGATTTGATGAAAAATATCTTGAAAATACTCGGCAGGTAAGAGTTAGACTCTTTTTGTATCATGACGTCCCCTGTATAGGAGACCTGATGATAGGAAGAGAGGTTTTGAGAGTTTCACGACGATTCGAAATTTTCGAATCAGCCCGACTCGGATCAAATCGCATCGAATAATGGAGGCGATTTCGTACCGAATCGATTTTCGAAGCCGCACAGTGCTCTCCTACAATACTCCAGTCCTTTTTGTCAGTAGGTGGACGTATATCACAATTTATTGGAGAGTGCCATTAGGTATAAACAGAAAGACAAGTTTTGTCAGACGGATCCTTATTGAATATGTATTGTGTATCAAACCGTTTAGTTGCGATTTGCAACGACATCAAATTATTGACTATTATCTGGAACTTGTTTATAAAATAGTAATCATCCGAAATGAAACATCTTCTGTAGGTTTGTGCTGTGTAAAATGAATGACACTGTAACTTAACTTGACAAACTTGAACTTGGTAAGTTATAAGTGAAATGGCAAAATTGAAGATCAATGGTTCCAATATTATTCGGTGAAACCCCAACATAACAGCATTGTGCGCGCACAACGTCAGAGCAATCCATGCATTTTTAAATGTAAACTGTAGGGCTGGCTAATGGAAGAATGTTGATACACAAATGCAGTAAGTTTAAAGGTCATGTAAACGGAAATGTTTTTCTCAGAAATGAATGCTAATCTATAGCTCTTATCTAGAGGTCTCGTCTAATGAGCATACCAAGTTAAAAACAATCCTATGATAAATGCGCCCTGTAGGCCATGCCAAAGAAGAATGTTGATGCACAAATGCACTAAATTCAAAGGGCGTTGCTAACAGCAGCAGTTTGTGGTGGAAATGAAAAGAAAATCTATAGCTCCTATCTTGGTCAACATGCATAAGCATACCAAGTTTCAAAACAACCCGATAATGAATGAGCTGAGCCCTCTGAGTCGTGCCAAAGGAAGATGTTAATGCACAAATGTACTAAGTTTCAAGGTCGCTGCTAGTGACAATGTTCAATTTTTTTTTCATTTTTTTTTTCTTTTGATGAAAATTCATAATTATACCCTGCAGGGAGTGCAAAAGGGATAAGCTGCTGCACAAATTCACTAAATTCAAAGGTTGGCGCAAACGACAACATTCTTTGATGGAAATGAAAGAATATCAGTAGCTCCCAGATAGAGATCTGGTGGTCACCCCGAATATGTATACCAAGTGTCAAAGCAATCTATTCATAAATGTACCTATAGAGCGCGCAAAATGAATATGTTGATGCACAATTGCATCAAGTTCAAAAGCCGTTGCTACGGCAACTTTTTTTTATTAACTTGAAGCAAGTTTCAAAGCAATCCATTCATAAATGTGCCCTGTAGGGTGTGCCAAAGGGAAATATTGATACATAACTGCACTAAGTTCATCAAAGGTCGTTGCCAACGGCAACTTGATATGCAAGAACACCAGTAGCTCCCTCTAGAGGCCACTCCAAACAAGCATACCAAGTTTCAAAGCGATCCGATGATAAATGTGCCCTGTAGGGCAGTCCAAATGAATATATTGATGCCTGACTAATCTAAGTTCACAATTTGTTGCCAACGGCAATACTTGTTGACGGAAATAGACGAAAATCGATGGCTCTCATCTAGAGGTCATCCTAAACAAGCATACCAGGTTTCAAAGAGATCCGATCATAAATGTATCATGTAGGGCAGGCCAAATGAATATATTGATGCCTGACTAAACTAAGTTCAAAAGTCGTTGCCAACTGAACATTTGTTTACGGAAATAGACGAAAACCGATAGCTCTCATCTAGAGGTCATCCCAAACAAGCACACCAGGTTTCAAAGCGATCTGATCATAAATGTGCCCTGTATGGCAGGCCAAGTGAATATATTGATACCTGACTAATCTCAGTTCAAAAGTTGTTGCCAACTGCAACATTTGTTGACGGAAAAAGGCGAAAATCGATAACTCTCATCTAGAGGTCATCCCAAACAATCACACAAGGTTTCAAAGCGACCTATCATAAATATGTCCTGTAGGGTAGGCCAAATGAATATATTGATGCCTGACTAAACTTAGTTCAAAAGTCGTTGCCACCGGCAACATTTATTGCCGGAAATAGACGGAAATCGATATCTCTCATCTAGAGGTCATCCCAAACAAACATACCATGTTTAAAAGTGATCCGATCATAAATGTTCCCTGTAGGGTGTGCCGAAGGGAAATATTGATGCCCAACTAAACTAAGTTCAAAGGTTGTTGCAATGGCAACGTTTTTTGATGAAAATTGAAGAAAATCGATAGCTCCCATCTAGAGGTCATCCCAAACAAGCATACCACGTTTCAAAGCTATCCAATCATAAATGTGCCCTGCAGGGACTGTCAAAGGGAATTATTGATGCATAACTGCAATAAGTTCATCAAAGATCATTGCCAACGGCAACTTTGTATGTACGAACATCTATAGCTCCCATCTGGAGGTCACCCTAAACAAGCATACCAAATTTCAAAGCGATCCAGTCATAAATGTGCCTTGCAGGACAGGCCAAATGAATATATTGATGCCTGACTTATCTAAGTTCAAAAGTTGTTGCCAACGGCAATATTTGTTAACGGAAATAGACAAAAATGGCTCTCATCCAGAGGTCATCCCAAACAAGCATACCAGGTTTCAAAGAGATCCGATCATAAATGTGTCATGTAGGGCAGGCCAAATGAATATATTGATGCCTGACTAAACTAAGTTCAAAAGTCGTTGCCAACGGAACATTTGTTGGCGGAAATAGACGAAAATCGATATCTCTCATCTAGACGTCACCCCAAAAAAGCAGACCGGGTTTAAAAGTGATCCGATCATAAATGTGCCCTGTAGGGTGTGCTAATGGAAATATTGATGCCCAACTAAACTAAGTTCAAAGGGTTGTGCCAATGGCAACGTTTTTTTACGAAAATGGACGAAAATCGATAGCTCCCATCTAGAGGTAACCCCAAACAAACATGCCACGTTTCAGAGGTATCCAATCATGAATGTGCCCGGTTGGGTCTGTCAAAGGGAAATATTGATGCATAGCTGCAATAAGTTCATCAAAGGTCATTGCCAACGGCAAAACCTTTTAATGGAAATGGAAAAAAGAATCGATAGTTCCCATCTAAAAGTCATCACAAACAAGTATACCAAGTTTCAAAGCGATCCGATCATAAATGTGCCCGGTAGGGCGCGCCAGAGGAATATATTGATGCCCGACTAAACTAAGTTCAATGTTCGTTGCCAACAGTAAGATTTCTTTATGGAAATAGAAGAAAATCAATAGCTCCCATCTAGAGGTCACCCCAAAAAAGCATACAAGGTTTCAAAGTGATCAGATCATAAGTGCGCCCTGTAGGATGTGCCAAAGAGAGAATAATGATGCCTACCTAAACTAAGTTCAAAGGTTGTTGCCAACGGCAATATTTTTTTACGGAAATGGAAGAAATTCGATAGCTCCCATCTAAAGGTCCCTTCAAATAAGCATACCAAGGTTCAAAGCGATCCCATCATAAATGTGTCCTGTAGGGTAGGGTGTGCCAAAGGGATATATTGATGCCTAACTAAACTAAGTTCAAAGGTCGTTGCCATATTTTAACGGAAATGGAAGAAAGTCGATAGTTACCATCTAGTTGTTACCCCAAACAAGCATACCAAGTTTCAAAGCGATCTGATCATAAATGCGACCTGTGCGATATGCCAAATGAAACTGTGGATGCACGTACGCCGACGGACGGGAAGTGACGGCAATAGCTCAGCTTGACTTCGGCAAGTTGAGCTAAAATACTTCCAAAACTTAGTTCATACTTTTTACTGATACAGTACCCATTTTTAAATATACACTTGAGGAAGGACATCAATTCTTCGAGTTTACTTGTTTGATTAATTTGAACTAACAAAACAGTTTAACACTGAGTTAAAACCACATGAGATGGAGAGTTGTGAATAAATGGGCTCGTATTTATCGACACTGTCGCCACTGTGTGAAATTTCGAACCTATCACGAATTAAACTTTACGAGCGTTCATTTCTGATCTCTGAACAGCTGCAGTGTGTCAATAACGGGAAGTTGGTAGACATGGCAATGCAGATTATTCCCGAGTAAATTAGATAATCTAAACCACGCCCTAATCGATAAATTCATCCTGTGATGACGGAAGACAGTCGTATGATAGGAGTACGCAACTGAGTACTTGTACACTTTTTAACTTGAAAACATTATACAGCAACTCTTTGCAAACTCCTTCTGATAGTGTGATTAGAAGTTCGGTGATGAATGAATGAATGCATTGCATGAATGAATGAATGAATGAATGAATGAATGGATGAATGAATGAATGAATGAACGAACGAACGAATGAATGAATGAATGAATGAATGAATGAATGAATGAATGAATGAATGAATGAATGAATGAATGAATGGATGTTTTTCAGTATACAAATTTATGTTATAAAAAGATATCGCATTGTGATATATTATATCTCCGATAAGTTTTCTATTAGCTTTAAAACATAACATGCAAGCCACCAGTCAATTCTGTAAGGAATTCAGCGCTGTTATGGCCTGGAACCAGTCTAGCGTGGAAATAGACCATCACCTATGTTTAGATTCAATCGGCTGGAATATATCAGTTGGTCGAAAAAGCGGTTCACTTTCCGACCAACTAAATATTCCATCCGACTGAATAAGAAAAAATTCGAAAAGCATTCAATTCTTTGAATCAACTCAAGAAATGTTTCTCATTCCAGATTTGATTTGATCGAACCTTTGATGACATTTGCCATTGTGAATAAAAACTCACCACAACTGTAGTTTTTTTGTGCACGCTGTGCAGTACTACTGTAATTGTGTTAATATCTTGATGTTTTTAAGGTAAATTAAATACTTATTGATTTGAAGATCTGTAACTGAAGCACGAAAGACCCTTAGTATATCTTTGTGAGTAAAGGGACATCACATTGTATCAACGGTCGTCTGCGCCCAAACTCCACGAAAAGTGAGAAAACAAACAGCCTTTCAGAGCGTCGAATTCCAAACAGAACTAGACTGGTGGCATGTTAGCTTCATGCAAGCTGTGTATAAACTGTACACAGTCAGCCAAAATCTATATAGACTGGCAGATTGATCTCCCTTTTTCATTCATCTTTTAAAATATCGGGTCACGATAATAGATCAACGTTGAACAAGTAAGAATTCTATCATTTTATCCGCCACAACTGCTAGTGCAGTAAAAAATAAAGTAGTCGGTAAAATATATTCATTGCACAATATGAAATTAAATGACACCGTATATACAATGTCAGGTCACTAACAAACTCTATAACCAACAAGACAGAACACAGCGTGGGTGGAGTACGGGGTACTGCAATCAGCAATAGGAGTCGATTCCTGTCCCTCGCACTTTGTCTACGCCGTGTTCTGTATTTATCCCTTTACCCAACATAACGGCCAAAACCGGCCAGCGCTATTCTCAAAAATCGCCAATTAATTGAGCTCGTTCCAACGAGGGGTCATAACCTATGTTTTTGAGACAACAATGAAAAAAATTAGCTATTCAAGAATTTTGTTTTGCAAGTGTCGTCTGCTTTTCATGTTAGGTAAAGGGTTATACAACTAAACTTGAATTTAGTGGATGAAGCTGATATTTTCAAACAAAAATATCACATTTGGTGGTCTGTTTACGAAGCATTTCGCTCTCGCCATAACACAACTCAGATGCGTATCGACCAATCAGATGCATTCTTACATGGCGTTCTTACACGTAGACAGGTTCTGCGCGTTGTGTACGTAGAGCATTTCCCAATGTGTGTATTGTGTCGGTTAGCGTTCAGTGCACACAGTAATCATGGTACAATAATAACAATAATATATATTTCAGCGAAATGGTATCGCGGTTTAGACTTTCTTCCTGTCATTCCCTATTAAAGTGAGTAACATTCTCCACGGCAGGGTTGGTATGTAGCATAACTAAATCGTACAACTCACAGGACTACTATTTTGCTGTTCCTTTCAATGTTTCTTTGTGTTCCAGCCTCGCTTAATCTGAGATGAGGATGCAAACGGTGAGAAAATAATTTAAAAACGTACCCAGGTTACAGAAGTTTGAGTAAAATATAACCAATATACGGACAGAACTTTATGAGTGTGAAGCTGAGATATGAGATGCAAGAGCAGTTACCTGCAGTCCAGAAACGTTTGATTAACAACTGTTTTCTTGTTTCAAATGAGAGTCAACGAATCTGTTGGTCTTCTTAAATAATGACGTCTTATAAATTGAAGCGATGGTTTAGTAGCATTTCACATTTTAGGAAAACGAGTGCAGAGGAAGAGATGCTGAGTTTGTTTGTTTGTTTGTTTGTTTGTTTGTTTGTTTGTTTGTTTGTTTGTTTGTTTGTTTGTTTGTTTATGATAGTTCAATGACACTTTCAACAGTCAGGTTGGAAGCAAGAGTTCCATCGATGTGTTGTCCACTTTAGCACACGACGCAACCGCGCCCCCATTGACAATCGGGATTAAGTGTCTAGGCCATGGAAACAACGTGGGTCAGAATCGAATCTCTTACCAATGAGTCACTGCGCTCCCAAAACATGCTAAGAACTGAGCTCTTGGTTTTAAAATAATTTTCCCAATTGTCGTTTTTCATGTCGGGTGGATTTGTAAACGTTTTACGTGAGTTTCCGAAGCTATCAGGCAATTTATTATGAAATCAATTATGCATACAAAGAAGAAAATTATGTGGAATTAAAGTTTCTAACAAGCAACGCATATGTTTGCAAACAAAAATGTTTCATTTGTTGAGCAGACGATACAACGAACAACACATGCATTAAGAATCGCAGTGATAATTTAATATTTCAGCCCTAAGGGGCTGTAAGATTTAATAATTCTTATTTTCTCCATATACCCCATAACTAATTCGCCGAGTTACTCCTTATAGTTTCTTATAACGAGATACAGATTTCAAAAGGTTTCACATGCCATGTTTGATTGATAAAGTTACCATTGATTTCCGTCGAGTAAACAATAACATGCCATGCATGTTCAGGGACTAGGTGTCGAAAAATATGGATCCGATTGAGTCTAGGATGTAGGTGATCCGTTGTCACCTCTTGTCCGTAGTTCATGAAGTACGGGGCAGCCTGAAACCTGAAGTCGAATCTTCTCGTCCGTGCCGTGGTGTAACGCAGCAAGTGCTCTGGCACTAACGATCCGGATAATATCGAGCAGAGAGTGTCTAAAATCTGAACAATTGCTTCTAGGCAAGTGTCGTCTGGTTGAACAGAGGGACGACACTTGACTGGAAACACTTGCTATGCCAAAGATCTTGAGCAATATGTGATATTCAATAGATTTACTCCTATTTCCCAGGCTTGCCCCAGTTAACCCTTTACCCAACGTAACGGCCAAAACCACCCAGCGCTATTCTCAAAACTCGCCAATTAATTTTCATTATTTTTTCATTTTTTTGTCTCAAAAACATAGGTTATGACCCCTCACTGGAACGAGCACATCGAGTTATTCGAGATTTTTTTTTTGCAAGTGTCGTCTGCTTTCCATGTTAAGTAAAGGGTTAATCAGACAGACTGTATATTGCTGATATGGATTTATTGGGAATACATTGGTGGGAACAGAGTTGACGACCAAGTGAAAAACACAGGGTCACACCATTTTATCTAATCAATCGGTTTGAGAGTAAATAGTGCAGGTATTCAGGTTTTTCGTATACGGTTTTAAATAGTGCAGCACGATTTCCCCACCTTCTAACACCAGGGGACAGTATATGGCACATGATAGTTAAGTATGTTACGCCAAGGTCAAGGTCATACTTGAACACCAGAATGGTGTTAAAGTTACAAATCATGCTCATCCGTAACTCAGAAACCACTGGAGGCTTATTATCAAATTATACATGAATGAAGAAAAGACCATATTCCAATTTCTTACTAACCAGATATAAATTCTATTTTTTTTCTCATTTATCGTTCTGTCTAGTATTTCCCAAGATCATGGAATGGAAATCGTCACATAATAATTCCATTTCATAAAATAAAGATGACTTTAAAATTGTTTATTTACCACAAACAAGTTTTGTTGGATGATTTCTCAAATGCTTCACGGACCGTGTGCCAGGTATAACTCAGAAACTAAAGTAGCTGCAATCCTCAGACTTCTCAAAATGTTGAGTGTACGATTATGACAATCAGGGTGTCTTATTTTAAGGGGAAAGTTATATTTGAGCATCAAGTTTTAAGGGTCACAACCCAGCCATAACTTCTGGTCGCTTTACGTTTGAATGCAAAACCATGCTACTGATTTTCGGAAAGTATGTCGCATATATTAGTCAGGTAAGTCGTTTCGATGGTGCTGATGAACACTGAATTCAGGAGGTGACAATTTATGTTTCAGTCATATCTCAGAAACTCCTAGTGGTACGATCTCGATAGTTTCTACATTTATTAACTGGTAAAGTGCTGGAAGCCCATATTGGGCTTTATTCTGAAGTGCAGGTACTGCAACTTTAAAGCATCAGCTTGAGTGGCTGTGCTTCATATTATCTTTGAAGTGATATTATTTAGTCTGTTAAGATTTGCCTTGTTACAATTTATAGGAGAGTGCCCACAGGCACTCTCCTATAAATTGTAACAAGGCAAAGACATGCGAACAAATTTTGTTGGCCAAATAAAATTTAGCATTCTACCAGTTAAAGAGTGTGAGAGATAAATCATCTTATGTGTAGTAACGGCGCCTGCATACGCCAAATCCATGTAGGAAATGGAAATCAAATTAACCCCTTAACCCTCAAAGGCTATTTTCGCGGACCATTTTCATTATCCGTTCTAACTGTATGAAAGTAAATGACAGCTCAGTGAATATGTTCAGTGTGTAGCCCAAAGTTGCACGTTTGAAATATTAATTGTTCTACCCCAATAATGAATATGGGCTCTTATAACTGATCCCATGAAACTTAACCTTTGAACCCAAGAGTCCGCTTTTCCGGGCCAGAAACTTCATAATTCCATTAAGTAGATGGTTGCTAAGTGAAAGTGTGGAGTAGAACAATCAATATGTCCAACGCGCAGCCTCAAAGCTGCACGTTGAAAATATGAATTGATCTACCCCCATATTATGAATATGGACTATTCCAATTGCCGTAATTGAACTGACATGGAAGATACCACAAGGGTTGAAATGGTTAAATGGAACATACCATCAGGGTTGAAAGGATTAAAACTGTCGCAAATGATGTTTCAGTTGCAAGTCAGCAACACAAAAAGTTCAATCGGGTTACTCATTTGAACTGAAATGCATGTAGAGGACTGTCCATTTTATTAGAAAATTTAAAAGTGAGTAGGGGCAAGTGTCACCTGCAGGTGATATTTCATGTTGCGTATAAAATGTTGTGGATGCGGACATTCCTGTAAAGGCGCTGTTTTTAACATCCATCCAAATTCATCTTCTTCACCATTTACGAAATCATCTTACAGAATAAACATCGAAAGAAACATGCAAAAGATGTCCACCCAATAGTATGAATAACAAATGACATCAATGCTAGAAAAACATTTTAGGATTTCATGTTCGGCAAAGTCAAACTACGGCCAACTGATAAGATTCTCTCCAAAAATTGCATTAGACACCAGTATAGTTTTAGCTAATAGATCTCCGTGGTCAACCCGGCTAACCATTAGCTAAAGCCGAGGTATCATTCTTTCGCATTCATTTAAGCTGAACATCAGACAGACAGACAGCAAATTTGGGAGGAATAGCACATAAAATTAAATAAAATGCCTTTCTATACATATATTCTTTTGACTCTCTGGTAATTATATCGCCCAGACACTGACAAAAATAGTATTTGCACGTTGAATGTCACATGGACTGCAATTTTACATAATAGAAAGACAGAACAACTAGAAAGGGCTGATGAGATTGACATTTGTAAATTCCCTGCTAAATTAGCCAGTTTTATAATGATAAAAACACAAACCAATGAAAAAGTTGCATTGACATTAAGCAAAGATATAAAGTTGTTTCAGGTTAACAGTATTGTTTGTTATAGTTTTTTAGTTGCATACAGTCTGGTATATTACGTAAGCTGGTGTTTTAGTTGTTTATTCTGGCCAACAAACACAGTCATCAAACAGCCTTTCAAAGGGTGAAAATGTCAAGAAAAATAGCAATTTTTTGCTTCTTTGACCTTCGAATACCAATGAAAGAATGTTTAACCCTTTAGTTATAGTGATGGCGAAACACCACCAGCACTATTCACAAAATAGACATTCAAATTGCATTTTTCAATTTTTGTCGCAAAAATAGAGCTTATAACCCCCATTGGAACGAGCTCGTTAAATGAAAGGTCATAAGCTATGTTTTTGAGGGGAAAATATTATTTTCAGTTGTTCAAGAAGTTACAAAAATTATTTTACAAGTGTTATTTTATTCGTGGTAGGTAAATGGTTCACTAACCTACCAAAAGACTCAGTATGACCGAAGCTGAATTTTTGCAACGTTTTCTGTGAATGGCTTTGAAGAGATAAAACATCACGCGTTCAGCAGTATATTTAAATCCCAGATGGAAATGAATGGCATGTGACTTCCCTATGATAAACATATTTCATCAAATCATAAAAGAAAGCTCGAAAAAAATAATTTCAGACTGTTGTTATGGCGTGGCCTATTCATGAGTAGAAACACGTCCGTGTATCTTTGCACTGGCTGATAAAATGTTATGTAATATACTCACTGTGATAGCACTTTAAAAAGTCACTCATGGTATATTATTCATTTATTGGAGTTTAAGGTCACATATTTCAGCACAATGGCCAATCGTGACCGCAATATGCGAAAAAGAAAAGTCCAGCCAATCATTTATACCCATGTTGCCCATTTAGAGGACTTCCACACCAGGTATTGGTTACCAGGTCTTAATTTGCCAGCAATACAGAGCTTGTTTACCACAGTACACAAGCACTGATTCGCTTCCCAGGTTCCTACTGTAGATTTTAAAGACTGTATGTTAAGGCCTTTCCACACTCGATGCGATGCGAGAGTTCCAATAAAGTAATACATTTTGAAATTTCAGTACAATGTTTTGACTTGGATTTTTTTGATTTTGTATAGATAAAAGACAAATTATCTGAATACAGTCTGACGATTTGTTTAACCCTTTGAACAACGAGCGGCCGCTTTACCGGTTCAGGAACATGATACACGATAATTTAATTAAGTAGGATAGCTGATTATTTACTTATTTATTTATTTATTGGTGTTTAAGGACACATACTTATGCACAATGGCTAATCGTGACCGTGACAGTTTTACGGGTGGAGGAAGCCGGAGTACCCGGAGAGAACCACTGAGCATCGACCAGCAACTGTCAGCTCCTCATACATTCTAACTCTGCACAAGAAGGGTTACAGTGGTTGAAGACATGTGCACCATCGACGTGCAGTACGCCTTAGTACACGGCGTCATCGTGCCCCCATGTGGGCAACCGGGATAAAGTGCCTTGCCCAATGACACAACGCGGGTCGTCCCGGACGGGGATCGAACTCGGGACCTCTAGCATAGAAGTCCAACAGTCTACCACTGAGCCACGGCGATCCCAGGATAGCTGATAAGTTAATGTGTAGGGTAGACCAATTGATATTTTCAACGTCTAGCCCGATGGCTGCATGTTGAAAATATTAATTTGTCTACCCACAAAAGACTCTTCCAATTGATGTCATTGAACTGACATGGACGATTCCACAGTGTTCAAAGGGTTAATCAACATTATATTCGGTGTTTTTGGATTCTAGCCTACTACTTGGTCTAATTGTAGTTAGTATTTGTGTTTGCTGTACAGCGAGGTTAATAGTAGAGACACCATATCATGTCGTAATTGCTAAATGGGATGGAAATTTAACCCTTTAAACCCGTGATGTCGCTTCTCCTGTCCAGGAATATGGCACTTCATAATTTCATTAAGTAGTATGGCTGCTAACTGGATGTGTGTGGTAGACCAATCATCAACGCGCAGCCCGAATAATGAATATGGACTCTTCCAATTGTTGCCATTGAATTGGCATGGTAGATACTACCGGTGTTCAAAGGGTTGATATGTGTGACTTCTATGCAACGTTCGGAACACAAGCTTTTATACGCTGGAAGCATTTCGAACGTTCAGCATGATTCGATAAACTGATTATCTACGATGATTTTTTCTTCGAAGCAAATTTTGACACAAAATGTCAAGGTAGTGCGAGAGGGATGATTCGACTCTCATTTTGGGACCAGAAAGCAATGCTATACTACAGTGTATGGTGAGTAATACTTGTGTGCACTCATTTCTGTGGGTACACCAGTATCGCAACTTGTATTACGCGTGTTTGTGTCACAGAGTGTCCAAACACACAAGCACGTGTTCTTAACACGTACACGGCAGGGAAATAATTTAAATTTTAATAATTGTAATTTTAACATCACATCCTGCTCATGGCTTAGCAAGTGTTTCTTGTCAAGTGTCGTCTGTTTGTTCAAACAGGCGACAATTTACAAAAATTGATCGAATTTTACAACTGCCCTAGCTCACTGTTATCCGAATCGGCTCTGCCAGAGCACCCGGTGCATCAAATCGCGTGCCTGTAGACTCGACTTCAGATTTCCAGGTGTTAATCAAAGGACCCTGAGACTTTAACTGGGTATGTGATACTCCAATCCCCTTTTATGAAAGTCACTTTATGGAAAGGGTTTCCAACTGACACATGCGTATATGTGCTGCCTGTGGGGTTTTTTTTGTGGCGTTGTGTCCTGAAGCATAAGCACACATGGGAATTCGACGTGGCCATAGGTTTTAAAGGATACTATATGCCATATAGAAGACATGAGCTAAAAAAAGAAGCAAATAAATTTGGCACGTGTCACAGTCGTACTGACTGTAATAGCAACAGTAGTGATATTGGCATGTTGTGCATGGTAGTAGTAGCAAAAGACAGTACCGTGGCGCAGTAGTAATATTCAATAGTGTTATCTGAAAACCGTAGTGGTACCAGTGATAGAAACATGGTGTGATAGCAACATCTGCTGATAATAGTGGTAGGTGGCAACAGACAGAAGGTTGTAGTCGTAGATAGTAGAGGTAAGGATAGCATTGTTATTTTTGTATTGGCCGATAGCAATAGTAGTCATTGTGGATAACAGTGGACGTGATTGTAGTGGTTGCGGTGTTGGTCAGTAATAGTGATGGTAAAATTCAAAGCAACGGAAGTCATAGGTAGATAAGTAGATATATGTACAGTCAGTAGAAGGGGTTTTAGTAGGTAGTATTTGTAATAGTAGCTAGTAATGGTAGGTATGGTAACTGATGTAGACAAAATGCTGGTGATAGATGACCACTGACCACTATACAAATGTATTACTGCAACGCCCAGTGGTCAAATATAGTACAGTGTCTCAACCGCCACCATCTTAGGAGCGGAGTGGGCGGTTTGCTACAAATAAACAATGCCCAAGAAAACAAATTTTTCGATGGTTTTCATCTTTTTAAAGAGTATATTTTGATGTCTGTGAAAAATGAATATGTTGGCGATGTGCACATTTTTCGTAGCAATCAAAATTGAATATTTACAACATATTTCAGTTGTTATTGAATAAAACAAGTGCGAGATAAGAAAGTTGATACCGAGTAACTAGTTTTCGTGCTAGATAATAAACACCATGACGTTTGATGAAGTGAAAGCAGTTACGCTGTGACTACAGTCACAGCATAACAGCTTTCACATCATCAAATATCATCGATGGGAGGAGTTACCGCGTTGATTGACTTGATGTCATCTTGTGTGTGTGTGTGGGGGCGGGGGGGGGGGGGGTCAATTAGAAAGTTGATACCGTGTAACTAGTTTTCCGTGTTAGATAAACACATGGCGTTTGAAGTGACATCAGTTACTCTGAGACCACCGTCACAGCGTAACAGCTTTCACACACCAAACGTCATTGATGGGAGGGGCGGAAGGGTTACCGTATTGATTGACTTGACACCATCTTAGGAGCTCGAGATGCGACATTATTCGCTGTCGTTCCAGCAGCCCAGTTATATGTGGATCAGTGAATATAACAGAAAGTGATGAAATGCATTATCCTGTTACATAACGTAACGAATTTTCAGGCCAGCGATATTAATAAAAATCTCTATTCACATTTGCTCGTTTAATATTTAATCACATTTGGCCATTTCGAGTCAGAGGCTATGTTTTGGATGTCATCAACGAATGAAAGAAGATTAGTTATTCAGGAAATATATTTTCAAGAGTTGTAGTGGTGTTAATTGAAGGGTTAAAGTCAGTTTCTTATGAATTCTTACTAAAATGGCATTACACATCAGCCATGAATGCTTGTTTTATTAGTCATGTCTTTGCCAATTTCTCTACAGGGTAATCAATAAAATTACGAATGGAATGGGTATTTAGCGAGACGGGTCGCATCTCGCCCACCGACTCATTCCTTTCACCCTTTCTTCAACAAATCGACAACATTTTCCGAGCACAATTCTTTTCAAAATTTTGTTAAATTTGTTTCTTATACCCCTACCTGGACGAGCATGTCGAGCTCGTCCAGGTAGGGGTATAAGTTATATTTTGAAGCAAAGATTGAATTTCAAATTCCGATCACAAAATTGTCCAGAAGAAAGGTCAATGAAATAAACTTGATTGATACGCAACATGTTTTTGCTACTTTTGCGCAGAGAAAGGTAGAAAATGCACTCAGCTCCTTCAAACGCCACCCACGATAATTAGGTGATGTGAAGTGGTTAACCATCCCAAAATGCGTGGAGACGTCAAATCAAAACAACGTACACTGAACGTTTCATAACTACATTGGGCATTTAATGGAAGTAATTATCAGAAGAGTTTACATTATTCTAATGATACCCATTCACTCATACACTGCATGCCACCTAACCAATTAGAAGTAACAGTGGCCAATTCAGGCGGGGATCGCACCCAATGCATGCCCCTCTAATATTTTCATACATGTAGGCTCAATCGAATTTTATTTACACAGGTCTTATTGGACTAAGTCTAAACCCTCTGACCACTGATGTCAAAATACCAAAGTTTCCAGCAGGAAACATTTCCCATAAAGGAAGTTAACAAATTCAATCTTGTTTGACAGAGCTCCCTCAGCTCTGTCAAACAAGGGCAAATTAGTTAAATTCATAGCTGCATTGTGGGAAAAATTAGTAGTTTGAAATTTTGATATTTCGACGTTAATAGATCCTTTTCGCTGTGACCTTGCGCTGGACGGAAAGGCCGTGCATGCTTCAGAAAGCCCCTGTAAAACTTGATAGTACACGGTACTCGTGTATTTTCCCAATTCGCCCTAGTATACCAGACTAAAGCTATGGTATGCCAGGGTATTTTGTGGACAATACCATGATGCACCTTGATATTTTTCCATGGGTGCTTGCATAACCTTCCAGCTAGAGACTTTTATGTCTGTGCTTCTCGGCGATTTCTGATAAAATCTCATACTCCAATTAACCCTTTCAACCCTGACGCCCTGCTGGTATCGTCTTACGCACTACTGCAAACAGGAAAATGGGCGAGTCTTTGTTATATTTGCAGGGAGGTACAGTAAATATTTAACCCCTATATGGCTGTGGGATTAAGTTATTGTTGAACCTCCTTCCCAATTTGGCGTTCATGTTATTGCCTTTCCTTACGCTAAAAATTATGCATATTTGTTTAGAGGGTTAATCATAATTCCCGTATCCATCCGTTTAATATAGCAGTTAGATAGTTAACATGTTCATGTAAAGGTAAAGAAATGTTGTGCGACCGTGCTTTAACCAAGGACAAAATATTACGTGTAGTTTATTTACACACACTTTGTTAGCAGTAAGATTTCTGTTGATTTGGAGACAGAAGTTGGAACATGGATTAGGACGTTCTAAATTCTTCATGCATAACTTAAACATCGAGCTACAATGTAGCTTTTTGAAAGAAAGCACTCCAGTTTAATCCTTTAATCTTGGATTAGAGACATCAAAAAGTCAAGCGGAAGGCTACTCTGCATGCGAGTCAGGCAAATATAATAGTTTAACAAAAAGTTAGCATGGAAATAAAACTCCAGTTGTCCTCTGTGACTATCTTGTAGATTAGTAACAGTGTCGTTCACTGATAGGAGCTCTGATTTTAATCTACCACATGTCCGGTAATCCGTAACGTGTTGCATTAGTTGTATTAACAAATCATTGAGTGCAGTATACTCTGCACTAATTCAAAACTGATCCGAAAGAGTTATAATTTCCTGCGGATGCACATCCGGAATTAAACTGAGCTGAGGAGTTTAAGACATCTATCCAAAAACAATGATGAATTCGGTGTGGAGATTACAAGACACGAATTACTTTTAAACCGTCCAACTCAGAGTTCTCGGATGATATTCTCCTGTCAGAGCGACCTTGTTTCAGATTAGGGGTTGGGGGAATAAGTAATATTTTTTTCTTATTACAGGGATGAGGCTGAATTACTTTTAAACCGTCCAACTCAGTGTTCTCGAATGATATTCTCCTGTCAGAGCGACATTGTTTCGGATTAAGGGTTGGGAGAATAAGTAATAATTTTATCTTATTACGGGGATGAGGCTGTATTGGGGACAGGAGATGATTGCGCTAAATACTCTGAGCTAAAACGAAAAAAGCGGCATTGGTCTTGGGAGGATTAAAATCCTTTTTTGTTCTTGTTTCTCTTCGCATTCATTCAAAGTGTCCGTTTTTCCTCTAAACATGTTGGTACTAGCCACATCCTTGTAAAATGATTTTTTTTATGAAACCCTCCAAATTTGAAGTGGAACAATATTATCTAGCAGGGATATAGTATTTAGCTCTCAGTGACAAAACACTACCGTACACATTATTTTAATAAAATCGATACCGACTTGTAACTACATTTTGGAACATGAATTACAGATGGCGCCTTGTTCCAATCAAGGGACGGTTTATATTTTGTTTATACTATATTGTCCTGTTCATTATTAAAACAAAATGATTGTTAGGATGAATTTTCTGTACATTAACCCTTTACCCAACGTAACGGCAAAAACCGGCCAGCGCTATTCTCAAAAATCGCCAATTAATTTTCAAAATATTTTCATTTTTTGTCTCAAAAACATAGGTTATGACCCCTCGTTGGAACGAGCTCGTCGAGCTCGTTCCAACGAGGGGTCATAACCTATGTTTTTGAGACAAAAAATGAAAAAATTTAGTTATTCAAGAATTTTTTTTGCAAGTGTCGTCTGCTTTTCATGTTAGGTAAAGGGTTAATTAATATTATGTTCCGATTTCTGTGAGCATCATCTTTATGCATTATTTCCCCCATAATTCGCTTCACGGGTGTTGCATATGAGCATTAACTGGTAGAGTGCTGGAAGCCCTATTTTGGGCTTTACTAAAAGTGACAGGCTATAACTGTCTGTAGCTACTTTCTGCCTAAGGAAGCCTTTATTGTCCCTGATATGAATCAGATTTTTTATACAGTACTTTGCTCTCTGACATTTAATTGGATAGTGCCTATAAGGCACTATCCAATCAAATGTAATAGAGCAGTGTATGAAGAGCTTTAATTTGTTGTCAGAAAAAACTCAGCACTTAACCAGTTAACACGCTAATATTCAGTGCAGCTGAGTTCTCTTGTAACTGACTGCCAATGAAGAGAATGTAGAATTCAATGTAACTCAAGTTCACTTCTTCTGTATTACCCCAGGTGGCGAATGTTTCGTATTTGTTACCTCTTGGATGGGTTAGGTTGAATTTACGTTAGCTTAAATTTACAAAGTAACGATTTGGTTTACGAAGAACTGAGTGGGTGATTAGCAATCGTACACAGATTCCTCAACAAACATCTTTACACAAACTTCAGTAAGACAACATTGATTCATGTATTTAGGGCGGATTCTGAAAGCTACAGCTGAGACGTGTTGAGTATTGCAAACTATTGAAGTAAAGTCGTGCATTTCTGGTTGCATTATCTACGGTGTTACTGTTATTATATACCGGAACTTCTTGAATGAAACAGTAACAGACAAACTGATACCATTAAAATAAGGCATTAAACACGTTTTTTAACACGTACAGAAGTCTGAAGTCAAGTCGACAATATGACGTGCAGCAGGTGACGGTTTGGATAACAGCTAGCAAAAAATGACGCATCACCTGACCAGTTGTTTCTAGACATGTGTCGTCTGCCTGTTCAGGCAGACGACACTTGACTAGAGCAGCTGCTAGGGCCAAACTTCTTGAATTATTTTGATGTTCAGGAAGTGAAATCTAATTCCCTAGGGTCCAATTAATGCATATTATCTAATCTCCGTTTACCCTTTCAACCAAAATTTAGTCTTTCTTCCTTTACCCCACGCGCGCTACAACCTAGATCTGATCATACATAATAAGAGCAGGAGAGCAATGGATCGTGTCATATGGAGAGCGATCGGAAGTGACGTCATAGTCACGTAACCCTATGACGTCTTGTTTAATTGTCGTGTATCCCGCCTGAGCGGCTACGCTGTAGCGTCATCCCTATGGTGATACGCGATGTCGGTGCGCATGCACAACGCACGTAGTTAGGTTGATACGTGTTTCCGCCATCCATTTTGTTTACTGGAGGCAATCTTCATGGTTTTTTTTAAGGCACGTGGTTGCTATGAGCCTGGAAGGCTTTTAACAGGCCGGTAGTATGTCCAGATGGTATGTTAGATTGGACTGGAGTGAATCTAATTACTCAACTAAACCCAACCACGACTCCAAATAACAAAACCCGTCCAAAATCACCGGAGGGGACTCCACGAAGTCGCCTCCTTGGGTTTATAAGAGTAACACATAGTGCTACAGGAGTGTGTGGGTGTTGTTCGATTTACTTGGAGCATATCTAAATGGACAGACAATCATTTATCTAGTTCGAATTCTTTCAGAATCCTCTGCTTCCAACTATTCTCGTTACTCTCTTCGATCGATTCCTGGATCTACTGTACTTATGTTATGACTCTATCTGCTTTGGACTACATATTGCGATTTTAACCCTTTACCTAACATGAAAAGCAGACGACACTTGCAAACACAATTCTTGAATAACTCATTTGTTTCATTTTTTGTCTCAAAAACATAGGTTATGACCCCTCATTGGAACGAGCTCGACGAGCTCGTTCCAAAGAGGGGTCATGACCTATGTTTTTGAGACAAAAAATGAAAAAAATAATGAAAATTAATTGGCGATTTTTGAGAATAGCGCTGGCTGTTTTAGCCGTTACGTTGTTTCAAGGGTCAATTATCAAAAACACCGCGGTGGTGGCTCATTGGTTAGTGCATTGAACGTCGAGTCGAAGTTTGATTCAGACCCGTGCCATCTGGTCGAGTCCTTGTGCAGGACCCCTAATCCCAACTGTAAGATTTTTGTGAATTGCGCTGGCCGGTTTTGACAGTTACGTTGGGTAAAGGGTTAACTGACGTGTCTGTGTGATATTACACGATGTTTAAGAGTGTATACACAGCGTGTGCAGCACATGGGCACCTGCTGGATATGCTGATATGTGCCAGTGCACAGTGTGTACACACCGCATGCAGTACAAAAGCACATGCTGGATAATGTACGCACAACACAAACAGCCCATAGGCACGTATGAGTATTGGAAGGTACCTATGACTTGGTGATGTAGTACTGGGAGGATAGTTATATCTCCGAACACCTGATCAGCTTCCACATCTAGACTATCCAGTGGCCTCCTACTGCTGACATAACCATTGTCACCATAACCTGTCCTACGATAAACTTCTACTGTAGTCGCCCAAGTACCATAGCCTAATGCCACCCTTACAGCTCTGTGCGATTACTATTGACTTGTAACACTACTTCATACTTCCTGGATATGCTCGACTCTGCCTCGACACGACCATCAGTCAGGTCTTTAACAGGCTCAATCAGATCTATTCATCTAACCTTGTACTGGTCTTTACAGTTCCTTGACCAAGAGCACTCTAGGCTACCTTACATATAAGAAACAGTCTATTGATTTACTGAGATGTGCCTGTATGCTGGTGCACAATTGTGCTGGTGCACAGTGTATACACATAACATACAATACATGGGCATATGCCGAATGTGCCGATATGTGATTATGTGAAAATGCACAATATGCGCGCAATGCATGCAGTTCGTAGGCACATATGATGAAAAAGGGATTCTTGAGGCATAGATGGACTGCAGAAAGGATTACACGGAACCAGTAACTAGTGTTTGATGGGATGTATTTGTATGCTACTACACAACACACGCTGCAAACAGGCACGTGCTGGATATGCTGATATGTGGTTGTGTGATAGTGCACAATGTGCGCACAACACATGCAGTATATAGGCACATGGTGGATGTGCTGACATGCGCTACATCACCATGTCATAGGTATCACCCAATACTTGTATGCGGCTATGGGCTGTTTGTATTGTGCGCACATTGTGCACTACAACACAAGCACATATCAGCGCATGCAGCATAGCAGAGCTCATAGCAACCACGTGTCACCAAAGAAACCATGATGGCGGCCTGCAATAAACAAAATGGACGGCATAAACACTTGTCACTGACACCACGTATCGTATCACCGTTATTTATATTTATTTATTGGTGCTTAAGGTCACATACTTATGCACAATGGCTAATCGTGACTGCGACAGTTTTACATGCGGAGGAAGCCGGAGTACCCGGAGAGAACCACTGAGCATCGACGAGCAACTGTCAGCTCCTCAACATTCTAACTCTGTTCAAGCTCCGCTCAAGCAGGGTTACAGCGGTTGAAGACATGTGCACCATCGACGTACAGTACGTTTCAGTACACTGCGTCATCGTGCCCCCATGTAGGCAATCGGGATAAAGTGCCTTGCCCAAGGGTTGTCCCGGACGGAAATCGAACTCGGGACCTCTAGCATAGAAGTCCAACAGTCTTCCACTGAGCCTCCGCGCTCCCCATCGTATTACCATGGGATGACGTTATAACATGGCCGGTCTCGTGGACTACCATCACAACTACACATGACGTCACTGCGTCACGTGACATTGACGTCATTTCCAAGGTACCCTCCAACTACTTATGATCATACATACAGTACAGGGAATATACGTATTACAGAGAGAAAGAAACAGAACTGATATAAAAGCATATGATTACCTGCGAAAAGTTGAGAAGCACTAGCAAACTTTCTGCTTATAGACTATCGAGTTGCAGCCGACAGTCCAAGAGCTGAAAGTCTGCTAATGCTTGAAGCTGATCGTTCGCTACGTTTGAAACATGATCACACAGACGCACACAATGAAAACAAAATGTTTCTTGGATACTTCCGAACAATGGAATGACCATTTATTATCAAATTATGAAAGTAAAGAACATACGGGAACATACGGGTGACGAAAGCTGCACAAGACAATCGAAATTTGTCAAGTGGGGAAGGGGTGCCGATTCTACTGGTTTAGAAGTTGCATTGACGACTGAAGAATAAAATTTTATGAACCGTGTCATTTGTAAACGGAGACAACAACTTTCACTGCTTTAACATGTTACCTAACACATTGGCTCGTTCCAATCAAGGGTTATAAGCTATATAATCAAATTTGTATGGCTATTTTGTAATTAAGGCTTTCTATAGGTTTAGGGTCAACATACACTACATTCACAAAACAGTACCACTATCTTTTCATCACGTAGGTTAAATTTTTATTTCCAGTACATACTTTATGGAACGAGCTCGTTACGGCGTAGACTGATGGAATATACATGTATATTGGAGTGAAACAGCAGTGTAGTTCTAATAAAACAATTCGCCTCCTCTTATTTTTTTTTTTTTTTTGGGGGGGGGGGGGGGAGGGGTAGGGTAAAATTACTCGAAATACATTAAAACGCATTTTAAAGAAGAAAAAATAGTCCACTCCCATGTACTCCCCTCACCCGACATAATATCCCACCCATCCCGGAATAATTTTTATTTTATTTTTTTTACCTGATCTGCCTTTTCTGTGAGTAAGGTTGTACGCCAAATTCAAAAGAAAAAAATGTCCAATGGACCCCATGTACTCTCTCACTCCTCTACAGATCCACCCTACCCATGACTGAGGGTATTGTTTAGCACGATTTACCTTCTCTGTAAGTTCGTATGGCAGATATGAATCCGATATGCCATGCATACCTGGAGTTACCAACTAGAAACCTAAAATTGTAGAAAATGTCAATAAAGGACAATAACTCCCCAAGGAAATACCCTAGCAACCTCAAATATCTGCATTTTCTAAGGATATGCCATATGCCGAATATGGATGGGCAATTTCAAGTTTGGATTTAAATCATCTGGAAACCTAAAATCCTAAGAAAATAAAGGGTAATAACTCCACTATTTATTAATTTATTGGGGTTTAACCCTTTACCTAACATGAAAAGCAGACGACACTTGCAAAAATAATTCTTGAATAACTAATTTGTTTCATTTCTGTCTCAAACACATAGGTTATGACCCCTCATTGGAACGAGCTCGACGAGCTCGTTCCAAAGAGGGGTCATAACCTATGTTTTTGAGACAAAAAATGAAAAAATAATGAAAATTAACTGATGATTTTTGAGAATAGCGCTGGCCGGTTTTGACCGTTACGTTGGGTAAAGGGTTAACGACACTTTCGACAGCAAGGGTCACCTCGTGTCGGACAGTTTTACGCGTGCGGGAAGCCGGGGTACCTGGAGATAACCACCGAGCAACGGCGAGCAACTGTCAGGCTCCTCAACATACTAACTCCGCACAAGCATGGTAAGCATTGGTTGAAGACAAGTGCACCATCGACGCGCAGTGCGCCTTAGTAAACAACGCCACCGCAATGGGGTGAAGTGTCTTGCCCAAGGACATAACGCGGTTGCTGCAGGTGGGATTCGAACCGAGGTCCTCTCGGCTTGCAGCCTGCACCTCTACCTACTGGCCACCGGGCCCCGAACTCCACTATAAAATGTTGCATAAACGTCAAAATTGAACTTGATCTACATTTCACACGAGTAAGGTTGTATGCCAAATGGACTACTATTCTGGATCATTTACCATCTAGAATCCATAAATAATGCCCTAAAGTGATGGAAATTCTAAGAAAATAAAGGACATTAACTCCACTACAGAATGTCGCACTAATGTTAACCCTTTGAACTCCAGAGGCCGTTTTTCCGGCCGGGTCACAAGCTACGGCATAATGTCATTAAGGGGGATGACTGCAAGGTAAATATGTGGTGTAGACCAATAAATATTTTCAACGTGCAGCCCTAAAAAATATTAAGTGGTCTACCCCCAAATAATAAATATGGACTCTTCCTATTGCTACATGGAACTGACATGGAAGATACCAACAGGGTTCAAAGGATTAAAAAGGATTAAAATCGAACTAGATCCGTCTCCCATATACTTGAATAATATTGCATGCCAAAAACGGATGGATAATGTCGAGTCTAGCTAGTGTTACCACCCGGAAACCACAAATCATTACCTAAAATCCTAAAAAAAAGAAAGTAAAGGTCACTGACTGCACAACGGGCAGTCGCACAATCGTCAAAATCGAAACCACCGAAAGAAGGCTCGGGAATGTTAATATGAATAAATCGTGGGTACAGTAAAGCGCCATCTACAATGCGCCAGTACTTCAGATGGCGCATTGTTGCACACAAGGGACGAAATACAAGATTCAAACAAACTGTTTGCTTATCCATCTTCGATACGAGATGCAAATTGTTTGGTTCTGATTTGGGGAATCTAGCCACCTCGATGCTTGAAAGAAAGGTCTTCTGAGTTACCTTGTCAACCTGCGTGGAGCCTGTTCATTTTTTTCTATAGGCCTATTGCCTTTTTCTACCCCATCTACCATTCTTAACTCACCTCCAAGATCCCATTGGATATAAGTTCGGTTTTGAAGGTCCCTCCAAGTGTTCTAAGGATGACTTAATATTGCAAGGTGTTGTTGTATATTGAATAAGTGGCCAAAAAACACATATGAGAAAGGGAAGTTGTGAAATACTCCAGTTGTATTCCACAGTACAGAGCGCTGACAGAAATGCCTGCATGTAGTAGGCCAGGATGATTCAGATAACAAATGCGAATAAATGTACGTTTATTGATGCACGGAGCCAACTACTCAGATTATAAGTGATGTTGGGAGTGGATCTTGACGAGTAAGCCTGATGTCATGAAAGTAAACATTCTCCGTTCATTTTTTGCAGACGCCAGATGCTTATCTTCAGATATTTGGTCTGTGTGTGTGTGTGTGTGTGCTGTGTGTGTGTGTGTGTGTGTTGTATGTTTGTGTGTGTTGAAGGGCACAATCATATTTCAGAAGAATTTGGAATGCTGATTTCTGATCCGCGGCCGGAATCGAACCATCGACAATCCCGCTTGATTTTCGGGAGTCAAACACCTTAACCACTGGACATTGCACACTGTCAAAAAACGATGGCTGGAATACAGCTTATTAGATGATGTTTTCATGAATATTTGGTTCACTTTCCATACGGCAGCTCCATGAAAGTGCAAAAAGCGCTGGTTACAGTACGACGAAAGTGCTGTGCTTGGCCTTAGATGAAGACTGGCACGGGCCTGTGTGTATGTGTTTATTTTATTTATTTATTGGAGTTTGACGACACTTTCGATAACCAGGGTCACCACGTGTCGGACAGTTTTACGGGTGGAGGAAGCCGGAGAACCCAAAGAGAACCACTGAGCAACGGCGGGCAACTGTCAGACTCCCCAACGTATTAACTCCACACAAGCACGGTTAGCATTGGTTGAAGACAGGCGCACCATCGACGTGCAGTATACCTTAGTACACAGCTCAACCGTGCCTCCACGTGGGCATTCGAGATTAAGAGCCTTGCTCAAGGACACAACGCAGTTAACCCCATGTGTGTGTGTATTGAAGAGCACAATCGTGCGTTCGGATTCCGCGCGTGGTGTATATAGAACATTTCTCAATGTCTGTATTATATCGGATGACGTTGAATACACACAGCTGTCGTGGTATAAATAATATACCTATAGTATATACAATGTCGATGGCTAATACACTCGCAAAATAAGGACGGTTATCAATCAACCACTTAATCCTTTACCTAACATGAAAAGCAGACGACACTTGCAAACAAAATTCTTGAATAACTATTTTTTTCATTTTGTGTCTCAAAAACATAGGTTATGACCCCTCATTGGAACGAGCTCGACGAGCTCGTTCCAAAGAGGGGTCATAAACTATGTGTTTTTGAGACAAAAAATGAAAATTAATTGGCGATTTTTGAGAATAGAGCTGGCCGGCTTTGGCCGTTACGTTGGGTAAAGGGTTTTAAACGACGACATGGAAAGGTGGCGGGCGTATATATTTATTTATTTATTTATTTATGTTAAAGGTTACATATTTCATATTTCTGCACATTGGCTCATCGTGACCGCAACATGGATATAAAGTCAAGTCCACCCAATCGTTTATACTCGTGTTGCTCAATTTAGAGGACTTTCACCCAGGCATCGGTTACCGAGTCCTATTTTTCAAATGAAACAGGGCTTGTTAACGACAGTGAACAAGCACTGCTTCACTTCCCGGGGTTATCGAGGTTCCCGCCAAGAATGAGACGGGAGTAGCGTGGCTAACAGGTCTGTTACGTCAAGGGGCACACATTTATGTACAACGAACGATGGGTATTGCAAATACAATGGCGTAAAGGGTTGAGGACAGGCAGAATGAGATTTGGGAGTGTCAGCAATAGATAATTCAAAAGAACAATAGTTGGGATTGGGAAACAACAGATTATAAAGCAATAGTCAGTCGCTTGTCGAGGTCCTAAGTGACAACGACCACAAAGGGGCTCAGGAGTATGATTCAAATGAGCTCATGTTTTCACGTTTTCCACCCTCTTTCCTATTGACCGACCCTGTTCTCGACCTTGTAAAATCCGCTGTAATGTACATTAAAATCCAATAAAGGTGTTTGACGTGTATTTTACCAAATAAATACTAAAAACAATTGATACATTCCAGAGTGCGGCATTTTGTGATGTTTTCCTATGCTATTTGCCTACGATATTCACAGAACTGGACGCAAAGCAAAGTTAAAAGTCGCTGACATTTTAATATTGAATTACGTAATATTAAGCATACTTACTGATACGTCTTGTGTAGATAATCCTCTTGCGGGAGAAAATGTCAGCGAATTTCTCGAACGCCTATCAGTCTATCAAAAGTCAATTAAAACTTGCGTGTAAAGTTTGCTCTGACAAGCACATTAAGTCTGCATTATTGCGTTAATTTGCATATCACATTGAAACTTGAAGTTGTGAATATACAAAAACTGTCCACCTCGTCTGGCAAAAGTCATTCAAATAGAGATGGCATGCGGTTCGCCTGTTTACATCCCCGTTCTCAATAAGCCGTCCTCCAACCACTATGTCCACTAAAATAGCTTGTTTACCCACTAATTCCCGTTTATGTGCACACGTGAAACTTTGTGTTCAATGCTACTGTCTGAGTAACTTTTCCATCCTTATAAATGATATAATGGCTGCCAAGATCTCAAATCATCTTGTTTGATAAAGCAATGTGTTCGCCATGTTTCCTCTCTTACCGGTGATTGTGCAGTACACAAGTTTTTTTTCTATTCTTTCAATGTCGCATCAAGCCTTGACCTCAGGTAACTGAAAAAATCCCACTCGCTATATCCACAAAAATCGTCAAGGAGCTCGTTCCAATGAGGGGTCACATGATACAGTTTTGTTGAAATTTTTGAAAATTATTTTTTCAACTGCTGAAATTGAATATTACGTGAGCATATGCAGACGATTCCTTATAGGTAAAGGGATAATATTATTCATTCGGGGCTACAGTTAAAAAACTCAAGACAACTTGAAAATTAAATTGTGGTTAAACAAATAATGACGATAAACCGATATTTTTGTAATTACACCGGTATTCAACGATATTGGTTTGAATACCGGTATTTATCGGTGTATCGATATACCGTGCAGCCCCACTACAAGAACCAGAAAAATGGGATCCGCTTGTCATTTGATTTTTCAAGTTATTACATAAAAGAGTAAAAATAAAAAAAGAGTCCAAGATTACTGCCATATTGAAAATCTCAGCATAATACAGATAATCAAAATAAATCTCCCTATAGTCAACAGTAATACATTAGATAAAATGGGTCCATTGGGCATATGTTCGTTCTTAAAGTTAGTTCCCAGATTAGCAAAAATCACGAGAAATTCGAGATGGCTGCCATGGTGGCCATATTGGACGTGCCAGAATACTGGTTATCGAAAAATTCCTTCCTGCAGTTAATAGTAATACACAAAAAACCATTGGATTCACCGACCATTCGGTTTTTAAGTTATTGCTTTGAACATCAACAATCACAAAAATCAAAGTTGGCTGCCAAGGCGCTCATGTTCGATGTGCCAGAATGCTGACTATTGAAATGAACCTTCCTATAGTTAACAGTGATGCGCCGGAAAATAATTCGATCCATCGATCATTCTCTGTTCAAGTTATTGCTCGGACAAGCAACAATTGCAAAATGTCCATGCCATGGTGGCCATGTTAGAAATGCCAGAATGCTGATTGTCAAAAAGAGCCTTGCTATATTTAACAATAATCCACAAGAAAAATTGTATCTATTGCTCATTCCTTTTCAAATTATTGCTCGGACAAAAAAAAATCACAAAAATATCCAAGATCGCTTCTATGGTGGCCACGTTCGATATCCCAGAATGCTAGTTACCGTAAGGAACATTTCTTTAAACAGGCTCAATTCCGATAAAAATGGAATCTGCTGGGCATATAGTTCTAAAGTTGTTGCTCGGACAATCAAAAGTTGATGGACGCACAGAAGGCCGATATAGCCAACGCGTAATACTCGTATGAGCGGCCGTATAAAAAAGCTGGAAATAAAGCTTAGCCTTTCTTTTGTAATCATAAGGAAAACTCAATATAATTTCATTACGCCAAAAAAACACCAAAGCCTCTGCCCGGACAGAAGTAGAATTGAAAATAGGGTTTGTGTAATCACGGGCTCCCAGCGAGATAATGGTGGTTGCCTTTAAAACGGGAACACATTTAGTGTTGTTACCGTCCATGCACATCATACATGATTTCACGTAGTACATACGCCATAAATTAAATGAAGGTGTAGCCTATAGGATCGATTCTAAAAGTACGATTTTCATTACATGTTTTAAGTTTCACCCCCACCATCCAACAATATACACATGCACGCAAAAAATGTGTGACTTGAGAGGCACCATGTATGTATATTGTTCATTTCTCACTCCTATCAGTTACAATGATGTAGCGTTCACTTAACCCTTTACCTAACCTGAAAAGCAGACGACACTTGCAAAAAATAATTCTTGAATAACTAATTTTTTTCATTTTTTGTCTCAAAAACATAGGTTATGACCCCTCGTTGGAACGAGCTCGTTCCAACGAGGGGTCATAACCTATGTTTTTGAGACAAAAAATGAAAAAAATAATGAAAATTAAATGGCGATTTTTGAGAATAGCGCTGGCCGGTTTTGGCCGTTACATTAGGTAAAGGGTTAAAGAATAATACATAGACTACAAAAAGAACGTCGTGTGGAAGTGAGAGTTTGAAATTATGTGTATTTGGTACACAGTCTCGCTCTCTCTCTCTCTCTCTCTCTTTCCCTCTTTCTTCCAGCGTTGGGACGTCCTTCAAGACGGGGCCCCCCTTCTAGACGCCCCCCCTCCCCGCAATGCGGGCCCTGCAGGCCCATCCCCTACGCCACTGATTAACACTTTAAAACAAAGAAGCAGACTTACCCTTCGATTTTGGAACAAAAGAAAAACTCAAACGTCGATGTGATTAAATCAGCAGCTTAAGGTCTTATAACTGTATTTGTAAATGACCAAATTGACTACGTTTTTCTTTTTAATCTTTCCACATTTAACGCCAGGGAGAACGTTTTCACTGCAACACACATCCTTGAATCATTCTGTGGCTTCGGTATCTTTCGTTTGAAAATATACGGCTATTAGTCATTTCAGTGGCATATTCTAAGATGGATCCAAACATTTGCTAAATGAAATGTCGGACAGGAACGCATCAGACCCTATACTTTTTCACTTTACATCTTGGGTCATACTGTACGGCCGCCGTGATCTGGACACTTTCCACGGGTGGCAAATTTCCACGGACGCAATATTATTAGATTCCAACCACTAATTATGGGAATAATCATCAAAAATTTAATTAATGAAGTACCGAGTACAACCAGACTGTTAACAACAGCAGATATGGGAATCAGAAAGAGTAGATTCAGTCAACACATTCTTCATCTAAACTTTGCCTGAGATGATCTACTTTTTTGTTGTTATTGAGACTGTGTTCGACCTTTCGCAAAACAGGGTGATATGCAGTCGAACATCTCCAGGGTGGAGGGGACAAAACTCCCAAACAGAACAGCAGGAATTGTACTACAGTTTAGTAACATTTAAACTGGTCGCACATGCGCGATTCCAGTTTATCTTTTAACGTCATACATATTTTTATCGGTTTCGGCTGACGTACTTTAAACTTACGTACATGTTTTCGTGTTTTTTGCGAGTTTTTTTTTTTTTTTTTTTGCAGGCGCAAGCTGGATACAACCCATGACAGGCGACTTGACTGGATGGGCTGACAGCAAAACAGTCAGAAAATGGAAAAAGACACTGCCTGACAACACTGCCAATGAAACGACTCCGCGAAAGTGATCGTGTCGCCTCAAATCGAACTTGTTTCGTTTTTTTTCTGTCGCATAGCGATAGGAAGTCAAGCAAATCAAGTACCAGTCTGTCTTTTTCATCACACGCTACGCTCTGTTTGATGTTTTGTTTCGCACGAACAATTCTCAGTAGTTTGTGTCCATTCGGAAGTGGTTTGGTCCAGGCACGTCAAAGTACCGCCGGTACCAACATAACCGGTACCGGGGCGGTACAGAGTCTGTCCCGTCGAAACCGGTACCGGTACCGGGACAAGTCAACAATTGGGTGACATCACAATCAGATGGGAGAAATTCGTATTTAAACCGACCCAGTTCCCAAGATCGCAAAGACAAACATGGCATCGTACCAATTATTCTGCGGCGACATCAAAGTAATCATAAGGCATGAAAATCGTGCTTTATGATTACTTTGGTGTCGCCACAGAATAATTTCTTTGAAGTAGCCGATGGCGGTGCTTTCATTGTCTTTGATGCCACGTTTGGAAAATTAAAATGATGGCCTTATCGAGGTGGTGGTGCAGACAGAACATGTCCCTTTAGAGTGTGTTAATATGCAACAAATAAGCTGAAAGTATGTCGTGTGAGTGTGCCATACACAATTCGTCCCCTTAGTTAGGAATTTTCCCATAAAATAGTTTTGTTCCGGTACCGACGGGACAAAAGTTTCTGTACCGGTACCGGTTGGAGCATGGGGGAACCGGCGGTACTTCTACCGGTACAGGTACCGGTTGACATGACTGGTTTGGTCATGTATCATTTAGAAACTTTTAAAACTGATGCAGATAATCTCATATTCTGTTTGAAACACAAAACGAGCCGAGGTTCGGCGTACGAAAAGATGATTCTGTGTCAACAGTTTTCTCTATTACAGTGTAGTATTTACATTTCACGGTAAGAACAAGAGTCAGATAACCGAACGTCTCGATTCTTCTAACAGACTATGATATGCATATAAATGTTTTATACCACGATTGCTGCGTGTATTCAACGTTACCAGATACAATACAGTCATTGAAAATGTGCTTGACACACCTAACGTGGAATCCGGCCTACGTGTAACAACGGCATGTAAGAACACATCTGATTGGTCACTACACATCTGATTGACGTTATGGTGTGAATGAAATGCTTCGACACACAACAAGGTTAAGCAAGAAAATAAACAGATCGTCGAAGGTGATATTATTCTTTAAAAACTATTCGCTACATTCACTTATTTCAAGTTCAATCGTGGTACAAATACAGAACAGGCACAGTATCGAGACAGGAATAAACGACTCTTGTTGGAGTGTTTCCTATATGCCAAGCGTGCATTCCCCACAGGCGACGTACAGGAAAAAAATGCTACTCGGGTCCAGATTCCTGTCCCCCGTACTCCACCCTCGTTGTGTTCTGTCTTAATTCTTTATCTAATACGAATGGCAGACGACACTTTGCAAATAAAATTACTGACTAACTATATTTTTTTCATTTTTTGTTTCAAAAACATAGCTGATGACCCTGGTTGGAACGAGCTCATCCAGTGAGGGGTCATAAGCTATGTTTTTGAAACAAAAAATGAAAAAAAAAATGAAAATTGATTGGTGCTTTTTGCCGTTTTCCCGTTACGTTGGGTAAAGGGTTAATAATCCCATCAAAGAAATAAAATGCTTTACAAATGGGATATGGCGGGAGCAAAATGCATGCAATATATTGTATGACTGTATCCAAGGAACATGTACAAGTTTCTTTTAGATATTATTAGTAACACAGTGTGTTTGTGACTTACTATGCTATCAGGCCTGAAAATAAGCAGTATGACATTTGCTGAATGAGGTCCCCAGAGGGGGAATTTGATGATGCTATCCCATACAGTGGGCCAGTTTATCCTCTGGGTACCTCTTTCTGTTTAGTTTTGAGACCCTGATTCAGATTGAGGTTCACAAAGGGTAAATTTAGTGATGCTACCCTGCTGTGCAGGTTAGCATTACTAAATTCACCCTCTGGGGACCTCATTTTCCAAATGACAGTCTGCTTATTTTCAGGCTTGTATGGTATTAGCTGGAATTCAATATGCAATTAACCCTTTACCCAACGCACTGGAAATCAAAAATTATTATTTTAATTATTGTTTTTTCAATTTTTTTTTTACAAAAATATCAACAAAACCATATGATGTGATCCATCATTGGAACGAGCTCAACGAGTTCGTTCCAATGAGGGCTAACGTGATATAATTTCCTGAAATAATATATTTCTTCAGCTCCTTAATTTATAAATTTCGCGGACGGATGCTGCCGATTCGTTGGGTAAAAGGTTAACGGGCACCATATATACCTTATTAGATCACTGACAAACTGTGAAATGAATATATCTTACCAACTACTTTTCCTATCTACCGAACTAGCAACTATGGTGAACAATAAAGGACAAACAACTTGTTTAACGCGAAGCGATTATAGTTTGAGAGATGAATGAACAAAGGGAAGATCACTCTCACCGTCAGCGATATATGGGTTTTGACAGACTGTGTACAGTCTATACACATCTTGCACGTGGAGTTTTAAACCAATAAAAACCAATGGAATTCTAGAGTTAGAAAGTTTAAAGTTTAGCGTATGACCTCTGTGTTAATATAGTCATAGATACTAAAAGCGATCTTTAAAACCACCAAAACAATGGGCCTCGACGTGATCGATGTTAGCACTTTTCTCATTGGAAGACACAATCTACTGATATAACATTGTGCAAAGGTGACAAGGTTAGAAGAAAAAAAACATAATGTGCACAGACGGACGTAATGCCGCCATGGTGCTAGTTCCCGTATACTGCTTGGCAAGAGTATGGGAGTGTGGATAGAGGCGACGGAATTAGGGGCACCGGTGCCATATGCTCTTCCAACTTTTTTCAAAGACAGGATGAACGATTACAAGGTGAGTTAACCCTTTACCCAACGAATCGCCCGCATCCGCCCGCGTGATATGCAAATTCAGCAGTTGAAAAAATATTATTTTTCAAAATATTTCAACAAAACCATAACATGTGATCCCTCGTTGGAACGAGCTCGTCGAGCTCGTTCCAACGAGGGGTCACATGATATGGTTTTGATGAAATTTTTTGAAAAAAAATAAAAAATTATATTTAAAATAATAAATTTTGTTATCGTCTGCGTTGGGTAAAGGGTTAAAAACGGGAGTCTGCAAATATGTCAATATACAGACATTCCTGTAATATATTATTTGCAAATATAAACAAGTTTACTTGCATTTGACTAAAGAATTTTAAAGTCAGACGCTTTGGTCTGTCTCTTCTACTTTAGGTTGTGAGATAGTAACAGGAATAGAAATAGTAATAGACAATAGTAATAAAAATAGACGGACAAATGGGTTCATATTCACACAACCCAGTTGATTGGGGTTAATTTTTAACCCAACTTATTTTTACAGTACATCCCAGATGAACGTTTACTCCATTGAAAATTCCGCTTTGCTCTCGTTGAACATTTGAACAAACATGTTGGAGATACCCTGCTCAACGCTGCTGTACACAATGACCCTATAAACTGGACTTTTGTCACTCAACACCCATATAAGTAAAAAAAAATCACTGCTTAAATGGCCATTACTATTCAGAGTAGCCACTTGGTGATTTTATACGATGATGATGCATGTCTCTGAAACAGTAATCATCGGTATGTTAACTGATCTTTAAAAACAGATCGCTGCCTAACTGTGCAAAACTAAAGTTTCCAAATTTGACAGTTTGTCTGTTACTTATTTCGAACTGAAATTCAGTAGAATAGTTCATCTGAATAGTCTCAGACAGAAAAGACAGTCAGAAAGAATACGTTAGACTCTCAGTGGGGCTCTTGGGAACATTCAGGCTATCGGGATGGAAACAGTGGGTTTCTTGCAAAATGTACATCGGCATCCGGTAACAGGAGTCTTCAGGGTACTAGCAAATAATGCAAATGGTTGATACCTCAACCCATAGAAATGTGCTATATTCTTACATCCTAAGCACCGCCAATGTTCAATAATACCATACTTTCATGAACGATGATATCTCAATCTGAGTTTCATATATATATTCTGAAATGATTACATTGTTAATGTAGTTATACGTTTTGGGTCCAAATACTCAATTCCCATTGGTCAGCTGGATGAAAACGTCATGACCAAATGTAATTCATTTTCCAATGAATACATTTGGTCGAACTTTGACCCGCATTTACGTTCAAGTTAATAATTTGTGATATCTCAAACAACTTACAAGAAATGTCAATCGACAGTGTGAAATTATTTCAGTGATTTTATTCTTGAACTTGTTGCCGTTTCATAGGTGATTATAGTTTACTGATATGTAAAATAAATTGTTTTGAACATTCTAAGTTTCGTTGCGACGGCAATTTGACAAATTTGGGTCAATGCCGAAAACCGGCGCTCAACTCAGATTTGTGTGCTTTGTCTTTTGTGTGAGGGTGATTTTTCGCCTCGTTCGTTCATACATGTTTTATTTCGTCTTTCTGCTTTGTTGTTTGGTAAAAAATAGTTTAAACAGTTACGGAATGTAAATATAAGAATTGAATGCAATTTTTATAATCTTTATTGGAGTATGAACGTGTGGGAATGGGTACAAATCCCTTCGGGATTCATACATAATTTGTACCCATTCCCACACGTTCATACTCCAATAAAGATTATAAAAATTGCATTCAATTTTTAAAGGTAATTTGTCCGCACTACAGTTGAACTGTTTGGAGGAAAACAAATATGTTCTTTGCACGTAGGAGATGTTGGGGGTTACTCCAACGGTGGACATTTTTATATTTTTGTATCCGCAAATCCTTTAAGCCCACACCCAACGAATAAGGGAAAATTTGTTCCACACTCCCATCCTTGACATTAGTCCTCAAAACACGTCACGGTCGGTCTAAGTGAGATGACAAACAATTGTTTTCCAAAAACCATTCTAAATTCTCCATTCACTATAAATCCGAGACAGTTACAGGAAAGGGCCAAAATACTTGTGAAATCGGTGTGGTCGATTCGCTTCTGTCCAACAATGTTTGTTTAGCGATGATGAGATAAATATACTCACGCTAAACCTTACATTCTTACATTAAGTCAATCAAAGATCGACATTGGGATTTAATAAGATATATTTATCAGCAAATCTCATAATCTTGATTCCATACTCGGATACGATCTGATACCAATGGCCTTGAATGAGTATCCGTCATTCCACTATGTACAGTTTGTACAATAGAACTCTGTCAGATTAGCCTATATTGACCTGATCGACGTAGACCCCGGAACACAGATGTACGTGTCCAGCAAACACATGTTCTCGTGAGAAAGTGTTTCATGTACAATTAACCCTTTACACAACATGGATAGTAAACAACACCCGCCCCAAAAAATTGGGGACTGGGGCAACCTTGAATAAATCGAGAACTTCGCTTGACCAAACTTGAATCTAAAACAGATAAGCATACTTCATATAAATGTCATACAACATGGCTTAAATACCCCACCCTCCTCCTGTTTGAGGTGAGGTCAACGATCTTGTATTAGGAGGGCATAAGGTATGTTTTGAAGCAGAGAATTAAGAAATAAAAAAATTGAATGGCGATTTTTTTGTGAATAGCGTTTGCCGGTATTGTCAGATACGTTTGGAAAAGTTTGACTATTTTCCTGACACGACGTGCAAACAACATGTCCAATGCGTGTAAACTGGTTTCCATGGGGTTGAACATCTTAGTACTTGTTCTACAGTAAGGTTCAAACAAAATAATCTGACGACTTCAATATCCCCCGCCAACTTTTCTACCTATAACATGCATAAAGTGAGTTAAAGTGAACTGGTAATGTAATTCTGTAAAACTATTTTATGCACAGGACAGAGAACAATTGTTTTCATTTGATAATTTTATTTCTACATCCCAATAAGTGCCAAATTTCAGCTCGTTGGTTCTGAAACATAGGGAAACAACCTAGCATTGCACTGTTTGAAGAGATTAATAGTTGAGGAGTTGACAAGACGCCCTACGTAAAATTAACCCTGTCCAAGTTACTCCTGACAAAATTACCCCGGAATCAAATTTTAGCACGATATCTCTGAAAATGTAGGTGTGAACCCTGATGCTGCTCTGGTTGTATGCTTGCCGGTTTCACGCAATGTCGCACGTAAAATTCACCCTGTTGATTTAACTTCTGAAAATAATTACCCCTAGGCGCCAGATTGCGGCTCAATAATTCAGAAAATGTTGGAGTGCATCCCGATTTTTCTTTGGTTGAAGGATCAACACACTGGCAGATGTAAAAATTTACCCTGACCGCATCACTCGACAATAAAATACGCCTAGATGCCAAATTTCAGCTCGATATCTCAAACAAATAAAGATAGATACATAGAATTGATGAGCACATTCACTCTTAACTGGTAGAATGCTAAGTTATTTTTGATCATCAAAATTTGTTCGTGTGTCTTTGCCTTGCTACAATTTATGGGAGAGTGCCAAGAGGCACTCTCCCATAAATTCTAACAAGGCAAACCCCAACAGAGTAAGTAATTTCACTTCTAAGATAATATGAAGCACATCCACAGAATATGACACCTTTAGGCTGGGGTACCCGCTCTTCATATTAACGCCCTGATAGTGGCTTCTAGCACTCTACCAGTAAAAGGAATATAGATCTGACATTTAAAAGGGCCATAACTCTGGCAAACTTTGTCAAATCTGAAAGTCCTTTGGAAATGCACATTTACAGTTCTTACTTATAATTTACACCACGTTATGGAAAAATAGTCACACCAACAGTATAGATAGACAACAATTACAGACATCTGACGATAAAAGTGCCATAACTCCGGAAAAGACTGCGGAATCCAAAATACACATCTACACTTCATACTCGAACTTGACATCAACTTTCGTAAAACAATCGTAACAATTTAAAGATAAAAGTGCCATAACTCCAGGCCTCGAAATAAACCGCGAACGATCGTTTAGGTTACGTATGGGTTACGTTAATTGTAAAATACGCGAACGAACTACAGGTTACGACAATGTAATACAACATATATACTGAGTCAAAAGAGAAAGTATAATAGAAACAAAAGTGAAAAAATGGCATAAAGGATGAAATATAATAGTTCTAATGTTGCATGTTTGTGTACAAGAAGTCGTGCAAAGAGTTTAATGACATGTTGTTGTTGTCCACCCATCCGTATACAATTTTGCTACGGATTTCAAAATAGCACGTGCTACCCGAGAATATCAAATTGAATGGGTGACCGACAATTTTCTTTGTGTTATGTTATGCTAGAGAGCCTGGGTTATTGAAAAAAAACACGCTAGTTTTTGTCTTCCGACATTTTAAAAAATGCCATGGTTAACCGAAAATCAGAGGTTGCATGCCATTGGTGTGCATGAGGCTGGGATACCTCCAGATTAACTCTCTGCTGAGTTCGGAGTCACTGTGGCCACTATTTACCGTCTCATTGGAAGGTATAGAACCTCTGGATCTACTGCCGACCGACTGCGTTCAGGTCGACCAAGAGTTACGACCCCTGCACAAGACCGACACATCATGACGTCTCACTAACGGGATCGCTTCCTTCCGGCGACGAGGACAGCAGCAATTACTCCAGGTAGACCTAACAATAGAATCAGGGCACAAACTGTCCACAACAGACTCGCTGAACACGGCATCCGAAGTAGGCGTCCATACCACGGACCAATCCTTACCCAACGTCATCGTACCGTCAGAATGGAACGAGTACGTCAGCGTATTCGCTGGACTCAGCAGCGTTGGAGCACAGTTCTTTTTAGTGATGAATCACTATTTTGTCTACGGCGCGCTGATGGTAGGGCAAGAGTGTATCGCCCACGAGGGGAACGGTTTTCTGATGCTTGCGTGCGGGAAGGCGACCGGTTCGGCGGGGGTAGTGTAATGGTTTGGGCAGGGATTTCCTTGCACCATCGAACGCAGTTGATATTCATCGATGGTAATCTGAATGGACAGCGATGTAGGGACTAAATTCTTAACGCTGTTGCTGTCCCGTTGTTCAACGCTAACGTCGGATTGCAGTTATTCCAACAAGACAATGCCCGATGTCACGTGGCGCGTATCTGTCGTGACTTTCTTGAGGAGCAGAGCATCGAACTTCTTCCCTGGTCAGGTCCATGCGCTGTCTTGCCATCCAAGAGGCAAACGGTGGACATACACGCTACTGACTGCATGTGTGAACTTTTCATTTCACCCCATGTCTGAATTCCGACGTCCTGACGTGACGCTGGCAACAGTAAGAACATGAAATTATGCAAATTCATACAGCTAGACTCGAAATATGAATTTACAATAATTTGTTTGGGATTAAAGTCAATAATACTAAAAAATTGCTCCTCAAAGTTTATTATACTTTCTTTTTTGACTCAGTATATTTATCAAATAACTTATCTCGCATGCTTTACCAGAATGATTAGACAATCATTCGGTACTATCTCGAATAAAAGGTTGAGTATAACATCCATATATGAATCAAATGACACGCTGTTTCACATTTTAAAGAATTTCTGCCAAAATACATACCAATAACTAAAGTGCGATCTAGCTTCTGCGAGATCGCGCGTTAGTTGTTGGTATTTATTTATGCGGAAATCCCGTTTAAACGTAGAACGGGATGACTGCCGAAGAAAAAAAAGAGAAGGTGAAGAAATATGACGATACCCTATTTCTTATGGGATACCACCATGCTATTTTACGTAACCCGCCAACGGGTTACGATATGAGTCCTTTATTTCCAGGTCCGTAATTCCATAAGAAACTGGTAATCAAATATTGCTTCTTGTATACACATCTACACATCATACTAATACCTCACACCAAGTTTCGTTAACCCTTTACCTAACATGAAAAGCAGACGACACTTGCAAAAAAAAATCTTTAATAACTATTTTTTTTCTTTTTTTGTCTCCAAAACATAGGTTATGACCCCTCATTGGAACGAGCTCTTTCCAATGAGGGGTCATATCCTATGTTTTGGAGACAAAAAATGAAAAAATCATGAAAATCCATTGGCGATTTTTTAGAATAGCGCTGGCTGGTTTTGACCGTTACGTTGGGAAGGGGTTAAAATCCGGGAGGAAATTGAGGAGACTGAGCGGGGGAACTTTAGTGACGGTCTGATGGACGGGCAGACTGACGGACGATCACAATTTTAATATAGCCTTCCAGATTCCGTCGTTGGGGGACACTATATTAAAATTCCAAACTAAGAAACGTCGTTATGACTTTATCACAACGCCCAGGTCGCCCCAAGAGTGTGAAGGACTTCATTTCTTGCTTCTTTTGCTGAGCGGATTCTAGGAATAACAAATTATTTGTTCGTTCATTGAAATCGTATTTAAGGACACTTTCAGCATCTCTGGCTACACCATGGTTATAACGCGGGTATAAAGTCATGTTCAGCCAAATTTGCGTATACCTTCGCTGCCAATGTCAGAGGACTCACGTCTCACGTATTGGTTACCGGATCATATTACATCAGTAAACACAACTTCTTTACGATTGTAAGCAAACATTTCTCCACTTTTCGAGGAAAAAAGTACTAACGGCACAAATGCTTATCGAGCCATCGCTGGAAACAAGTGCGTGTTAACCCGTTACCTAACATGAAAAGCAGACGACACTTGCAAAAAAAATTCTTGAATAATTTTTTTCATTTTTTGTCTTAAAAACATAGGTTATGACCCCTCGTTGGAACGAGCTCGACGAGCTCGTTCCAACGAGGGGTCATAACCTATGTTTTTGAGACAAAAAATGAAAATATTTTGAAAATTAATTGGCGATTTTTGAGAATAGCGCTGGCCGGTTTTGGCCGTTACGTTGGGTAAAGGGTTAAATGAAATGCGTTGGATGTCACTATAATGGCTACATACTTCACCAAACTATGGACATGGATACCAAAGTTCATTTTCTAGTAACTAAATTTTTATCTGGAAAAACAGTCTTTTAAACAATAGGGCACACAGTCGAGCTAGTTTTTCCACTCAATAGAGGGTTAAAAAGGTTGTTCAAACTCCTAGAAATGGCCCAGGTTAGGAAGTTGATCCTGTAAAAATTGTAGCCAACATACACTGTAAAATATTACCGTTAAAAATACGATAAAAAGACTGACACAAGCTGTCGGTACATCCACCGTAAACCTTACCATAACAACCACTTAACCCTTTGAACCCTGGTGGTATCTTCCATGTCAGTTCAATGACAGTAACTGGAAGAGTACATATTCATTATTTGGGAGTAGACAAATTAATATTTTCAACGTGCAGCCTTGGGCTGAAAATGGCCTCTCGGATTCAAAGGGTTAATGTTTCACCACCAGAAATAATAATAAAAGATTAGTGATCATATTCATTGAAACAATATCTTCTTTCAGAACGAAACGCACTTTAACCCTTTACCCAACGCAGACGATATCAAAATTTACTATTTTAAATATAAGTTTTTTTTCAATTTTTCAAAAAATTTCAACAAAACCATATCATGTGACCCGTCGTTGGAACGAGCTCGACGAGCTCCTTCCAACGAGCGTCACATGATATGGTTTTGTTGAAATTTTTTGAAAAATAATATTTTTTCAACTGCTGAATTTGCATATTACGCGGGCGGGTGCGGCCGATTCGTTGGGTAAAGGATTTGCATTTAAACCTAGGTTGAACAAGGGTTGCACGATATTCAAAACTGAATACCGGTATCGGTATTAAAACAAATACCGCGGTATACCGGTATATCGAAAACTGTTCAGAAAAATGAACATAAGTACCACAATCGAGGCTTGAGGCATCACAGTCGGAACGAATTAGCATGCCTTGATGACGCGGTTCGAAAAACTTTTACCCAAGGCAGACGATATCAAAATTTATTATTTTAAAAAAAAGTTAATCAGATTTTCCAAAAAAATTCTACAAAACAATACCATGTGACCCCTCATTGGAACGAGCTCAACGAGCTTGTTCCAAAGAGTGGTCACATGATATAGTTTTGTTGACATTTTTGAAAATTATTTTTTCAACTGCTAAAATTGTATATTACGTGAGCACATGCAGACGATTCCTTACAGGTAAAGGGATAATATTATTCATTTGGGGCTACATTTAAAATACTCAAGATAACTTGAAAATTAAATTGTGGGTAAACAAATAATGACGATAAACCGATATTTTTGTAATTACACCGGTGTTCAGTCGATATTGGTTTGAATACCGGTATATATCGGTTTATCGATATACCGTGCAGCCCTAGGTTGAACAAAAAGCAAGGCCGTCAAAGCCCAAAATACTGGAGATTTTATCATAACATTTTACAGAAGCCGTTGGTTGCCAGTCTTTATACTGTATCTTCGACGAAAATCATTAACCCTTTGTACCCTGATAACATATTCCATACCTGTTCAGAGCCCTCAACTGATAGAGTCTATATACGTTACTTTGGGGAAGACCAATCAATATTTTCAACATATAGCCTTAGGTCTGCATGTTGAAACTCTTGATTGGCCTATCACACAAATTCACTGAGCAACTATATACTTTATAAATTCAGGTCGTATCTCGACCCTTGACCGGAAAAAGGCCTTTCGGGTTCAAAGAGTTAAAATGTGCATGCGGAAATTGAATTGTGTTACCTCTTTGACCAAGACCTTTCACCTCTAATTACGAAAAGTCATTGGGTGTCCAGCACTTACCAAAGACTAACACCACACAGATATTGCAGGTCTACGCAAATTAGAAAATGAGGTGCCCAGAAGGAAGGTGTCTAAAGATTTTTCAGGCATGCCTTTTTCAGGTACACCTTTTTGCAAAATTTGCAAGAAAAACAGAAGTAATTGCGACATACTAACCAGTGTTAGTGCAAAGTCTGATCAACCTAGAATATTAAAGCTTATTTAACCCTTTACCCAAGGTAACTACCAAAACCGGCCAGCGCTATTCACAAAAGATCATCATTCAGTTTTCATTATTTTTTTAATTTTTTGTCTCAGAAACATAGCTTATGATCCCTCATTGGAACAAGCTCGTTGAGCTCGTTCCAATGATGGGTCATAAGCTATGTTTTTGACGCCAAAAAAATTAAAAAAATGAGTTATTCAAGAATTTTATTTGCAAGTATCGGGGGGGGGGGGGGGGGTGGCGTTGCGGTAACCGGTTCTCGTCAGATCACCGAAGTTAAGCAATGTCGAGCCCGGTTAGTCCTCGGATGAGTGACCATCTGAGCGATCGATTCGGACTCCCGTGTTGTGTCCTTGGGCAAGGCACTTAACCCCGATTGTCCACATGGGGGCACGATGGCGCCGTGTACTAAAGCGTACTGCACGCACGATGGTACGCATGTCTTCAACCGATCTAACCCTGCCTGTGCTGCAGTGCGGAGTTACGATGTTGGGGAGCTGGCAGCTGCTCGCCGTTGCTCGGTGGTTCTCTCCGGGTACTCCGGCTTCCTCCACTCGTAAAAGTGTCACGGTCATGATTAGCCATTGTGCATAAGTATGTGACCTTAAAACAACAATAAATAAATAAATAAATTTGCAAGTACCGTCTGCCTTTCGTGTTAGATGAAGAGTTAATGATTTTTTGTATTAGCTCTTAACCTGCTAAATAGTTTCTTTACTTTCTCATAAGATCAGGTCATGAATGCTGTAACGTTGTGCTGACTTGTGATGAAAAATTCAGTAATTTGTGGTGTTTCCAGAAATGAGTGGAAAGAGATACATTACTTTTTCATGGGTATATTTTGTTAAGATCAAGAATTATACTTTCCAGGTAACGAAGTGTTTTTTGTACGGACTATGAAAATCCGCCTGCATCGAGCAAACAGTAAAAGCCAACGATACAACGTTCTAACTTATCCAACATTACGTTACGTCACAGACATTCATCATCAAAGCCAAGGACAAATACTTCTGTCATCATCATAATGTAGATCATGGTTCTTGACGGGTTAACAACTGAATACAGCTCGAGTTGAGTGAAATTTCTTGCTGTTCAATTCAAGTTGTCTATCGTTTAACAATACACGTGAACGAAACATTTCTCATCCTCTTTCTTTTGGAGCAAACAATATGAGAGATTAAAAAATCGTTCGTCCAATTTTTAACGGGCCTTTTACCTGAAAAGTGCGAACAAACCGACATATAAATACGGATGCCATTGAAGCCCTACACACGAGGACGTCTGTGGCGTGGGTGAGAACTATGCTAAATTAATGGAGCAGTGAAAAGGGTGAAGAATGCCAAGATTCTATCAACTGCTTCGTTTCGCTTACTTAACTCTAATCTGCGGAACCTGTGGCAAAATAATGTGTATCCTTCTCGGCTATGTTTCTTGGAACTAGCAAAAACGTTCCGTTCACTTCTGCGATGGTCAAAAATGAAAAACAACCTATTGTTGTTTATAATGTGTGGATATCGGCATGTAAATTATCATACCTGCAATATATTTAAAATCGAAGGACCAGAAATTTAATGATCAATTGTCGGGATTAATTACGTAAAGTGTATGTGAAACAGTAGTCAGTTAAATGACAAATATTTAAATTAAACGCGATTGATTGTTTCGAACATTGGTTTATAGAGGTGAAAACAGTGTGTACCAGGGACAGCCAACATTATGTTGATACATTAAACTTCAAGTTCATCAAGTACTTCTCGGGATACCCCACCACATGAAGCACTTAATATTCTAGACACGTCTTTAATATGTACCTGACTTTAGCAGGCCAACATTAAACCACTGCCAGTAATGTTTCACTTTTCATACTGCGGTTTTATTCAAAACATGTACATCAACGGCATTAGTGTTAACCCACTACTTACATGAATAGCTGGCAGCACTTGCAAAAAAACCTAAACATTTTCACATTTTTGCCCCAAAAGCATTATAAGTTATTGTGCTGGATTGACGGTAACACATGGTCTAACGAGACCTATATTTCCTTTGCTTGAAAGCCAGTGTGGCTGTGCGTATGTATGGTAGGCCTACAGGTTATTTCCTCTGTCCTACATGGGGAGTCAGTTAGCACTAAAACACCATTGAAGAGCATTTCTACGAGTTCTAACCTGTACCATGCATAAAAAGGCTAAAGTAGTAGAGAAAATGTTTCATCTAATAGACCTTGGGTTCAGCCCTGAGGTCCACAAAATGAAACATTGTCTGATTGTCAGATTTTTTTTTCACAGAGTTTGAGACTTATTCACTCAATGTAATCCCAATCTGTGGGAGTTTTAGAGTTAATCCACTCTTCACGTGCTGTACTCAGTGTATATCAAAAATGCATAAAATAACTAAAAATGTCCATTTTTATTTCCCATGAACATATCCTATGACCCTTCATATTAACGAGCTTGTTGTATAGGTAATAAGATATATTTTTGTGATCTTACTCACTCATGTATTCATCATTGTACACATGCATTCATTACTTTATCTGAATAAAAATATAGAAAAAAAGAGAAAAAAGAAAGATATATTTTTGGAGCAAAACTGTAAAATATAATATTTGAATGGCCATTTTTGTGAGTAGTACTGACCGTATATTGTCGTCGTGTTGTGTAAAGTGTCAATACTCATTTGTAACACAGAAGGCACAGAATGTATACAGATCAAAGAAATTTGTATGTTACACCCCTCCTTCATCCATGACAACCATAGCCCCTGTTGCGGAAAAATGCATCTAAAAATCTGCCCTGCTCCTGCCATAAAGCTACTGTTTAGAAAAGTCTCCCTCTCTCTCCCTAATTTAACCTTTTCAAAACAATATGCAAAAGTTTATACGTAAAACAAACAAATGGGCGTTGACGAGCAGACAACACAATGAACAATAAATCGGTATTGACGATCTGTAATAATTTAATCCTACTGATCTGCCGAGCTATCGGTTTAAACTTTTACCGGACATCCCCACAAATGTACCATGCACCAGTGGCGTAGATAGCTTTACGCTAGCGGAGGGGCAAGCCCAAAATTTTTCGACAGACCGAAAATTTTCCGAAAGTGTAACAACAACAACAAAAATCCAAACAAACAGAAAGAATCTGTTCTTTACTGCAAATGTACTGAAAATTGGTCTTTTTTACCCCAAATTTACCCAAAATGGCATGTTTTTATTCCCAAAGCCAGCATTTTAATGTTATTAGGCATAAATTCGCCTAAAAATGGTCCCAAAAAATTTCCGACAAAACTTCTGGTGGGGGGGGGGGGCTGAGCCCCCCCCCCCCCCCCCTTTATCTACGCCACTGCCATGCACAGTATTGCATAACACGATATCAAGCAGTGCACCAGGACTGAAATTAAATGGTTAAGAAAATCTTCTCCCTATGGATATTAATTATCTCCCCACCCATCCTCCCCCCCCCCCCCCCCCCCACTCCAGCAAAACATGACAAGGTTTTCACGGTGTAAGATGAAACATTTTCTATTTACATTCCCATTCATTTCATCATAAACGGAACATTTTTGAGGAAAAAGTAACTTCTCCTAAATTAAAAACTTCTTTCATTTCTCATTGGAATACAGAAGTCAAGCTCCTTCACAGAAAGATTGTAGAATTATCTTCGATGGTAGTAATAGATGTACTTGGAGAGTGGATTGTAACTAAATCACCCGCGGAGTGGAGTTATCACCCATGCTATAACTTTCAAATTTTGTACATATCGACAAAAAACACAAGCAATGTTTCAGCCAATGGACCTCCGGGTTTAACCCGGAGGTCCATTGGCTGAAACTTTGCTTGTGCTGGTTATGCTTTGCAACAAATTTGCAATTATTGCTTGGGTGGATTTTCCACTCTGCGGGTGGTTTAGTGATAATACACTCTCCACGTACTGTAGATGTATACCAGGATTTTCCCTTCTGTGGCATATTGCAGTTAAAAAACTCGGTTTTGCAGATTTGCATGTAGTGGCTTCAAAGGACTATATACACATCTTTAAATGACATCAGAAAATGAGCTCAAAACAATCTTGATGTAACACACATGAATACAGTATTTCACGTTCGCAAGAGTTATTATTTAATTTATGTTCCACGTGAAGAGGTTTAATACTGCCCATGAGCTGCACAACAATTCCCCGTCCGTTTCTTGATTCCATAATGCCCACCGTCACCTAAAAAAAACAGATACAATTAACTTTTTCAAACAATGTACATCAATTTTACCCAGATATGTTGAAAAGGTTCATGATTTATTTCTGATGCTGAATAATAAACAAAGCAGTACTAAGACATTCGGGCCATTACTCTATAAGTCGATCAATATTCTGTTATAAACCTCTCCCGAAGGAAGAGTCCTCTAACAGTGCTGTCTGGTAAGGTGTGATGCCCCGATCATGTCTTTGTCACTGGGATCCGGCACTATACCTGATTAGACAAACCTTCTTGTAAAACAGTCCCATTGGGGTAGGTACAAAATAGATTAGCTCATTTCACGATTTTGTTTTTAAACTGAAATATTTTTAAGAAATACAAAAAAAAACAAATTTGTTGTAATAGGCTTTTATAAGTTGACTTTACCAAGTTGCATCATCCATCTATACAAACGGTGGTAACGGTTAACGGGCCGTTTTCCTGTATGGACACTCAAGAAGCATCATCTGCGCAGTATTAGGCTAAAGAAAATTAATCTTTTGATTCTCAGGCACCGGCGCATTCGTTTTTTCGGCCCGCGTTCGTCATATTTATTTCGGAGGCAAAATTCAAATAAAGCGGTATCACGTCGCGATTTGCGATGCAATATATCATATACATTGATACAGTATTGTTATTCTCTTCGCGAAATGCGACACGATTCTCATATGCATGTACAAAATAAATATTTATTTAACCGGTTAGGGGCTAGATTATTTTTGGTGGACTTAATTTGTTCATCAAAAAATGTTTATTACAAATTATTGGAGAGTGCCAACAGGCACTCTCCAATAATTTGTAATGGAACAAATTTGTATAAACAAACTATTATTTACGTTTGACTAAATACGAAACATGGGTACGGAAAGTGTTGGCTTTTGCACTGGTACCGTCATTTTTTGAAAGGCCTGATTGTGGCTTCTAGCACTCAACCAGTTAAAAAACTCCTTATTATTTTTGATCTCCATTTTAGTTATTCTATATTGATTTTGTGGGGGCGTGGTGGCTCAGTAGGTAGAGGTGCAGGCTGCAAGCCGAGAGGTCCTCGGTTCGAATCCCACCTGCGGCAACCGCGTTGTGTCCTTGGGCAAGACATTGCCCACGTGGGGGCACGGTGACGCTGTGTACTAATGCGTCCTGCACGTCGATGGTGCACCTGTCTTCAACCAATGCTAACCCTGCTTGTGTGGAGTTGGTATGTTGGGGAGCTGACAGTTGCTCGCCGTTGCTCGGTGGTTCTCTCCGGGTACTCCGGGTTCCTCCACGGTCATGGTTAGCCATTGTGCAGAAATATGTGACCTTAAACACCAATTAATAAATACTAATAAATAATTGATTTTGTGTTGTATGATCACTGTTACAAAAAAAAACTAACCGTGAAATCACCTTGGAAGCGCCAATATTTAAGTTCAGACTCTAACAACTGGATTTTGGGCATCGGCGACAATTCCATCAGGAATAAAAAATAAAAACTGAAAACCTCCCTCCCTTATTCGTTTAAAAAAATTGCCTGAGAATCAATTATTTAATTTTGTTTGGCCTTATAGTGTCCATGGGAGCACGAAGCAATTCGAACGGAAGGTGGGGGGGGGGGGGGGGGGGGGGGGGGGGTGCACGGTCATAGAAGGATACCCACACACTGATATATATGAGAGATGACTCATGTCCCTTAGTAGTTATTAATGCAATATAGAAAGCCTTGTTTAGGACTAACGCACATTATCGTTGAGAAAAATGCCGATTTTGGGTTCTATATTTAACAAATCTCCACACCAGAGTGAAACATGTGTTCAATATGGAGCGAAAAATTGGTACTTTTCTCGGCTTTAAAGGCGAAATTAAAGGCCGTAGATGAGACAAATCATACGAGGAAGAGTCTGTTGGTGGGTGGACACGAGCTCCTTGTGCCTCTCCCCTCCCGATTAGTCCGTCTATAATAGCTCCGTTGTTTGAAAGAGTGTTCCCGGAATCAAAGCCCGGGAAATACTTTTATGAATAGAAAGTTTCTACCAAACCAATCCTAGAACTTAATATGTTACGCACTTTATTAGCATCACACTGTATATATAAGGGTGAAGGGTGGGCTTTCTGGTTGTGTATCAGTAGTATGTCTAGGGCTTTTTATCCCCATTTGGATGACCTCGTTGGATGACATCGGAGGTGACGTCATTTCACGTGACCCAATAGCGCCATGTTGTGTTGACATGGTAACCCGCGTGAGCGGCCATCTTGTGACGTCATCCCCATAGTGATACGTAGTGTTAGTGAGCATGCGCAGCGCGTGTTGTTAGGGTGATACGTGTTTCCGTCGTCCATTTTGTATACTGGAGGCAGCCTCTTGGTTTCTATAGTAGCACGTGGTTGCTATGTTACCCAAATGCTTACAACTGGACAGTGGTATGTTCGGAGGATATGTTCCTTTGTACAAGAGAGAGTCATTTCATGATTCGTAGAATTACCACAAACAATCCGACAATCTCTCCAAATTACCAAAAACTACTTTATTTGATACGGATTCCCCGCAGAATCCTTTTTAGGACCGCCATACCATGGCTTTTAATAGTAGCACGCAGGGTTATAGTACATATGCCCCCCACCCCACCCCGGGGGGGGGGGTAAGTTCTATTGAACTAGAGTAAATAGAATTACCACAAACAACCCCATAAGTGTTTACTTGGCTCAGTTTACCCAGTAAATTCTCTGTTTCTACCTATGTATCTACAAGCTCTGTTATGACTTCTTTGTTCTCTTTATTCTGACTACCCTAAACATGTTTATGTTCTATTGTACACATTGCAGGTAGCACATAGGCACATGCTGGATGTGCCGATATGTGCTTATGTGAAAAAGCACAATGTGACACATTGTGCATTAGCACATAGGCACATGCTGGCTGTGCCAATATGTGCTTATGTGAAAAAGTACAATGTGACACATTGTGCACTAGCACATGGGCACATGCGACTAAAATTTTTGTCAAATCGTAAAAGATATACAATAATTACTGTCATCTAAGCTGACATGATTGCAAGAGAATACAAACAAAAACTTTCATGTTACTTATCAGAAAATACTGATTGATGATGACAGGTGTTTGGAAAAACAGGAGACTAATAATGCATATATCAAGATACAGTTGCAATGGTTTACAGTAAAGTCAAAATAATTTGTGTAGGATAATCCTATAAACTATGTATCTTTTTCTCTTCCTACACTGATAAGACAAGAAGCTGACATCATTTTCTGGAGAGCTTTCACTGATAGCTTTCCAGAAAATGTCATATTCTGATCGTGTCAGGGCAGGAGAAGCAGTTTACTTAGTTTATTGCAGTTATGCTACAGCTTAGTTTGACTTGTACTGTATACACAATATTTTGAGGGTTTTTCCCAGTTCTTAGGGAGAAAACTGGAACCAACCCTTACCAGATTCTCAGAAAACAAGTATTTTGCTGACAGTACCGATCTTCGTGCAGACAGGAGAGGCATTGGGTTAAGCATTAGCATATAGCCTCTGGTGGCCACATATTTCCATCCTCTTATAGACCATTCCTGCGAAGTTTGTTTCACGTCGGCTCAGTAGTTTCAGAGAAGATGAAAATGTGATTTCCCATAGGGTTTCTATAGTAACTATAAGCCCAATTGTGGCCATGTTTACAACCCGATCAACATTAAATGAGGATCGTTGGTAGCGGGGGTCCCAGTCATCACTTATGTGAAGTATCAAAACATTTGGCCTGGCAGTTTCAGAGGAGAAGATTTTTGAAAATCCACCTATCGGAATCAAAAAATGCCTCTGGCGGCCATGCTTTTCAACCCACGGGAACACAATGAGGATCGTTTGTAGAGGACCTCCATAGACTTTCCCTGCCAGGTTTGTTTTCACGTCGCCTCGGTTTTTCCAGAGAAGAAGAGGAAAATGTGATTTCCCATAGGGTTTCTACAGTAACTATAAGCCACAATTGCGGTTATGTTTGTAACCTAATCAACATTAAATGAGGATCGTTGGTAGAGGGGGTCCCAGTCATCATTTATGTGAAGTTTCAAAACATTGGCTGGGCAGTTTCAGAGGAGAAGATTTTTGAAAATCCACCAACCAGAATCAAAGAATGCCTCTGGAAGCCATGTTTTTCATCCCACGGGAACAAAATGAGGATCGTTTGTAGAGGACCTCCCATAGACCATTCCTGCCAAGTTTGGTTCACACCGGCTCAGCGGTTACAGAGAAGAAGATGAAAATGTGAAAAGTTTACGGACGACGACGGACGCCAAGTGACGAGAAAAGCTCACATGGCCTTTTAGGCCAGGTGAGCTAAAAAAGGGGGATTCCATAAGTGGGAATCCGTCTTACGTCGAGTGACACGCACATACTGCTCGAACAACTCGAATCCCATCGAGCAAATGTGCTTTTGAGCAATTGCCCGACCGAGTGACTCGCACATACGACTCTTCGACTCATTTCAGAAAAAAGGGATTCCGTGGCCACAAAAATGGATTCTCAAAAAGGGATTCTGCAAGTGGGATTCTTATCAGATTCCGTGGCATGGGATTCCATGATTTGATATTAAGACTCGAGGGTATGAAAAGGGACTGATAACACCCAATTATTATTGCAAGAACCTGAACGGAAAAAGATATGACAATATACACCCAACCGCTACAAAACAACATCGGTATAGAGCAAAGTGAACGAAGATCCAACACAACCAAGATCGAAGTGAACAGAACATAACAAAGATCGAAATAGTGGGACAGAGCTGAGCAGACCGAACTCAACTGACATCGAAGAGAACTGATCCCAGTGAAGTGAACAGAACATAACAAAGTGAACGAAGATCCAACACAACCAAGATCTAAGTAAACAGAACACAACAAAGTGAACGAAGTTCGAACTGATCTGATCGAACACAACCAAGATCGAAGTGAACAGAACATTACAAACTTTATCACACTGTTTGAAATGAACTACAACCCCCAAAATATAACGCACTGTTAACCCTCTTGAACTGAACAAAAGTTTAAGTAACTGAACCCAACAAAGTTGCTTTGAACTATAACCCCAATGAAAATATAACAGTGTTAAGCCCTTTTGAACTATTTTGACTATTTTGACCTGAATGAACTATATATAATATTTCTATAATTAACACCCTTTGACTATTTGAATAAACTCTGTATAACTTAATATTAAATGTAAAACCCTTTAAAGTGAATGAACTCTATGTTTTAACTATAACCCTAATGGAGGTATATATAATTAACACCCTTTGAACTTAATTCTTCCAAAAGGGAAGGGGAATACCTTCGAGTGTTAAGGTCAAATCATGGAATCCCATGCCACAGAATCGGATAAGAATCCCACTTGCGGAATCCCTATAGAATCTCTTTTTAGGATATGTCTGTGGTTACAGAATCCCTTTCTCCTGAAATGGGCTAAGAGTCGTATGTGCGAGTCGCTCGATCGAGCATTTGCTCTAAAGCACATTTGCTCTATGGGATTCGAACCGTTCGAGCAGTATGCGCGAGTCACTCGACTTAAGACGGAATCCCACTTATGGAATCCCTTTTTTGGAATCCCTATAGAATCCCTTTTTAGGATATGTCTGTGGCTATAGAATCCCTTTTTGGTCGTATTTTCACATAAGCACATATTGGCACATCCAGCATGTGCCTATGTGCTAGTGCACAATGTGTCACATTATACTTTTTCACATAAGCACATACCGGCACACCCAGCAGGTGCCTATGTGCTACCTGCAATGTGTACAATAGAACATAAACATTTTTAGGGAAGTCAGAATAAAGAAAACAAAAAAGTCATAACAGAGCTTGTAGATACATAGGTAGAAACAGAGAATTTACTGGGTAAACTGAGCCAAGTAAACACTTATGGGGTTGTTTGTGGCAGTTCTGTTTACTGTTTACTCTAGTTCAATAGAACGTACCATCGGTTCCTATAAAGAGCCCAAGTATTTAATTATTTATTGTGCTTAACGACACATTCGACAGCCAGGGTCACAAGCCGGAATACATGGAGAGAACGACCGGGGGCAAGGGCGAGCAACTGGCACACTCCCCAACATACTAACTCCGCACAAGCAGGGGTTGCATTGGTTGAAGACAAATGCACTATCGACGTGCAGTACGCCTTAGTACATACCTCACATGGGAAATAGGAAGGACACAATGCACTTTCCCCTGGCGGGGATCGAACCGTAGACCTTTTGGATTGAAGTCCAATGTCGTAACCACTGAGCCACTGTGCACCCTGAGCCTAAGTATGAACCCAAGGATAAAGTTGCGACTGACCCCATAAGGAAGCTGTACACCAACTACCAGGAGATTCTACTTGGTAGGTAAGAAGAAGCTGTCAAAGAATATTCTTTATATTACCCTATGTTGGAATTCAGGCTGGTACACGGACCTAGAGATTAGAAGTGCTGCATACCAAATATAAAAAGATTCCGACCGGTGGAACTGAGGAAGGAAATTTTAAAGAATATTTCTCATTGTGCACTATGGTGAACTTAGGAAAAGTTTCTGTCTGGTGGATCTCAAGAAGATTTTGAAATAATTTTCTTATGTTGCACCAAGTTGAAATTCGGGTTCCCACAAGGAAGGAAAATATGAACCCACGGACATGATTTGATTGTGTGTGGTGTATTTGAAGAAAACAGTTTTTAAATAATATTCCTCATATTGCACAGTGTTGAAATTCGGGGACACACGAGGAACCCAGATATGAACCCACAGACTTCATTTCAACAAACTTAAACACCCCCCCCCCCCCCTCCACACACACCTCAAGGATGCTATATACCATTATATACCATCGGAAAAAGAATATTCCTCATGTTTCATCAAGTTAAAATTTGGCTTCCCATAAACTTACATCTGACTCTCTATAAGAATATTGTATACCCAAACTGAGAAGTTTCTGACTGATGGATCTGAAGAAGATTTTTAATATTTTTCACTCATGATACAGTTAAGTTAAAGGACCTCAAATATGAATCCAAGGAATTAATTTGTCCAAACTTGAATTTGACCCCTATTAGAATGCAGTATATCAAATATAAATAATTCTGACTGGTGGATCTGATTTTTAAAGAATTTTCCTCATATTGCACAAAGTTAAAATTCGGGCTCTCAAAAGTGCCCCAAAAGAACCCAGAGACTTGATTTGCACATATCTGAATCGGAATCGCTTGAGGATGTTGTTTACGAAATACCAATCGAAAGATTCTGCTTGGAATTTCTGAATTTTTATTTTTTTTTTATTTTTGAAAAGGACTGATTCAGCATATTTTTCAGTACCCCCTCCCTCACGAATATGGCGCATCAGGATGCAACCGATTCAGCTTTATGGGCCCACTCGATTCTACTGCTCCTAAGAATGATGTATACCAAATAACAATTCTTTGTTCCGTGCAGGTTGGGAAATATGGGGATTTTATTTTTTACTATTCTTAGCTCCTGGGGTTCCCACGGGGGCGCGGGACATTTTTCAAGCAAAAATCAAGTGTATGTCCCCAATACTATCAAAGCTAGGAAACAAGCAGACTGTCATCTGCAAAATGAGGTCCCCAGGGGTGAATTTGGTGATGCTACCTTGCACAGCAGGGTAGCATCACTAAATTTTTCCTCTGTGAACCTGAATTGAATCAAGGTCTCAAACCTAAACAGGACGAGGTACCCAGAGGATAAATTAACCCACTGTATGGGATAGCATCAGCAAATTCACCCTCTGGGGACCTCATTCTGCAAATGACAGATTGCTTATTTTCAGGCTTGATACTACCGCATACCAAATTTGGTCAAACTGGCCTACCAGTTTGGGAAAAAACGTTTGGGGCAGAGCCTTAAATATTGCCCCTCCAAGCACAAGCCCAAATATTGCTCGTGAAACATTCTTTGAACAAACTTGAATCTTCAGCATATAGGCCTAAGAAAGTTGTATGTGACTGGTGGTTTATGGGAAAAAGATTTGTTGAAGAATTTCGGGTTTTTCGAGCACTGCCCCCAGCCCAATGGGCTTAGCTACGTCTATTGAACAAACTTGGAAAGTTTGGTCCAGTGGTTACGGAGGAGAAAACACAGTTAACGGACGACGGATCTTTCAGTTAGGTGAGCTAAACGCCGAGTTAATATGGAGGCTGATCGATGAGAAATGGCTTCAGTGAAGACGAGAAGAATGCTAATATTATCAATGTAAGAGCTGTCGTTTGTTTGTTGTTTGGATTTAATGACACTTCAACAAAACAGGACAGTTTAAAGAATGGAAGAAACCAGAGTATCTGAAGAGAGCATTCGATCAGCGGCAAGTAATTTTCAGACTATCCAACTTACAAACCCGACTCAAGGGAGGTTAGCATCGATGAAATGCCAGTGTACGATGAACATTCTGTACGCCTTAGCGCACTGCATCACAGTGCTCCTACTTACAGTTTGAATTAGGGGTCTTGCACAAAGACTCGACTAGATGGCACGGGTCTGAATCAAACTTCGACTCGACGTTCAATGCACTAACCAATGAGCCACCACCGCGGTGTTTTCGACAATTAACCCTTCAAACAATGTAACGGCCAAAACCGGCCAGCGCTATTCTCAAAAATCGCCAATTAATTTTTCATTATTTTTTCATTTTTTGTCTCAAAAACATAGGTTATGACAAAATTCAACTTATGACCACTCGTTGAAACGAGCTCCTCGAACTCGTTCCAATGAGGGGTCATAACCTATGTTTTTGAGACAAAAAATGAAAAAAATTAGTTATTCAAGAAATTTTTTTGCAAGTGTCGTCTGCTTTTCATGTTAGATAAAGGGTTAAGAAACTTGAGTCGGGAATATCTTGAACGAGATGCTTAGCATGACAAAACTTCACGAACACGATTCGAGCGTTTTGTCCGATGCGAAAAAGTAAAGACTTTTCGACTCAGATTGGAATTTCTAACTAACTTTAATTGAGGGCTTGCTGTGGAACAACGACAACCGGTAATTTAACGAAATCCAATGTCCAAGATGAAACATAAAATCACTGTATATCGTCCGTCGAAAACAAAAAGTAGCCAACTGTAATGCTTCAGCATTGCAGGTGGCACCTTCATGTTTTCAAAGAACGATATAATTATTGACGAAACGATTCGCCGGGTCAATTTTATGAAGGTCTCATGTTTCAATTTGAACAATTGTCTCACTGTAGTCAATATCTCTGTTCTTCAGCTGTCAAACTCTCAAAATTGAGGCATTACACTGTGTCGCTATTCCACACGGAGAAGAGAAAAACCCATTATTTATCACGTTTTCCAGGACGTAAAAATTGAGGCGAACTATTATTTCGTTCGCCTGACGGATACCTAAAATTATTTTCTGGTAAACGGTGTATCTGTCACCTTAAGCCAAAACTATAAAACTTTTACAATTGTATTTTCTACCTATTGATATAACTGACTAAAAGGAATCATTAGAATTTTAAAAGATGTGGCAATTTGCCGGTTGGCACAACTGTTAAAATTCTAATGGTTCATTTCAACCCATTTGAAGTCATAACTGGAAAATACAATTGTAAAATTTCTATAGTATTGACCCCTGGTGGTTTACAGCTAACCGGTGGCCGGCAGTCACAAAGGCTTCCTAGCGAGAGGAAGAAACACTATGGTCTGCAGTAAAGTTCGAGTACTCCGTTTTGCGGCGTGACCAAAAGACAAATGTTTTTGGTCAGTCTAAACGTTTCCAATTTTATAGAACTGTCGTAATGTCGCCTGGCCGATTTACCGATCTTAGGCGCCCTGCTCAGTACCACGTATCAGTGTGACAGCATAAATAGAGAATATGGAATGAGTGTTTTTCGGACGAGTTTCATAAATATTATTTGAGAAAAAACACTCATTTCATATTCTATTTATCATATGATACACACACATACAAATTAGCCACTTACTATGACTTTTTAACCCATCACCTAACTTGAGTTGCAGACGGCACTTGGAAAAAACAACCTCGTATAACTAAAAATTTTAATTTTTTACTTCCAAAACATAGGTTATGACCCCGCATTGGAACGAGCGCGACACGCTAGTTCCAGTCGGAGGGGCCATAATCTATGTTTTGGAAGCAAAAAGTAAAAATATAAAAAATGAAAGTGTCAATGACACTGTAGCTCAACTTGTCAAGACAAAGACATGTACATGTATAGTATGTGACACAGCAATGACAAACATCTAGGTAATGACCTGATAACAAAGGTACATATAAAGTATTGTAACGGTCTGTACATAAATACTGACCGTTGCCTGTAACAAATGTATAGGTAAAGTATTGTAAAGGTGGGTGACAGTCAGATGCTGAACTAGAAAAAATCTTTGAGTCCCAGAGTGGGTCTGACTGAACCCCAAAATATTTGTTCTCATAGCACAGTGATAACAAAGGCACCCCAAAACACACTCGTTCCTGTCCCAAGGTGAAAACAAAAGTACTCAAGAAGTTTTGTGAAGATCAGTTCATAAATACGAGCTGTATAGAACTTGTGACAAACAACTGATTGGACCTAATTTCGGTACAAAATGGCCACTGGCAGCCATCTTGAATTTTGGACCGTACCCAGAAACACTCATTCTCATCCCAAGGAGATAACAAAGGTACCCAAGAAGTTTTGTGAAGATCGGTTCATAAATACAGCCTCTACCCTGAGCCGTATTGACATGTGTGCTTACATTGTGTAAGTAGCACTGAATAAATCAAAGTTCATCTAATTTGCATAATTTCTGCACGAAAAAAACCTCCTTACAATATGTGATGTATTCCATGTTACTAAACATTCATACAAAAATTTATTAAAATCAGAACTTTCATACAGAAGTTCTATACAAAAGACTGATTGCACTAATTTTGGTACAAAATGGCTGCTGGTGGCCATCTTGAATTTCGGACCACACCCAAAAACACTCGCTCTCATCCCACGGTGATAACAAAGGTACCCAAGAAGTTTCGTAAAGATTGGTTCATAAATATGGCCTCTAGTCTGAGCTGTATAGAAGTTGTGTACAAAAAACTGATTAGACCTAATTTCGGTACAAAATGGCCACTAGCAGCCATCTTGAATTTTAGACCTCACCCAGAAACACTCGTTCTCGTCCCAAGGTGATAACAAAGGTACCCAAGATATTTCGTGAAGATCAGTTCATAAATGCAGACTCTAGTCTGAGCCGTATTGACATGTGTACTTACTGTGTGTAAGTCGCACTGAAAAAATCAAAGTTCATCTAATTTGCATAATTTCTGCACGAGAAAAAAAGCCCGTATTATATGTGATGCATCCCATGGTACTAAACATTCACACAAAAAAATTATTCAAATCAGGGCTTTCATATGGAAGTTCTGTGCAAAAATCTGATTGCACCTAATTTTGTACAAAATGGCTGCCATCGGCCATCTTGAATTTCGGACCGGACCCCAAAACACTCGTTCTCGTCCCACGGTGATATCAAAGGTACCCAAGAAGTTTCGTAAAGATCGGTTCATAAATACGGCCTCTAGCCCGAGCCGTATTGGCATTTGCACTTACAGTGCTGAAAGTAAGCCCCAAAAACATCAAAATTAGTCTAATTTGCACAATTTACGTACGAGAAAAAAACCCGTATTATATGTGATGTATCCCATGGTACTAAACATTCATACAAAAAATTATTCAAATCAGAGCTTTCATATGGAAGTTCTGTACAAAAAACAGATTTCTGCATCGTCGGTACAAAATGGCAGCTGGCAGCCATCTTGAATTTTGGACCGCACCCAAAAACACTCGTTCTCGTCCCACGGTCATAACAAAGGTACCCAAGAAGTTTCGTAAAGATCGGTTCATAAATACGGCCTCTAGCCCGAGCCATAGCAGCTTGGCACTTACAGCTCTGAAAGTAACACTAAATAAATCAAAGTCAGTCTAATTTGCATAATTTACGCACGAGAAAAAAACCCCGTATTATATGTGATGTATCCCATGGTACTAAACATTTATACAAAACTTTATTCAAATCAGAACTTTCATACAGAAGTTCTGTACAAAAAACTGATTTTTGCATCATCGGTACAAAATGGCCACTGGCAGCCATCTTGAATTTCGGACCACACCTAAAAACACTCGTTCCCGTCCCAGGGTCATAACAAAGGTACACAAGAAGTATCGTAAAGATCGGTTCATAAATACGACCTCTAGCCCGAGCCATAGCCAATTGTTGACGTACGGACAGACGGACAGACGGACAGACAGACTGACAGACGGACGACGGACGACGGGCCATGACAATAGCTCAAATTTGACTTCGTCAAAGTTGAGCTAAAAATTAATGGCGTTTTTTTGTATTGCGCGAGGCGGTTTTTTGCCGTTACGTTAGGTAAAAGATTAATACAATATAACCCACCCTAAATAGGACAGATAACGTAAATTCTACCTACTGAAATTATGCTAATGTGACCCAGTTGTATTTTGTTTAGCCATCCAAATTGTCCAGTTTTGAAATGGACCAATGAAAGCTCCCAACTCTAATTATGCAAATTTTGAAAATGTGGCCCAGTTGTATTTTGTTCAGCCAATCAAATTGTCTAGTTTTGAAATTGACCAATGAAATTGACGGAAGGCCTTATTTATCACTGATTAATATGAAAACAAAATATCAAATGTTTTAAAGTGAACAAAACGGACTAGTCATATGATAAACCAAAATATTCCATAACCGGGCATAAGTATCATTCTCGGAGAGAGAATACTACTGACCGATCGTTTCTCTTCTTATAGATAAAGTATTTCTCTTGACATGTTTTAAATACTTTGTTTTACCATAAACATGAAATAAAATGAATGTGAAATAAATACCAAGCAATACATCTATCTGACAAAAAAATATGTACTGGCGAATGGTGTGTTGACGAAAATTAAAATCCGAGTGCCACAGAAATGTTAGGAAACCTATGCTACCATGCTGTCAGACATTTTGTTCCCTCTTAATTATTTATTTATTTATTGGTGTTTAAGGTCACCTTTTGCCTGCACAATGGGTGATCGTGAGGGCAACATGGATATGAAGTTAAGTCCAGCCAATCGTTCAATACCAATGTTGCCCATTTTGAGGACTTCCACCCTAAGCTATTGGTTACACGGTTTTGCCAGTAAAAACAGATTGCTTACTATAGTAAACAAGCACTGCTTCACTTCCCGTAGTTCCTAAGGGATGTTCCCTCTTTATCGCATCGCTCTTATCGCATACAGTGTGTATAAAGCCTTCTACAAAGTTCAAAAGTGTTTTGTTTTTATCAACTTTATATGTAATACTTTGAATTTGAATTTAAAATCGGTAAAAAGAAATTTCGCGGGCACTGATTCGTTGTTGAACTGGGGGGTTTGCGAGCGTGATCAAAAGTCATCGGTACTACATGTATCCAGTTGGAACATTTTTTACCCTCTGTCCAAGTTGGTATGATCTACTCCCCCGCCCTTCTAACCTCCCGGTGTCCCTGGCGATCAGGAATAGACTAAGACGAAAGCCCAATAGGGCTGTGGGACTGAATTATCAGTAATTTACTACTGACCCAATCTTTATTACCAGTGTGGGGGAGGAACGAACTTTGGGGCCGGTGTTTTTTATAACTAAGGCTTTTATGTAAAATTTCGAAGATATACAAAATGCATTTATTATTATTTCTCGAGGGGGGGGGGGGGGGGGCTTTGCCATCCACCACTCCCTCTTCCGTGTTTTTTTTAACTAGTACCCTCTAAAATTAGTTGGGTTAAAAATAACCCAATCAACTGGGTTGAGTGAATATGAACACAATTTGTTTCATATTCACTCAAACCAGTTTATTTGGGTTGATGTCGTTTTCTCTTCTTAGAACTGTCGATAATTTTTGTTCTTGGATCAGGCAATACAATTTGTGTTCACATCCGTTGTTTACTTTATTACGTATTTAAGCAGCTATGGCTATATCACCAGTGCAAATGCAATAAATGGTAAAATAATTCCATCGTATACGACGTGAGCGATACAAACTTTGTGATAAATACAAACCATTTCATGTTTTTTCTTTTCAATTGGAGTTTAGATACACTGCAGTAAGCAAATCGCGCCTTGCTGTAAAATGAAGACAAATGATTACTCTATTTATGTGAAAGGTGGAAATAAAATCATCGATTATAATTTTGATGCAGCGATTCATTGCGTCAAAATTATAATCAATGACTGCATGCTCGTGCTGGGCCACTGAACTATGTGATTGTCTTTGTTCTGCACCAAGCCAAAATTACGAAAGATGAATTGCGTGGAAATTGCTAGAAGAAAATTGATAACTTGATCGCATCGTCAATATCTCTTGCTTCGCATACAGTGCACAAGAGATCTTAAGTTTTATAAATAAAAATGATCTATTTGGAAATGTGACTTGGAACAAGTTTTATATTTTCTCACCTATTTTTATTCTGTAATGTCGGCAAATTCTAATTTCGGCCGTTTACTGTATTCTGCATCTTCGTCATCCTCGTCCTCATCGTGTCGTCGTCGTCTTTTGCCGAGACAAGAAGGTCTACTACCGAGAAGACTTGAAAATGATCGCTGAGCTCTTGTTCCAAAACTACGGATTCTTTGTAAGCTGGATGTGCGATTACTCACAACTGTCGGACGTTCTAACGTATTGACCGGACTTGCTTCTTCGTCCAATTCAGTGTGGGGTACTGTCAATTCACTACTGCGTCTGCCGAAGTTCAGCTTCGGAATGTTGAAATTAAACTTGGGGAACTTAGGTAATTTGGGTAGTTTAGGTTTTCCAAATTTAAAGTGAAGGATTTCTTTCCACGTTCGGCGACGTCGCCGTTTTGGGCGATCACTCGTGGAGGGAGATTCATCATTTGTAGCTGAGAAAGTGAACACACCAGTTGGTATTTCACTGTGCTCCAAGAATTCAAAGTCACTATGTTGTACAGATGTTATGTTTGGAGGATTTTCCTCTTCGTTTGCCTCAATTAAATTTGTTTCTGGAACGGTTAGTTTTGCTAACGAAGAAGTCAGCTCACAGTCTGGAATATTAATATTATTACTATCACCTATGACGATATTATCAAGTTCAGCAATAACTGATCCAGGTAAACAAAATGTGTGCTCCTCCTTCCCTGCCACGCTGTTTTCATTATGTACATTAATTGTGTTATCGATTCCACAGGCATCCATCGGGGAATTATCCATTTCAGTTGACAAACTTCAATAATGGCTGTCGCAGTTCAGGTCAACCACAGAACGCCATCAGATGAAAAGATGGTGTTATGGCAAGATAACGTACGTTACGTATGTATATTACGTTGTTGACGTCACCCAGCAGGTCTGGAAGAATTGTTTCTTTATAAGGGGCTCTCTGTTGCATTGAGGACCAATAAGCTGAACATGGAGTTACGGGCAAGGGTTGTGGCTTTTTTTTTAACAAACAGCGTAATGTCAATCTTCACCTTGTAAAAATGAATGCGAAGATTGACATTACGCTGTTTGTTAGAAAAAAACCCAACCCTACACAACCGAAAAGGACAACATGAGCAAAACTTGTTTATGCCCGCAAACAGACACTTGCTACATAATTTGGAAAAATTAATCCGAAGGTGTCGTTACCGAGATGGTGTAGGGGGCGTGATCCCCTCCCCACCACCATACCAATAATTTTCCAGTCGGGACATATTCGTCTAGATTGAAGTCTTAGATACAGATTCGCCCTTGCTGTTAATTTATTTATTTACTGGTGTTTAAATTCATTTTTTTTTCGCACAATGGCAAATAGTGACCGCAACATGGGTATAAATTCTAGTCCAGCCGATCGTTTATACCCATGTTGCCCATCTTAGAGGACCCCCAATCCAGGCACTGGTCACCGGGCCCTATTTTACCAGTAGAACAGAGCTTTTTTAGCACAGTAAACAAGCAACGCTACACTTCCAGGGGTACCACGGGTATCTGATATTAATCGGTTACATTCTTACGATAATCGAGTTGATGCTTGGGTTTATGTCACACACAGTCGGTCATTCTGTGACAGCTAAGTATCTGTAATACCGGATTTGGGCTGCTGGTTGACAGCACGACCAATCTGGAGTATGGCGCGTTTAACCATTTGAGAGCCGAACGACCGCTTTGCCGGACCAGGAACATGATAGGCCTACATCATACTTCCATTAAAAAGGAGGGCTGTCAAGTTAAAATGTGGGGAAGACCAATCATATTTTTAACGTGCAGCCCCGAGGCTGCACGTTGAAAATATTAATTGTTCTACCCCCAGATAATAAATATGGACTCTTCCAATTGTTCCCATTGAACTGACATGGAAGATACCACAAGGGTTCAAAGACTTAAATTAAATAAGAAATTGGGAAGCCATACGTCACGACTACTGCATGTATTCAACCACACATAAATTTGTAAGAACTCTTGATTTTTTTTAAAACTATAAATCGGGGATGTATTAATATTTCAACTACACCATCAAGGTATCACAGTAGGGACACACGTTTACAACCCCCCCCCCCCCCTTAAGCGGCCCTGGTGATGGGTCAGAACAGGCCAGAAACCGAGGCTGATAATTAGGGTTCGCGATTTTATCTTCCATGGCATCTTCCAGTCGGAACAATGGACATGATCTAGGCCATCTATCTCTTATATCTCCTCCAGAAGACAAAACTCCAACATGTGTTTTCCTTTGTGGATTCGTTTACCCCATAATCCATTATCGGAAAATATTGTTCTCTGCCTGAACGATCATGGAAAACCATTGTTTTTTAAAACCTTGAATATTTATTAGTTGGTGTTTTAAAATATTTTCCGCACCTTTGGCTACATCATGGCAACACCACTAGTATAAAGTCAGATCTAGCCAATCATTTAAACCTACTCCGCCCACTATAGAAGACTTCACACTACAGGCGTTGGTTACCGGATCCTCTTTTACCAGGGAGAACCTTTTTACCACTGTTCCCCTACTCGTTTTCCAACGGGAGGCCAAATTTGAAAAAAAACAGCGCCCTGGAAAAATTACCCCCATTATAATCTATTTTTTGGAACTGTTTATACGGCTCCTTATTATGATTACATATGATAGAAACAAGACAAATAAGCTTTGTTAGGAGACAAATGTTAAACAAATTAAAAATAATTATACCATTGATGTCACCATCTCATTTTGTTAACCCTTCACTCAACGCAACAACAAAAACGATCAGCGCCATTCACAAAAATCGGCATTCAAAATTTATTATATTTTAATTTTTCTCAAAAACCCAGTTTATGATCATTGACCCATTCTTTAGAACGGGCGATTTATTTATTAGAGTTTAACGACACATTAACAGTCAAGGACATATCGTGTCGGTGACAGTTTTACGGGTGGAGGAAGCCGGAGTACCCGGAGAGAACCACCGAGCAACGACGAGCAGCTGCCAGCTCCTCAACATCGTAACTCCTCACTGCAGCACAGGCAGGGTTATATTGGTTGAAGACATGCGCCCCATCGACGTACAGTGCGCCTTAGTACACGGCGTCATCGCGCACCCGTGTGCACAATCGGGATGAAGTGCCTTGCCCAAGGACACAGCGCGGGAGTCCGAATCGATCACCCATCCGAGGACTAACCGGGCTCAACGTTGCTTAACTTTGGTGATCTGACGAGAACCAGTTACCACAACGCCACCGCGCCCCCTAGAACGGCCTAAAAACGTACAGTGCCTCACTGTTTTCAGAAATTGTCATCCCCTATTTGTGTTGGTTAAAGGGTAAGTACGTTAGTAAATTATTTCAACAGAATACAACGGTCTATAAAATGGTTTTAATTATTTATACAAGGGGATTCGGTTTGGAGTTAGAATGGCCAGATTGGTTGTCTTCCTGCTGTATCCAATTACTTACAAAAAAAGAAAATGTACTTTTTGATTAAAATTTAATTTTGATATACATTTAACTGGTAGGATGCTAAATTATTTTTAACCATCAAAATTTGTTCAATTGTCTTTGCCTTGTTACAATTCATGGGACAGTGCCTGTAGGCACTCTCCCATAAATTGAAAAAAGGCAAATCCTGACAAACTAAATATCACTATTTATTTATTGGTGTTTAAGGTCACATACTTCTGCACAATGGCTAATCATTACCACAACATGGAGATAAAGTCATGGTCAGTCAAAAGTTTATACCCCATGTTGCTTATTTTAGGACTCGCACCCCAAGCATCGGTGACTGGGTCCAATTTAACCAGTGAAACAGAGCTTGTTTACCACAGTAAACAAGCACTGCCTCACTTCCCGGGGTTCTCGCGGGGGACAACGGTCTATAAACTGTTTTTAACCCTCTGCATTCAGATGTCAAAATGACAAAGTTTTTAGCAGCAAATATTTCCCATAATGCAGTCTGATATTTAACCAAACATACTTTTGTTGACAGAGTTAAATGGGCTCTGTCAAACAAGATATAATTGGTTAAATTCACAGTTAAACAAGAGAAAAACAGAGTGACTGGAAGATATTCTGATGGACTACCAGAGTGCTGGGAGTTAATTATTTATACAAGCAATGGAATTCTGTTGGGAGTTAGTATGGCCAGACTGGCGGTCTTCCGTACCCAATTACTTACAAAAATCGAAAATGTACTTTTTGATTATAATTAAATTTTGATATACATTTAACTGGTAGGATGCTAAATTATTTTTGACCATCAAAATTTGTTGAATTGTCTTTGCCTTGTTACAATTCATAGGAGAGTGCCTGTGGGCACTCTCCCATAAATTGTAAAAAGGCAAATCCTAACAAACTAAATAGGATCACTTTAAAGATTTTATATGAAGCATAGACACTGAATTTGAAGCCTTTAACCCCCTGCACTCTGATGTCGAGAATACTCGACACCTCCCCCAATCTAAGCCCCACCAAACCTCCCTGTCATCCATGGTTATCCCCCCTGTGTTGTCAGAAATTCAGCAATTTAGATTTTGGTTGACAGAGCTCAATTGGAGCTCTGTCAACCAAAATCTAAACTGCTGAATTTCTGACAACACAGGGGGGATAACCATGGATGACAAATCAGGCGTTTCGTCATCAGAGTGCAGGGGGTTAAGTTGCGGTACCTGCACTTCAGAATAGACCCTAAACATGGGCTTCCAGCACTCTACCAGTTAAGTGAAGCAATTATGTTCATTCTGCAGAGCTTCAGTATCAAGGTCATACTATTTGTATTTATTTATTTATTGGTGTTTAAGGTCACATACTTATGCACAATGGCTAATCGTGACCGTATCAGTTTTACGGGTGGAGGAAGCCGGAGTACCACCGAGCATCGACGAGCAACTGTCAGCTCCTCAACATTCTAACTCTGTTCAATCTCCGCTCAAGCAGGGTTACAGTGGTTAGTACACGGCGTCATCGTGCCTCCACGTGGGCAACTGGGATAAAGTGCCTTGCCAAGGACACAACGCGGGTCGTCCAGGGCGGGGATCGAACTCGGGACCTCTAACATAAAAGTTCAACAGTCTACCACTGAGCCACCGCGCTCCCCAAAGGTCATACTGCATAGTTTGTTGCAGATATGATGGTTTGAGTGGTGTGTGTGTGTGGGGGGGGGGGGGGGGATACACCGATATATCATTTCTCAACCTGCTGTAACCTCATTTTTAGAATTCAGATTTATGTTTGGAGTAAAAGGTCATTTTAAGCATCTTTGACTATATCGCGACCACAACACAAGTATGAAGTCAAGTTTAGCCAATCATTTATACTATTCTGCCTATTTAAGATGACTGCCATCACAGGCGTTGGTAGTTATTGGGTCCCCTTTTACCAGAACAGACCTCGTTTACCACAGTACGGAAATACTGCCCCACTTCCCTGAATTCCTACGGGGGAATGAATCATATACTTGCATGACATAAAGCTACTCACTCGACACTACAGAAATTTAATCATTTTATGTTTATGTTTTACTGGAGTTAAAAGTCATTTCTTTCATCTATTGCTGTATGAGAACGCAACGCAAGTACGAAGTCAAGTTATGCGACCGTTTCTACCCTTGCTACCGATTTCACAGGACTCATACAACCAAACCTCGGATGCATGTATATTATATGACTAAAATTAGGTTGTTCATCACATGCGGTAAGCAAGCACTGCTCCACTTCTCGAAGGTTCCAATAGGATCAGAGAGAATCATAAAATATTATACAAGAGTGTTGAAGACTGGACTGAGTTGCTATTATTATTATTATTGGCCTTTAAGGTTTCTTTCAGCACCTATGGCTATATCATGACCACAAGACTTAAAAGGCCAAATTTAACCAATCGTTTATACTGTTGCTGCCCTCTTTAGAGGACATCCATTGTTTGCTAAGCTCTATTTTACCAGCAAAAACAGAACGTGTTTGCCAGAGTAAACAAGCACTGTTCCACTTCCCATAACGGTTGAGTTTAAGGAGATCCCATTACCTGAGCATCTTTAATCCTCCATCCAATTCAATAACCACCACATCAAATCTAGCATTCATAAATTGCTAAAGATCAATTTCATGTAGTGTCTAAAGCAATTGCTGATGTTCAAAACCATCCAATGAAAAAACGCGTCACATTGTGTTGAAAACATGATTGAATGGAGAGAGGGTGGGGAAACATCTAGTTTGTCCTACTCCACTGCGACTTCACTTTACTATCTGAAATCAAAATAAACAAGAGGCCCAGGGGGGGGGGGGGGGGGGGGCCTTAGGGTGCTCACCTGAAATGGCAGTCTAAATATCAAACCAGGGACTTGACTTGAATAAGCTGCAGACGCCCCTCCTAAGAAAAGCGTATGCCAACTAGATGAAGCGATTGTGCCCACACAATGCACAGGATTTTCCTTCTATTTTCAGTTCCTGCACTTTTACATCCCAAAATTGAGATAAATGCATAAAAAACAGATTGTTTTTTATTTTTGTTCGGAAATTTTTCCCCAACAAAATATTTTCAGACTAAAATTTTTTTTGGCTTCTTCTTAAAATGGAACAAAACGCATAAAAAAACAAAAAACTAATTTCCAGATTTTGGTCCAAAATTTTCCAAGTCCCACCCAGACCCCAAATTTTCAGTGTAAAAAAAAATAATTTTTTTTTGTCTTAAAAAATTGACCAAAATGCATAAAAACAAAAAAACTCATTTCCAGATTTTGGTCCAAAATTTTCCAAGTCCCACCCAGACCCCAAATTTTCAGTGTAAAAAAAATATTTTCTTTTGTCTTAAAATTGACCAAAATGCATAAAAACAAAAAAACTCATTTCCAGATTTTGGTCCAAAATTTTCCAAGTCCCACCCGGACCTCAAATTTTCAGTGTAAAAAAAAAAAAAATTTGTCTTAAAATTGACCAAAACGCATAAAAAAACAAAAAACTAATTTCTGGATTTTGGTCCAAAATTTTCAAGTCTGGACCGGGACCCCAAATTTTCAGCCTAAATATGAACCCAGGGATTTGGCTTGAACAAACTTGAATCTCACCTCCCTAAGCATGCTGCATACCATATATCAAAAGATTTTCTATTGGTAGATCTGAAGAAGAAGATTTTTAAAGAATATTCCTCATACTGCACTAATTTAAACATTTGGGCTCCCATAGAGAGCCCAAATATGGACCCAGGGAATTGATTTCAATAAACGTGTGAAACAATCTTCCAAAGATGTTATATGTGAATTTGAAAGCTTTTGGAGCAGTGGTTTGGGAGAAAAGTAGTGTTTAATGTTTTTCCCATTACCCACAGTGATAAAAAATGCTGACTCAGCACTTTTTCAAAGTCCCCAAAAAGTACTCCATGATAAAACCGATAGCAATTTTCTTTTACCATCCCATTCTGTTGGTCCTAAGGAAGCTTCACACCAAATAAGAATTCTCAGTGCCGTGTAGTTTTGGAGATATGGGCGTTTTAATTTTTTTCTATTTTTAGCTCCTGCGGTTCCCATGGGGTGACGGGAAAAACATTTGGGCATAAATTAAGTACTAATGACCCAATAAGCCCTCATATCAAATTTGGTTCAAATCTGCCTCTCAGTTTGGAAAATAGAAATTTTGGGCTTGGCAAAAATTCTTGCCCCTCCCAGAACAAAGGCAAATATTGCCCATCAAACTTCTCTTGAACAAAGTTGATTCTACACCTCAAATGGAAGCTGCATACCAAGTATCAAGTCTCTGCTAAGCCTGGTTCAAGAGAAGAAGATTTTTAAAAAATTTGTGCATTTTGGCCCCAACCCCCTCCTCAATATGAGCAGAAACCCAATTTGAAGAAAAACTCAAATGCCCCAATATAACCGCTACTCATGTGAATTTTCAATGAACTGCAGCCAGTGGCTTGATCCAAACACCACCTTCACGACGTACGACGGATGACAGATGACAGACAAAAAGTGATAAGAAAAGCTCACCCTGACTTTCAGTCAGGCGAGCTAAAAAGACATAATAATGTTAACTATATCTACCACGAAGAAATGTAGTTGTACGGTACAACAGAAAGTATAGATAATGAAGGCATTCGGAGAGATGAAGACTGATTACAAGTGTATCTTCCTCCACTCCTCTCCACACCAAAAAAACTCATTACCACCACATCATAAAATATTGGCATATCAAAATATTGCATAATATGAAACAATTATAATGATTCATTGTACGTTCACTGAAAAGACATTGTGTGTATTTTGAAGGCTTTGTGAGTAGGGTTGATTAACATAGAGACAGATTATCAATATTCTTCGAATTTATCATCAGAACTCACTAAAAAGTAGATATTTTATTTTAGCGATGATGGATGCCTTCAAAAGTATAGCAGAACTCTGTTAATTGAAAAGCCACTTTACCAGTAAAGGATATTAAACCAGAGGCTCAAGTGAGCCTAAAATGCTCACCTGGCTCAAGTTTTCAAAAGAGATGAGTGTATCAGTAAGTGATAAACAGCAAGAGCAATTTTTTGATTTTGCGATGACACAACCAAAGACAACTTTTTTTTTTGACATTCATTTTCTGCTGGTCCTAGGAAAGTTTTTCTAGCAAGCTCTGTTCTGTGAATTTTTGTTTTTGTTTTCAACTAATGTGGTTCTCTCTACCCCCACCCTACTCCCGCTCCACCCCCCCCCCCCCCCCCAAAAAAAAAAAAAAAAAAAAAAAAATTCTGGCATAAATGAAATACTTGTGCACAGCAGTGAAAGCGTTCATCATGAAATAAAATCTTTGGAAAAACATACTGAAGTCATGAGAGGGTTAAATTAAAGAATTAAAGATACTCATACAGGAATCCGATCATTTTTTTTCAAGGAACCAGAAAAAAACATATACAGCATTGAAAGGGTTTGTTTGTTCATAGCATCAATAAAATCTTTGGAACCCACACTGCAGTCTTGAGAGGGTTAAATTAAAGACATGCATACAGGAATCAGATAAATGTTTCCAGCATTGAAATGGTTCATTCAACATGAAATAAAATCTTTGCAAAACAAACTGAAGTCCTCAAAATTTTCTGATCAGAATATTTTCTAGCAGCAATTTTGTTGATTTAAGAACAATATGTCAATAAAGGTTCTCAGTGAATGAAAAAAAAAATTCTCCAGGATAAACTACAGCAAAAATGCCGACTCATTATTTTTTCAATACCCTCTACCAGGCACCCTGATTGAAGCGGTAGCAAATTTTTTAACCAATCCCTTCTAATAGTCCTAAGGATGCTTCATACTAAATAACAGTTCTCTGTTCCTTGTGGTTTGGGATATATGGGCTTTTGAATTTTTTGTTTTTAGCCCCTAGGGTTGCTACAGGGCTGTGAATTTTTTTTTTTTTTTTTTTTTTTTGGAAGGGGGGGGGGGGGGGCATCAATCAATTACTTAGGACTCACTTATACTACATGCCAAATTTGGTTGAAATTGGCACACCAGTTCTTGAAATAGAAATTTTGGGCAGAGCCCAAAATGGATATGCTCCCACAGAGAGCCCAGATATTGCCCTATCAACTTCCCTTGAACAAACATTAATCTTCTGCACCAAAGGATGTTCCATACCAAATATCAAGGCATTTCCTCTGGTGGTTCATGAGAAGAAGATTTTTAAAGGTTTTTAAGCTTTTGGGGCATAAACCAGAGCCCAAATATGGCAGCTGCTTCATTTAAACAAAATAGAAAGGGTATACTCCATAGATGGTCTGTGCAATATATGTTTGAATTTGGCCTAGTGAAGAAGATGTCAAGTTTGCAAAAAGTTAACGGACAACGGACGCCAGACAAAAGTGATGACAATAGCTCCCACTGACTTGCAGTCAGGTTAGCTAAAAGCAAGAGGTTCCATAGGGCCTGAGGCGCACACCTGACCATAGTTGTATAAAGAAGGATTTAATTAGCATATATGGCTAGTTAACAGAACAGAGGAAACAAGTTATTTAATTATATGTAACTCTGTTATCCGTGCCAGATGATTTTTTCAATTATTGGGATGGTACCACAGAAATAAAGCCAAGATTTCCAGAAATGCAAAACTAAGGAGTCCAAATAACAATCTTAGGACTTAACTTGAACAAACTTGAAGGAAGTTGAATACCAAATATCAAAAGCTTCTGACTGGTGGTTCTGGAGAAGAAGATTTTGAGAATAATACCAATTTTGCATTATTCTAAAGTTTGCCCCACACCCCCACCTCCCTAGGGAAAACAAATATCAACCCAAGGACTTTATTTGAACAAACAGAATCTGAACCCTCTATGGATGCTGTATACCAAATATCAAAAGATTCTAATTGTATCACAAGAAGCAGATTTTTAAAGATTATTCCTCATGTTGAACTAAGTTAAAATTTGGGCTTCAATAGGGAGCCCAAATATTAACCCAAAGACTTGCTTTGGACAAACTTAGATCTGACTTCCGTAAGGATGCTATATAGCAAATATCAAAGATTCTGACTGGTGGATATGACGAAGAAGATTTTCAAAGATTATTCCTCATACTGCACTAAGTTAAAATTTGGGCTCCCTTAGAGAGTCCAATTATTAACTGATGGCCTTTATTTGAACAAATTGAACCAACCCTCTAAGGATGCTGTATACCAAATATCAAAAGATTCTGATTGTATCTCAAGAAGCAGATTTTTAAAGATTATTCCTCATATTCGACTAAGTTAAAATTCAGGCTCCAATAGGGAGCCCAAATATTAACCCAAAGACTTGATTTGAACAAACTTAGATCTGACTTCCCTAACGATGTTGTACACCAAATATCAAAAGATCCTGACAAATGGATCTGAAGAAGATTTTCAAAGATTATTCCTCATATTGTACTAAGTTAAAATTCGGGCTCCCTTAGAGAGCCCAATTATAAACCGATGGACTTGAGTTGAACAAACTGAATCCAACCCTTACAAAGATTCTGTATGCCATATATTAAATGATTCTGGCTGGTGTTTCTGGAGAAGAGTTTTAAAGATTATTCCTCATACTGGACTAAGTTAAAATTAGGGCTCCAGTAGGGAGCCATAATATTCACCTGGGGACTTGGTTTGAAAAAAATGAGATCAAACCTCCCTAAGGATGATATATACCATATATATCAAAAAAGATTTTTAAAGATTGTCCCCAATATTGCACTAAGTTAAAATTTGGGCCCCCATAGGAAGCCCAAATATCAAAAGGGACTTGATTTGAACAATTCTGACCCTCATAACAATGATGTATATCAAGCATTAAAAGATTATGACTGTTGCTTCTGAAGAAGCAGCTTTTTAAAGATTATCCCCCACATTGCCCCAAGTTAAAAATTGTGGCTCCTGTGTTGAGCCCAAATATGAACCAAGGGGCTTTTCTTTAACAAACTTGTATCTGACCCCCTATGGATGCTATATATTGAATATCAAAAGATTCTGATCAGTGGTTGTGGGAAAATTTTTTTTTTTTTTTATAAATATTTGCAAATATGCTGACTCAGCATTTTTTCGATGCCACCCCCCTCCCCTACAGAACACCCTGACAAAACCGATGGCAATTTTTTTTACCATTCCATTCTACTGGTCCTAAGGATGCTTCATACCATATAACTGTACTCTGTTCAGTGTGGTTTGGGAAATATGGGCGTTTGAAAATATTTCTATTTTTAGCTCTTGGGGTTCCTAAAGGGATACAACAAACAATTTTTCGCATGCTTCAAGTACTTATGACTCAATAATACCACATACCAAATTTGGTTCAAATCAGACCATCAATTCACAAAATAGAAATTTCTGGTAGGGCCAAAAATCCTCCCCCTCCTTTTCAAAAGCAAATATTGCTCTAAGAACTTCGTTTGAACAAACTTGATTCTACACCTAAAAAGGAAGCTCCATACCACATATCAAGTTATTGTACCCATTGGTTCATGAAAAGATTTTTTTAAAATTTGGAGCATTTTCCCCCACCCCCACTCTATGGGGCTGGGAATGCTGATTTGAAAAAAAGCAAAATGCGATGTCAGAACAAGCAATCATCTCAAATTTAACTAAACTGGTTCAGCAGTTTAGAAGGAGCAGATGCAAACACCATGTTCATGGATGATGATTAGGTGAGCTAAAAATATTATTTGATTAACCCTTTACCTAACGTAATGGCAAAAACCGGCCAGTGCTATTCACAAAAATCACCAATTAATTTTCATTATTATTTTAATTTTTTGTCTCAAAAACATAGGTTATGACCCCTCTTTGGAATGAGCTCATTCCAATGAGGGGTCATAAGCTAGGTTTTTGAGACAAAAAATGAAAAAAATTAGTTATTCAAGAATTTTGTTTGCAAGTGTTATCTGCTTTTCATGTCAGTAAAGGGTTAACATGAACTTGGTCATGTTTTTGCATTCTAAAGATTAAGTGAGTATTTATTCTGTCTGGAGTGATGGAGAGTAATTCTTTGATAAATCACATATTTTTTATTTAGTTAACAGGAGTTTACTTGTTAGCCTTTATTCAATTAACAAGTCAAATTTGTACTGAAGGTATGGTAAATGGTTTTGTTTTTGGAAATCATATGCAATCAACAAGGTTATACAATCAAGAAATATCCAATTGAATGGGCCCTCTTTTTTATTGTTATGTTAGTTGTTGGTTCTGAGTGGACAGTAGCTGGTCTTGGGCAGTGATAAAAAAAAGAAACCCAATTCACTTTTGAGATCAACAGATTTCAATAAAGCAGAGGAATCAACATAATTGCTGTTCTGTTTAGCACAATGTATTCAATGTAATGTTTTCCCTGTAAGCTTTCCTCAAAAAGGAATGTTCAGTACACTTTTAAAACAAGGATGAAGCATCATTGATGCAGGGTCAAGTTTTTCGCACCTGTAAGGCCTGTCATTATAAGAAAATCAAATCCATTGATATTTGTTCAAGTTATTGCACTAACAAGCTCAAATATCAAAATGGGGTGGATGGTCCAAGTGAGGGAGCTAGTAGAGAACTACTCATTGGAGATCTCGGACCTGGACGTTGGGGCAAACCAGGGTAAAAAAGTCGTCAGAGAGGGGGTCATGGAGGATTGTAACCGTAATTGGCAAGAGGGGGTCAAATCAAAGAGGTCTTTGGGTGGCCTGCGTGATAAAGAGAAGCCAGAAGGTTTTGAAGAGTACCATGATGGCACCTTTGGGGGGTCACTGTTGCTCAAGCTGAGGTCGCGATCCTTGGAGCTGGGCGGAAAAATTGGGAAAGACGGTGAAAGGGAGTGACAGATGTGTAACTTGGACATGGTGGAGACCCTGGAACACTTTCTTCTAGAATGCCCAAAGTATCAGCCTAAAAGAATGAGATTCACTGGGAGTATAATGGGGAAGTGGGATGGGAGAATGAAGGACATGTGGTTAGGGGGAGACTCAAAGGAGAGGGTTAATATGCTAATCGGAGAGATTGGGAAGAATGGGACAAGGGATATCATCAAGCAGTTCGTCTCCGAGTGTTGGGAGGAGAGGAGAAGCGTGGGAATAGGGAGGCAGTTGGGAGTACAGGGGTAACGATGGCCTTCTCATCCGAGAACCGCGACAAATCAGCGGCTGGCCAAAGTGTTATTATATTATTATCAAAACAGGCAAAAATTAACTAATTAAGGGCCATAACTCTGCTCAATAAGGCCAAACCAAACCAGTTTTCAAACTCATTCAAGACATTGTGAAAAAAGTCTCACATACCAAATATTGACCAAATCCATTGATATTTGTTCAAGTTATTGTGCCAACAAGAAAGGTGATGCCTGCACGCCCACCTGCCTGCCCATCTGCCCATGCACAAACTTCATCAAAGTATAGGTCGAGGTTTTCAACAAGAGGCCCAAGGGGGCCTGAGGGCGCTCACCTGACATGGTAGCCTAAATATCATCCCAGAGAATTGATTTCAACAAGTTGCATCTGCTCCTCCTAAGAAAAGCTTATACCAAATATCCAAAGATTCTGACCAGTGGATCTAAAAAAAAAAAAAGGATTTTTAAAGAATATTCCTCATATTGAACTAAGTTATAATTCGGGCTCCCACAGGGACTTGGCTTTAACAAACTTGAATCTCACCCCCCTGAGGATGCTGCACACCAAATATCAAAACATTCCGACTGCTGGATCTGAAGAAGAAGATTTTTAAAGAAAATTCGTCATTTTGAACTAAGTTACAATTCAAGCTCCCACGGAGAGCCCAAATATGGACCTAGGGACATGGCTTGAACAAACTTGAATCTTACACACCCCCCCTCACCCACCCCCCCCCTCCAAGGATGCTGCATAAAAAATATCAAAAGCATTCATCTGCTGGATCTGAAGAAGATTTTTAAAGAAAATTCCTCATTTTGAACTAAGTTGTCATTCAGGCTCCCATAGTGAGCCCAAATATGAACCAAGGGACTTGGCTTGAACAAACTTGAATCTCCCCCCCCCCCCCCCCCTAAGGTTTCTGAAGAAGATTTTTAAAGAAAAATTCCTCATATTGTACTAAGTTATCATTTGGGCTCCCACAGGGAGCCCAAATATGGACCCAGGGACTTGGCTTTAACAAACTTGAATCCCCCCCCCCCCCCCCCCCCCCAAGGATGCTATACACCACATATCAAAACATTCCGACTGCTGGATCTGAAGAAGAAGATTTTTTAAGAAAATTTCTCATTTCGAACTAAGTTACAATTCAAGCTCCCACAGTATTTTGGGCATAAATTAAGTACTTATAACCCAATAATACCTCATGTTAAATTTGGTTCAAATTGGCCTCTGGGTTCAGAAAATAGAAATTTTGGGCGGCGCAAAAACAAAGGTAAATATTGCCCATAAACTGCTCTTGAACAAACTTGAGTCTACACCTCAAATGGAAGCTGTATACCAGATATCAAGTCTCTGCTATGACTGGTTCATGAGAAGAAGACTTAAAAAAATTTTGTGCATTTTGGCCCCACTCCACTCCACAATATGAGCAGAAATCCAATTTGAAGAAAAACCCAAATGCCCCTACATAACCGCTACTCATGTGAATTTTCATTGAACTGGAGTCAGTGGCTTGGGAGAAAATGACCCAAACACCACTTTCACGCAGGATGACGGACGACGGACGAAGAGTGATCAGAAATGCTCACCTGACTTTCAGTCAGGTGAGCTGAAAACAACTTGGCCAAAAATGCTTGTGCTTGGACAACAACCACTCTACTGTCCAGAAATACATTCAATGTCAACACTGTAGATAAGATTTCAACCAAAACACTTCGGCAGGATACAAACAACTGTGATAAACACCACTTTTGTAATGCATCTTGACAAGGCTTCAAGACGATTGTCAAAGGAATATGTTTTCACAAAATGCTTCACAAAATACTGTAATAAAAAGCCTCTTTCATTAATTCAATCTGGTCCCAAGTGGGGTGATGGGACTTCTGGTCAGGGGGTCCATTGGCTGAAGGCCCTTTTTAGCCAGGCAAGACAACCAAAAGGATGGGACAGAACAGGCACAGCAAGTGTGCTAATGGTTTTATGACAAATGTTCAGCTCAGAGCTCCTTATTTTCTCCAATCACAATTTGTATTCCGCCTTTACATGTAGTTTTCCCTTCAATGGAGCTTTCTGGAGTTTCTTGCCTGCTTTCCAAATTCCAAATGCTCAATTATGGCTCTGCTGTTCACAATAACAAATCTGTTTTGCACTGCCTTGCAAAGTATCAATTGAAAGATGTTACACATGAAAAGTTCAAACAAAGTGTAGATATTTTTCAGAGGACTCACTCAATGTTGATGAGGAGAACCTGCTTCTTTAATGCAGATTCTCCTTTGGCAATGACTTCTAGATTATCTATGCAGAGATGCAAGCGGTGCTGAGGTTCCATGCTGAGATTCCGCTGATCACCTTCCACCTTCACTAAAAGAATCCCAAATGGACAGATTGACAAGCAAACAGCAGAGGTCTAAAGAAGTGAGATTGAAATACAAGATCCCTAACTCGCTTTCTCTATATTCTCTATGTGGATGAGTTACAGCTCTTGGTTGAATATTATTTATTTATTTATTGGGGTTTAATGACACTTTTGACAGCCAAGGTCACCTAGTGTCAGGCAGTTTTGGAGGAAACCAGAATACCCAGAGAGAACTACCGTGCAACTACAAGCAACTGTCAGATTCCCCAACCTACTAACTCTGCACAAGCTGGGGTAGCATTGGTTGAAGACGAGTGCACCATCGATGTGCAGTACGCCTTGGTGCACAGCACCACTGTGCCCCTACATGGTTAATCAGGATAAAGTGCTTTGCCCAAACACTCAATGCAGTTACCCCTGGCAGGAATTGAACCGTGGACCTTTTGGTTTGAAGTCCAATGCCGCAACCACTGAGCCACCACACTGCCTCTTGTTTGAATAGAAATCTACAATACAGGGGCAGGTTCTCCTAGACAAGTCAAATCCTGGAGCATTGCTATTCTGTTTGGACTTGAAAAGCATAACATATTTCACTTGAAGTTTGGCAAGGCAATACATCACCAATCAATCTGAGCAGTGGGAGAGTCCATGAACGTGTGAAAGGCTAGTCATACACTTACTTACAAATCTTGATAAAGAAAACATGAGTTCTGAGCTTTACCCCTGCATCTTTCCCTTCACTGATAGTATCAATCTTTAACCCTCTGAACACTGATATCAGAAATATCAAGCTGTCAGTTTTTCCATTAATGCAACAAGTAATTTAACCAATCCAATCTTACTTGACAGTGCACATTGAGCTCTGTCAATAAGACTTATTAGGTTAAATTGCTGATTGTATTGTGTGAAAAATTTCCTGCTTGAAATTTCTGTATATTGACATCAATGTGCAGACGGTTAACACCATTCCTCAGTGAGAGACATCCAAGAAATGATGGAAGACATTGGTATGATGAGTGAAGAAAATGGTAAATATTCCATATTCTAGAAATAAGAAACATCAAATGTTCTTCCTTGAAATAAATATCAAAAAACATTAAGTACTTTCAAAGTACTATGTCAAAAACAAGTGTATTCCAAGGGTTTCATGGTATTAAAACATGAAAAATTCAAGCACTTTCAGGGCCTTTGAACACCTGTATGAGGCCTGTCTCATTTATTTTAAAAGAACATCTTCGAAAAATGTTCCAAGGACAGTAACTTTAGCCTGAAATTGGTGGGATACCAACCTGTAGTGCAGAGGTAAACAACTAGACTTGCCCTCTGAGGGCCATCAGATTGGAAAACACGGTGAATAGTAAAAGTCCCAAGAAAAATATCCTTGATAAACTTACAAATTATACAATTCACAAATCTAATTGATTGATTGATTTATTGGTGTGAAGTAATGTTACTGTCAGCATCAATGACTATATCATAACCACAACATAGGTATGGAGTGAAATTTAGCTAATCATTTATACCAATGCTTCACACTTTAGAGGATTCGATCCCCAGGTGTTGTTACCAGAAACCTATTTTATCAGAAAACAGAACTTGATCACCACTGTGAGCAAGCACTGCTCCACTTACCAGGGTTTCCATGGGGAATAAAGCAAATGGAAATACACCAACCCATAAGAACCTGTGCAGTATTTCAGACTTTCTACAACACCACAGTCTTTGGGTCTTGTGGCTTGGCAGTGATACCTCATCAAGTACTGGCTGCCTGTAGAGTGGGGGGAGGGGGAGTGCCAAGACGGCACAAGAAATCACTGCCAAAGTTATTTAACTAATGTTTGCAGGCCTTCTTTTTGCATGTATGTTTAATGCTCTGCACACTGATATCGAAATATCAAATATTTCCTATCATGCACTAGGAATTGATCCAATTCAATATTGTCTGACACAAGTTCATTGAAGAAACATGTCCCATTTGCAATTTTGGTATTTTAACATCAGTGTGCAAAGAGTTAAGTACTGGTTCTGGGAATACAAGGTTTATAAAAATTAGAGCGTTCAAGGTTTAACTCCTTGTGTGCTGTTGGCAGATAACCCTGCCAAGGGCAGGAATGCTCTTGCCACTGAAATAAGTATAATTTGGGCACATTTCATCCAGTTCTCCCCCCCCCCCCCCTCCCCTGTAAATTGATTGGATTTTTTCACCACCGATTTCAAAAGGTAAATTTAAATGAATTTTTCATCAAATCTAGTCAAGGCTGCTTCACAGCTGCCATGAATAGATTTGATGAGAAATAATTTGAAAATACTCAGCAGGTTAACCCTTTACCTAACGAATCGCCCGCATCCGCCCACGTAATATGCAAATTCAGCAGTTGAAAAAATATTATTTTTCCAAAAATTTCAACAAAACCATATCATGTGACCCCTCGTTGGAACGAGCTCGTTGAGCTCGTTCCAACGAGGGATCACATGATATGGTTTTGTTGAAATTTTTTGAAAAAGTTTAAAAAATGATTTTTAAAATAATAAATTTTGATATCGTCTGCGTTCGGTAAAGGGTTAAGAGTTAATGCTGACCAGGGATGGTATTAAATAAAGGCCTGTGGTACTGGGTAGGGATGGAAAGTTGAATGGCTCATTGCTATAGTCCACCCTTCTTGCAAAAGAATTGTAACAAGTGTGCTTCAAGAGTTTGAAGGCTTTGAAAATCGTGTTGATCAATTCAAGCACTTTCAATGACTTCAAGAAATTCTACAGTTGGAAACCATAACCAAATACTTTTTTTCTTCTTCAGTCTTTCATGAATTAAAAATAACTGTATTCTATCAATATATTTTCAAGGTATATAATACAGACTTTCTTCTTTTATTCTGACTACAATTACAGGTAGCCAGAAAATGATACATAATAAACAAAAAAAACATTTTTGCTTTTGCATTAAAAAATGATAACAGTATTTATTTATGTGATAAGAAAACATGGAGGCCAGCATACATTGTGTTCATCTGCACTTTCATTAAAAATGAAGTTTAAATAAAAAAATAGAGAATTTCATCCATTTTCAACTTTGTCCGTCTAAATTAGAAAAAAAATACAACCTATTAATTCCATTTTTTGGTATGAAAATTATTATGGAGGAATAAAATGAATTCATGACTTGACACAATAAACTGACAATGCAAAAAAATTGAGAAAAAATAATGAGTAATAATAAACAACCTCCATTCCTTACTTTTCTCTTAACCCTTTGAACCCTAGTGGTATCGTCCATGTCAGTTCAATGTAAGCTATTAGAAGAGTCCATATTTCTTATCTGATGGTACACCAATCAATATTTTCAATGTGCAGCCTTGGGGCTGCACATTGAAAATATTGACTGGCCTGTCCCACTCTTTAATTTAGCAGGCATCCTACTTACTGAAAATATGACAAATGTTCCTGGACGGAAAAAGTGGCCTCTCAGGTTCAAAGGTTGAACCTTTTGGCAATTTGGGTCCTGAAAAAGACAGGCCAGATGTAGCTTGAAACCACTCTATTGGTAATTCAACGAGAGCTATCACTGAAAGTGATTACAAGGGGGGCACAGTGGCTCAGTAGGTAGAGGTGCAGGCTGTAAGCCAATAGGTCCTCGGTTTGAATCCCACCTGCAGCAACAGCATTGTGTCCCTGGGAAAGACACTTGACCCCCATTGCCCATGTGGGGGCATGGTGGCATTGTGTACTAAGGCGTGCTGCATGTCGATGGTGCACTTGTCTTCAACCAACGCTAACCTAGTTCAGCGATGTGAACGTAGTGGCTACCACTCTATGTTCAGATTCCCCCCATTCAAATCTGTGGTAAAATTCCCCATCAAGTTTTAATGGGAACTCAAAACTCGTAAATACGAATATATATCAGGCTTTTGCCCTCATCACCGGCTGCATTCGATAGTACACATATTTCCTTACATTTGTGCAGAGTAAATTGATCCAAACTGTATGTTATGCTTTATTTATTGAGATATGAAAACGGGAAAAGCATCAACAATCACTTTATTGTTGTCCATGTTACTTTTCCCCTGTATCTGCTCTAAAATAATAACCAGGAGTTGCGCCTAAACAAATATCGATGCGGAAACAGAAATACGGTCACATTCACGCAGAGGTGGTTGATTATGATCATTGCACAGGGGCATTTTATTAGGTTTTACTGTTTCCTCATCGATATTCATTTTGGCAGTAACTCCGGGCTGCGCAAAAAACACGGATGATATCGAAGCAGTGTTCAAATCACGATAGATAAAGGATAATACATAGTTTGGATCAATTTACTGTGCACAAATGTAAGGAAATATATGTTCTATCGAATACAGCCAACGATAAGGGCAAAAGCTTGATATATATTCTTATTTTTGTTCCCATTAAAACTTGATGGGGAATTTTACCACAGATTTGAATGGGAGGAATCTGAACATAGAGGGGTCGATGAACTAAAGCTGACCCTGTTTTTTGGAGTTAGTACGTTGGGGAGTTGACAGTTGCTTGCCATTGCTCAGTGATTCTCTCCAGGTACTCCGGCTTCCTCCACCCGTAAAACCTGTTGTGGTTATCATTTATTTATTTATTTATTGATGTTTAAGGTCACATAGTTATGCACAATGGCTAATCATGACCGTGACAGTTTTACGGGTGGAGGAAGCCGGAGTACCCGGAGAAAACCACCGAGCAACGACGAGCAGCTGCCAGCTCCCCAACATCGTAACTCCGCACTGCAGCACAGGCAGGGTTAGATTGGTTGAAGACATGCGTACCATCGACGTGCAGTACGCCTTAGTACACGGCGTCATCGTGCCCCCACGCGGGCAATGGAGATGAAGTGTCTTGCCCAAGGACACAACGCGGTTGCCGCAGGTGGGATTCGAACCGAGGACCTCTCGGCTTGCAGCCTGCATCTCTACCTACTGAGCCACCGCGCTCCCGTGGTTATCATTAGCCATTGTGCAGAAGTATGTGACCTTAAACACCAATAAATAAATAATTATAGTGATTAATATCCCATTTTTGGCTCTGGATGTGAAGCTTCAAAATTTTGATATATGGGGACATTCACTTGGTTGTAGGCATGTCTGAGAAGTTTGATCAACATCTGTTCATATTTATTTATTTACTTATTGGTGTTTAAGGTCACATATTTCTGCACAATGTCTAATCGTGACCACAACATGGATATAGCATCCAGTCTACCCATTGTTCATACCTGTGTTGCCCACTTTAGAGGACATACAGTTAGGCATCGGTTACCAGGTCCTATTTTCCAAGTAAAATAGAGCTTGTTTACCACAGGTTCCTGCAGAGAATGGCACGTGAGTACCGTGGCTAACAGTCCTGTAGTGTCAAGGGACACATTTATGTTCAAGTTTAGTAAATCGTTTATACCCATGTTGCCCATTTTAGCGGACTTTCATCACAAGCAGTGGTGACTTGGTCCTATTTTATCAGTATAACATTGCTTGTTTACTGCAGTAAATAAGCACAGCTTCACTTCCCGGGATTTCCACGGGGGAACAGCTGTTCATAAATCTAGAAGTAGCCCTCCCCCAAAATTTCATCCATAAATCTGTATTAACCCTTTGATACTTTTGTACGTGTTATTACGTGTAAAATCTTTTGTTTAATTTAAGCCTTTGATACTTTGTAAGTGTTATTACGTACAAAATCAAACAGCACGTTGATACTTTGTGGTCATTTGTTTGGCTATTATTTTTCGATTTTTTAAAGTTTTAATCTCAAAATCCTATTTTCTCCCATATAGTGTTCAGTAATAACAGTAAGTAATGTTATCGCAGCTTAAAATACTAGCATAATCCTGCTGTCAAGACTTCTTAACTGGTTGATTACTAGAAGCCACTGTCAAGGCTTTCAATAAATGAGGATACTGACCAAAAGTCAACACTCTCTTTGCTTATATTTCATATTCAGTCAAACAGAAATAATATTTTGTCTATATAAATTTGTTTTATTACAAATTATTGGAGAGTGCCTGTGGGCACTCTCTAATAATTTGTAATAAAACAAGTTTTGAAGAACAAATTCAGACCACCAAAAATAATCTAGCCCTCAACCAGATAATCATTAATGTGAAAAATATCTCATTTGTACTTTCCGACGTTTGACTCTGCATTTTAAAAAACGTTTGAACGTCAAAATAATGAAAGTCTCAAAGGGTTAAACGTATTATTTATTATTTATTTATTTACTGGTGTTTAAGGTCACATATTTCTGCACAATGGCTAATCATGACCACGACAGTTTTACAGGTGGAGGAAGCCGGAGTACCCAGAGAGAACCACCGAGCAATGGCGAGCAACTGTCAGCTCCCCAACATACTAACTCCACACAAGCAGGGTTAGCATTGGTTGAAGACAGGTGCACCACCGACGTGCAGTACGCTTTAGTACACAGTGTCTCAGTGCCCCCACGTGGACAATGGGGGTGAAGTGTCTTGCCCAAGGGCACAACACGATTGCCGCAGGTGGAATTCAAACCGAGGACCTATCGGCTTGCAGCCTGCACCTCTACCTACTGAGCCACCACGCCCCCAGGGTTAAGGGTAAGTTCATGGGGAGATGACTTGGTCAAAATTGCTGCAGCTTGAAGCTTTTGGTAATATGTACATGTCCACTGGCAAGTCACTGTGCATAAGTTTCATCAAAATGAAATCATCTAAATGCAAGAACAATCTTGTACTGAAATCAGTATTAAATCTATGTTCAGAGGAGATAACTTTTGTAAAATTACTGCAGATTAAAAATTCTTGAATATGCATATGTTCACTTGTTAGCAGTCATGGTTAATATGTTTCAATGAAATCAGTTTCTTAATGTAGGGAGATTGCATACACAACAGTTTCACAGAGAAATCTATATTGAAAGTCTCACAGGTTCGAGGGGAGATAACTTGATGGAAATCATTATTATAGATTGAAAATTTGTTAATAATGCATGTTCACTTGTTGGTGGTCCTGTTTGAGAAGTCTCATCAAAATTGGTTCATAAATGTAAAAAGAGTTGTGCATACAAGAATCCTGTATGGTGTGTGTTTGCATTTCTTCTTTCTGAACAACCTTATTTTCATAAGTAAGCAACTAACATTTTCAGAAAGTTATGAAATGAGTGGATTGCTTTGTCATCTTGAACATGTATTTTGGTGTTTCCATTGATCATAATTAGTACTCTTCAAATAAAACATGTGCTAATGTGATGATCAGATCTGTGGTATATAAAATAAAATTTTTTACAACTTTTCTCAATGATGTGCCTTTGGTAATCTGATCATTAAATGACAACATGGTCTCAAAACAAAAGTTCAGTATATGAACAGATTCATAACAAGGCTGTTTTGATTAAGCTAATATACATCTCCTACTCTAAAACTGATGCAATAATTACATGTAAAATCAGTGAACAAAAGTTACCAATGAGGGTTTAATGCGGTGAACAGAATTTTCCAGATCTCGTTTTTGAAAGTCAGTCACGATATCAGTATTTTTCCAGTTCTTGTTTCTGATTATCAATCCCTAACCCGGGATATTCATAGGACAGAACCGGGAATGAAAGGTTGCGTTCCGCAACCTTTGATTCCCGATTCTGGCCTTTGAATTTTCTGGTCATTAGGACAGACTTTCAGAACTGCTAACTGGGAAATTCCCATTTGTGAGATTAAACCACAGCACTCACAGTGATGCTGGTCTCGGAAGAAGTTGATATTCGCCGTAATCTCATAAGCTATGACACACTATCATTGGTACAATGATCTATGAATTTCCCGGGTATCATGATTGAATTTCAAACCCAGAACACACACAGATGTGAATTTCCCTTTCCCAGGATTAAACCTTACTACCAACACAGTTAATATTTATTTATTATTTACTGGTGTTTAAGGTCACATATTTTTGCACAATGGCTAATAATGATCACAACATGAGTATCAACTCAAGACCAGGGGTGAGCGTTAATAAGCCATGTTGCCCATTTTAAAGAGGGTTTGCACCTCTCAAGCATTGGTGACTGGGTCCTATTTTACAAGTAAAATAGAGCCTGTAAACACAGTTTATGAGTTACATGATAAAAACCTTTTGAGAAAGGAGAAAAATCTTTCTGGGAAGGAAAAAAACTCTGGCAAACAAGATTGAATTGGTGAAATCCCAAGCTGCATTATGGGAAAAAAATGCAGGCTAAAATTATTACATTTCAATACCATTGTGCAGAGGGGTTTAACCTTCAACACACTGATGTCAAAATCACCAAAATTTCCAGCAGCAATGTTTTCCCATAATGCCACTAGGAATTTGACTAATTCATACACATCTGACAGAGCTGCATGACCTCTGTCAAAACAAGACGGACTTGGCCAAAAATTCCTAGTGGCATCATGGGAACACTTTGCAGGTGGAAATTTTTATATTTTCACACAAGTGTGAAAAGAGTGAATTACTTGTCATCATTTAACAGCAAGGCTCAAATAAGAGGCATCTCATGATATGGAAATTCAAAAATGAGATGAAAATTGTTAAGCATTACTTTATTACATCAGGTGGAAAGCTGGCAATGCATTCAGGGTAAAGACCTTCAAGAATATATCAATTTGCTTTAGTAATGTGGTGGAGATTGTAATACGAGCATGTATGCATTACCTTACACCCCTCCAGAAACTAAAGGTTGTTATAACACAGTGGAATGATGTGTGTGGGAGGAGAGGGTTTGTTCATTTGTCAAAATGATGACTGACCATCTACGAATGTGCAAGGTTCTCCAAAAAGACATGCGTCAGTTACACACATCGTTCTCAGGCTGTTTCTTCAACAATACACCTATCCCACTTTCATCATAGATCAGACATCTTGTGTTTTCCAAGGTCACCAGAACTTCTGCGGGTACAAGAACAGTTAAGGTCCAAAAAACGCATGACCTTATACCCCAAAAATTAAACAAATCCAAAACAAAATGGAACATCTGAAATGTGATACATTAGTTTTTCAATTGAAAACAAAAAATTTCCCATAATGCATCTATGAATTTATGGGGAACGTAAACAGAAACAATTTGGTGAAAATCGTTGTGTACAAATTTTTTTATTTATATTTTATGATGTACTTGTGCAAATTGCATTCAATATCAAATATATGATATGCTAATTTTTTTTACAACATATTTTCTCCAAAACAAGTAAAAACGTCTTGACAAAATACAAATCTGTATTGAGGGTAGCAACCACACGTGTGATCATTCGATTCAGAAAGAGAACATTTTTTACCTGCAATCATCGAAAAATGATTACAGTACAGATGTCTAGGCCACTGTTTTTGATAACAGTAATAACAAGAGATTCACTCGGAAGTGAGTATGCCCCCCTATGTGGCAATGACCTTGATCTGTGACCTTGACCTCCATCAAACAAAAAAATTTGTAAAAAGTTTAATATTTGTACTTTGGTTCGGTTCTAAGTTATGGCTGAGACACGAATCATGATGATTTCCAGTGTGACCTTGAAATGTGACCTTGACCTTACAGACCTGGCTGTGGTGTGTGAGGCATCCATCCATTGTCTTTTATAATTGCGCGAAGTTAGATGATTGTAGCCCTAATAGTTTTGGAGTTATGTTTGAGGCACGATTTGTGACCCAGAACATATGAAGGTCAATTGTGACCTTCACCTTGCAGATACGGCGGAAACTATTATACATGACACACCTTCTGACTGTCCTTAACATTTGCAAAAATTTTAACAATTGTACTGTGATTCGTTTCTGAGTTATGGCTGAGACACGAATATTGACCGATTTTTAGTGTGACCTTGACCTTAAAGGTACGACCCCGGCTATGGTGTGTGACACATCCTCCCATGGTCCTTTATAATTGTGTGAAGTTTGATGACTGTGGCCCTAACAGTTTTCGAGTTATTGGCTTGGACACACACACACATGGACACACGGACGGACACACGCACACTTCAATCACTATATGCCACCCGACTTAAGTCAGGGGGCATAAAAAGATAAATGAATCACCAACTCAACAAAATAAATTAGACTAGATCATATTATGGCACAATCAAATGTTTATATAGGCCTACTAAGCATTAAACCTGAAAAATGAAAGAAACACACAGCTGAAACACTGCTATAAAGTTTGGTGGTTGTAGTACAAGTAGAATAATGAATGAGTATTTCATCATGCATTATGCAAGAATGCAATACCATGACGTCATGACCTTCATTCCTAAAAAATCAACTCAGAGATGCAGAATGATTGTCAAAATATATGCGAAGAAGTCAATAAAGGGAGGCAAAATGTAAGATAAATTGGTTATTACCACCAAGTGGTTTTCTGAGATGGTGTATTGATGTCTCGAACTCGCCTCTGGGTCATATATTGACTCATCCTAATAGACTTGTCAATATATGCAGAGACTAGGTCTGACTTCGATTCACCATCTCAGACACCCACATGATAGTAATAACCTATCTGTTTTTCAGACACCCACATGATGGTAATAACCTATCTGTTTCAAAAAAATTGTTTAACCCTTTACCTAACATGAAAAGCAGATGACACTTTCAAAAAACATTCTTGAATAACTAATTTATTTTCATTTTTTGTCTCTAAAACATAGGTTATGACCCCTCATTGGAACGAGCTCGATGAGCTCGCCCAATGAGGGGTCATAACCTATGTTTTTGAGACAAAAAATGAAATATAATGAAAATTAATTGGCGATTTTTGAGAATAGTACTGGCCGGTTATGGCCGTTAAGTTGGGTAAAGGGTTATAATTAATTTGTTAATAAACTCACTTCTAAAGAATAATTTTTCCGGGCACTTATTCTCACTGTTGTGATGTACAACCATTACAAAACTAATGTCAACAGTTCTCTCTTTTTGGGGTATACATGAGCTGACACCGGAAGAAAAAATACAAGTGAAAATTTGGTGAATCTGTCTATGAAGCAGATGTAAACAGAAAACAGACATCTTGATGTGTGTTGAGATGAAGGTTTTTCCTAATAAGTATGGCAGGCAGTACAACTCAAAGATGAAACCCAGAGTGTGTTTGGCCCAGGTGCCCTGAGAAAACAACTGCAGAAACACGGCAGTTTCATGGATGACCCAGTCTCTATTGCTTGATATGCCTCAGAGACAGCTTTCAGTCAACACATTTCTTGCTGAGATGTGATGCAACTCATACAGATGTCATCACATTAAAAAGAAGTGTCATCTAAAGAACATAATGTTTGAATCTGATGAGCTAAAATATATAAAAATATTAGGTAACATTTCTCTGGTGTATTTAAATGGTATTTATCATCCAGAGTGTGTTTGGCCTAGACACCCCAAGAAAACTACTGCAGAAACACAGTAATTTCATCGATGGCAGGTTCTCTAATGCTTGAGATATCTCCGTGATTGTTTTCAGACAACACTAATCTTGTTTGGATGTGATACAACTCATACAGTTGTCACTACATTAAAAAGAGCTTGGAATAGATGGATCAGCATTAGATTGGTTTCGATCCTATGTGAGCAACAGAACTCAGTGTGTTACTGTTGATGGCGATAGATCAGAGATAGCTTCACTTGAATTCGGGGCCCCAGGGTTCTGTTCTCAGCCCCATCTTATTCACCCTTTACATGCAGCCTCTAGGTGCCATTATTCGCTCACATGGTATGGAGTACATTTTCTATGCTGACGACTCACAATTACATGTTGAATTTAACCCTACCGATTCTGAAGATACAGCCATACAATTTATGCGTCTTGAAAACTGTACTGAGGATGTGAGAAATTTCATGCTCCAAAACAATCTTAAATTGAATGACAAAAAAACTGAACTGATAGTATTCTCTTCAAGATACAAACCTGCACCAGACACTCTGCCACGGCTCAAAGTTGGCGATACAGCGATCAATCCGTCAATTCTGGTTCAAAATCTAGGTGTCTATTTTGACAAGCACCTATCTATGGTTGCTCACATTACTAAAATATGTCAGTCTACCAACAGGTACCTCCGAAAACTTCGTCGCTCCCGACAAATTTTGACGAAGAAAGCAGCAGAGTGTCTGGTACATGCATTTATCACATCACGCCTAGATTATTGCAACTCCCTGCTGCATGGGCTTCCCAACAAGCAAATACAAAGGTTGCAACAAATACAGAACACAGCTGCCCATATTGTCTCATTCACAAAGCGGCGCCAGCATATAACTCTAGTGTTGAAAGAGCTACACTGGCTTCCTATTTCTGCAAGGACTGAGTTCAAGGTCTTGCTCTTTGCATACAAGGCTCGCTGCTGTGATCTGGCTCCAGCTTATATTAGCGACCTAGTGGTTCCATATGAGCTTAAACGCTCGTTAAGATCCTCTGCACACAAGTTGCTTGAGGAAACTACCTGCAACTTAGTCTCATATGGTGGCCGCTCCTTTACCTACAGTGCACCTAGGCTTTTTAATGGGCTACCCATTTCAGTGTGATATACATCTCTGAGAGCTTTCAAATCTGTGCTGAAAACCTATCTTTTTGATAAATCATACTCAGGGTAATGCTGAGTAGCATCGTATGAATGTACAGTCCATAGGCATTGCCACATGTCATAAATGTCTTTGTAAAGCGCCATGGATTTTTTTATCATTGTGATATGTACGCTATATAAATATTTATTATTATTTCTTATTTTTATCTAAAGAACATAATGTTTGAATCTGATGAGCTAGAAATATAAAAATATTACATAACATTTCTCTGGTGTATTTAAATGGTTATTTATGTATACACCTAAAACCATGCCACTTGAAAAGTAATGTTTATTCATATCACATTCCTGGGTCATATATGAGTTTTCTTTGGACTGAGTCATTTTCAACATAATGGTACTTGTACTGAGTTAAACACTGTCATAGAAACATTACTGAATGAAATGACCCACCATACTTTCTTGACAAAAACAGTTTGCCTCACCAGCATGGAAGATGTTGTCTTCATCAGCTTCATTAACATATTTTCAAAACTTTCAACTTTTATTTCTTTGTGGCTCAATATAATGAATTTTCAGGCCTCAGCTCACATATACCCCAAACGACAGAACCACTGACGTTGGTTTTGTTGATGTTGGACATCAGCACATGAGAATGAATGCCCAGAATTTTTTTTTTTAAAGTCCAATTTAACTGGTAGAATGCTAAATTATTTTTCAAAAGTAATTTGTAACACAAGTATTTTTTTTTCAAAGATACAATGCTGCTGGCTGGGGGATCCTTAGTTTAGCAAGGTTTTGTTTATCAATAATTGTTTTGTTGCCATTTTTTGGAGGTGCCTGTTGGCACTCTCCAATTACTTCCAACAATACAGTTTTATATGAACATTTCCCTGTGTACAGCTGCACAAATGACAAGCTAAAGCACAAAGTATAAAGCCACAAAAGTGACTTTCAGCACTTTTCATTAGAACCCTGATAGTGACTTCTAGCACTCTACCAGTTAATAAATAATTAAATTGTTAAAAACAAAAACTGTAGCTCTCAGGATATATTATTTATGGTATTGAATCCAAATGAACAAAAAATACATCACAAACTGGAATTAATAACTCTTTGTGCTCTGTGTGCTATTTGGTGAGTTTCCCCATATCGTTTCTGTTTATATTCCCCTTTACCAATTCAATCTTTCTTGACAAAGTTCAAGTGCCTCTGGCAAACAAGATTGAATTGGTTAAATTATTGAAATTTTGACATGAGTGTGCAAAGGGTTGACACAATTTTAACTCTTAACCTGCTGAGTATTTTCAAGATATTTTTTTTTATCAACGTAGTCAACGTGGTCAATTCATCCAATTCATCCGCATTTAACTCAGAAATAATTGGTGAAAAATCCATGCAATTTGTAGGGGGTGGGGTGGGGGAGGGGGGAGGGGGAAGGGGGGTGGGGTGGGGGATTTGATTAAATGTACCCAAATTATACTTATTTCAGTGGCAAGGAAAATCTTGTCCTGGGCAGGAATATCTGTCAGCAGTGTGGAAGTATTTAAATGCAGAATTCCAGGCATGAGGATATGGGAGATTGGATGGAGGGGGGGGGGGGGGTATGTGTGTGAATTGGGAGGGGGGGAGGAGAATTATAATGCCTCCCCTCCCCAGGTTGGAAACCATTTGCCGGATGTCTTCTGAAATTCAAATTGTATGGACAGTCAACTGCACCCCTCCCCCACCCCACTCCTGGTCTGAAATATTCTGAATGAAGAACTGATTCTGATATTCCAACACAAATCAAAATAGTTCTTTATTCAGGGAGACATTGAAATTGCAGTGGTAATCATTCATATCCTCTCATAACACTTTGACTATATGCCAGTACGTTTGGTTTGTCAAGGAGTGTGTCGTTCTCTCAACACACCTTCTGTACATGTATACGTTCTGTAAAGAATGGCTGAATTAAGCAGTGCAACTTCTTGAAATTAACGCATGATTACCTCTTCCACCTTTATTTTTTAGTCACATGTTATTCTTATCAATAATGTAGATGCCTGCAAAAAAATGATGCTATAGAGGGTTTGTATGGATTTATTTATTTATTTATTTATTTATTTATTTATTTATTTATTTATTTATTTATTAGGGTTTAACGACACATTAACAGCCAGGGTCATATCATGTCTGTGACAGTTTTACGGGTGGAGGAAGCCGGAGTACTTGGAGAGAAGCACCGAACAACGATGAGCAGCTGTCAGCTCTCCAACATCATAACTCTGAACTCTGCACCATGGCACAGGCAGGGTTAGATTGGTTGAAGACATGCGCACCATCGACGTGCAGTACGCCTTAGTACACAGCGTCATCGTGCCCCCATGTAGACAATCGGGGTTAAGTGCCTTGCCCAAGGACACACCGCGGGAGCACGAATCAGTCGCTGAAATGGTCACCCATCCAACTACTAACCGCACTCGACGTTGCTTAACTTCAGTGATCGGACGAGAACCAGTTACCACAATGCCACTTGCCCTCGTTCATATGGATATCCAAGAATCAAATTCAAGCACTATTTATCCGTTTACCCAATGCAGACGATATCAAAATTTATTATTTTAATTTTTGTTTTTTCAAATGTTTCAAAAACATTCAACAAAACCACATCATGTGACCCCTCATAGGAATGATCTCGATGTGCTCATTCCAATGAGGGGTCACATGATATGGTTCTGTGGAAATCTTTTCAAAAGCATATTTTTTTTCAACTACTTAATTCATAAATTACGCGGGCCATTGCGGCCATTTTGTTGGGTAAAGGGATAAGTGCTTTTAAAGGACTGTTTTAATGATTTTCTGTGCTACAGTGCATACTGTTATGATGACCCATTACATCAAGTCAGTTTTGTATTGTATTTAATATGACACAAACTTGAAATGCCAAAAGTGAATTTTTTTAAAAATTATTCCACCAAATGCAAAATTCTTTTCACAACCTACCTTATAAAATGATAAATCCAATATTTTTTTCACATTACCACAACTCACTAAATCAGTAATCTATCTATAAATAAGATTTCAATGATGCTCAAAAACAAGACGCCCCAAGGGGCCTGAGGGTGCTCACCTGACATGGTAGCCTAAATATCAACCCAGAGAATTGATTTCAACAAGTTGCATCTGCTCCTCCTAAGAAAAGCTTATACCAAATATCCAAAGATTCTGACCAGTGGATCTAAAAAAAAGAGAAGATTTTTAAAGAATATTCCTTATATTGAACTAAGTTATAATTCGGCTCCCACAGGGACTTGGCTTTAACAAACTTGAATCTCACCCCCCTGAGGATGCTGCACACCAAATATCAAAACATTCCGACTGCTGGATCTGAAGAAGAAGATTTTTAAAGAAAATTCCTCATTTTGAACTAAGTTACAATTCAAGCTCCCACAGTGAGTCCAAATATGGACCTAGGGACTTGGCTTGAACAAACTTGAATCTCACCCCTGTAAGCATGGTGCATACCCAATATCAAAAGATTCTGCCTGCTGGATCTTGATAAGAAGATTTTCAAAGAAATTTGCCTGAAATGCACTAAGTTCGAATTTGAGCTTCTATAGTGAGCCCAAATATGAATGTAGGGAGCCGATTTGAACAAACTTGAATCAGATCCACCCCACAATGTTGCATACCAAATATCAAAAGATTCTGCCTGCTGAATCTGGAGAAGAAGATTTTTTAAGAAATTTGCCTGAAATGCACTAAGTTCGAATTCGAGCTTCTATAGTGAGCCCAAAAATGAATCCAGGGGGCTGATTTGAACAAACTTGAATCAGATCCACCCTTCAATGTTGCATGCCAATTATCAAAAGATTCTGCCTGCTAGATCTGGAGAAGAAGATTTTTTAAGAAATTTGTCTGAAATGCACTAAGTTTGAATTCGAGCTTCTATGCTGAGCCCAAATATAAACCCAGGGCGCCGATTTGAACAAACTTGAATCAGATCCACCCCACAATGTTGCATACCAAATATCAAAAGATTCTGCCTGCTGGATCTGGAGAAGATTTTTTAAGAAATTTGCCTGAAATGCACTAAGTTCGAATTCGGGCTTCTATAGTGAGCCCAAATATGAATCCAGGGGGCCGATTTGAACAAACTTGAATCAGATCCACCCCACAATGTTGCATACCAAATATCAAATGATTCTGCCTGCTGGATCTGGAGAAGAAGATTTTTTAAAGAAATTTGCCTGAAATGCACTAAGTTCGAATTCGAGCTTCTATACTGAGACCAAATATAAACCCAGGGGGCCGATTTGAACAAACTTGAATCAGATCCACCCCACAATGTTGCATACCAAATATCAAAAGATTCTGCCTGCTGGATCTGGAGAAGAAGATTTTTTAAGAAATTTGCCTGAAATGCACTAAGTTCGAATTCGAGCTTCTATAGTGAGCCCAAATATGAATCCAGGGAGCCGATTTGAACAAACTTGAATCAGACCCACCCCACAATGTTGCATACCAAATATCAAAAGATTCTGCCAGCTGGATTTGGAGAAGAAGATTTTTTAAGAAATTTGCCTGAAATGCACTAAGTTCGAATTCGAGCTTCTATACTGAGCCCAAATATAAACCCAGGGGACCGATTTGAACAAACTTGAATCAGATCCACCCCACAATGTTGCATACCAAATATCAAAAGATTCTGCCTGCAGGATCTGGAGAAGAAGATTTTTTAAGAAATTTGCCTGAAATGCACAAAGTTCGAATTCGGGCTTCTATAGTGAGCCCAAATATGAATCCAGGGAGCCGATTTGAACAAACTTGAATCAGATCCACCCCACAATGTTGCATACCAAATATCAAAAGATTCTGCCTGCTGGATCTGGAGAAGAAGATTTTTTACGAAATTTGCCTGCAATGCACTAAGTTTGAAATCGGGCTCCTATACTGAGCCCAAATATGAACCCAGGGGGCCGATTTGAACAAACTTGAATCAGATCCACCCTACAATGTTGCATACCAAATATCAAAAGATTCTGCCTGCTGGATCTGGAGAAGAAGATTTTTTAATCTTTTTCCCATTGCCTACAGTGTTAAAAAGTGTTGACTCAGCACTTTTTCAAAGTCCTGAAAAAAGTACCTTGTGATCAAACCGATAGGGATTTTTTTTAACCATTCTATTCTATTGGATAAAAGTAAGCTTTATACAAAATAAGAATTCTCTGTGCCGTGAAGTTTTGGAGATATGGGAGTTTTAAGGTTTTTCCTATTTTTAGCTCCAGAGGTTCCCACGGGGCAATGAGAAATTTTTTTTTTGTATCAATCAACTACTTATGACCCATTATCATCTCATATCAAATTTGGTTCAAATCGACCTGACGGTTCTGAAAATAGAAATTTTAGGCGTGGCCAAAATTTTTGCCCCTCCCATAACGAAGGCAAATAATTCCCGACAAACTTCTCTTGGACAAACTTGAGTCTACACCTCTAAAGGAAGCTGCATACTAAATATCAAGTCTCTGCTATTGCTGGTTCTTGAGAAGAAGATTTTTTAAGAATTGGAGCATTTTTGCACCATCCCTCTGCTCAATATGAGCCGAAACCTAATTTGACAAAAAATCAAAATGCCCTTATATAACCCCTACTCACATGAAATTTCATTAATATGCGGCCAGTGGTTTGGGAGAAAAAGGCCCAAACACCACCTTCACGACGGACGAACGACGCCGGACGAAAAGTGATCAGAAAAGCTCACCCTGACTTTCAGTCAGGTGAGCTAAAAACACTCAACTCTTTGTAGAGTCAAGTTGAGAGGCTTTCATTTTTCTCCAAACCCACTTCCAGTACATATAATTAATCGTCTGTGGTTTGTCATCAAATACCACTCTTATTTTTATATCAATAAAAGCTGTATATTTTATATACAATCACATCCAATAACTATTCTTAGTCCTCAAAATGAATGTTTTTGATTTTTTAGAAATGCATATCACTTTGACTCCTTAATGTACGCCATTATGCAAAGAAATCAAAAGAAAAAAGCAGACGTGAGCAGCAGTTTTTTTGTGACATGTGTCAATTTACAATGAGGAAGATTCTAATGGGTCAACTTTCTTAGGGAATCCTTCAGAAGGAGAGAGAGGTTCTTGTGACAAAATTATAATGTAACTGAAATTCTCAGAATTCCTGTTCATGACCTTTATGCTGAGATGAAAGAGATGCAGCTCCCTGTGAGTATTTATTTATTGGTGTTTATGGTCACATGCTTCTGCACAGTGGCTAATCATGACCACAGCATGGAGATAAAGTCAAGGTCAGTCAATCGTTAAAATCCCATGTTGCCTATTTTAGGGCTCACAAACCAAGCATTAGTGACTGAGTCCTATTTTGCCAGCAAAACAAAGCTTGTTTACCACAGTAAACAAGCACAGCTTTACTTCCCAGGGTTTCCACTGGGGACCTGGTGTGTATCTCTGATGGATATTATGTCATTGCACATATGCAGGGTGGATTAGCATGAAAGTTATGTGTTCTCAAGCATTGTAGGTAAACTGACTTCAAGTACTTTTCAAGGAAGGAGGTGGAAAATCAAGTACTTTTCAAAGATATAAATAAATTCAAAAACTTTTCAAGGAAATAGTAAAAATTCAAGGACTTTTTATTCGTGTACGAATTCTACTACACACATTTAACTAGAGTGATGTCATGCATGCATCCTGCCTGTCCCAGCAATGAGACAGCTGGGGATGGGGGGGGGGGGGAGTGGGGGGTTTGTCTGGGCTTTTAACCACAAACTTTAACCAAAACTGTAAACAAGAGGGACCTTAATCGCTCACCGACCAAAGTATTTGGGGTCACATTCAGTTAGACATGGTTCATCAACACTATAAAGGAATGAAGTCATGAGAGGCAAATTTTATGGAAAAACTCTAAGGATTAGATTTGAACAAACCTGAACATAACATGCTACCCCCCCCCCCCCCCACCCCTGCCCATAGAGCCCAAATATTAAGCCAAGCCCTCAAATTGAACAAACTTGAATCTGACCCCTCTTGAGATGTCATATACCAAATAGGAAAGAATTCTGACTGGTGGATATGAAGAAGGTTTTTTAAAGTAATCACCTCACACTGCTCTAAGTTAAACTTTGGGCTCAAATAGGGAGCCAAAATATTAACCCAGGGTCCAGATTTGAACAAACTTGAATCTGACCCACCTTGAGATGCTGTATACCAAATATGAAAGGATTCTGAGTGGTCAATCTGAAGAAGAAGATTTTTAAAGAAATTTCCTCAAACTGCACCAAGTTAAACTTTGGGCTCCAATAGAGAGCCCAAATTCTAACTCAGGGACCCGATTTGAACAAACTTGAACCTGACCCCTAGAGATGTTGTATACCAAATATGAAAGCATTCTGACTGGTGGATCTGAAGAAGAAGATTTTTAAAGAAATTTTCTCTTTTTGCACTAAGTTAAAATTCAGGCTCCTATAGGGAACCCAAATATTAACCAAGAAACTCGATTTGAACAAACTTGAATCTGCCCTCCCCCCTCCCCCCCCCCCCCCCCCCCCCCCCCCCCCCCAGAGATGATGTACACCAAGTATGAGAGAATTCTGACTGGTGAATCTGAAGAAGATTTTTAAAGAATATTCCATGCATTGCACTAAGTTGAAATTTGGGCTCCCATAGGGAGCCTTAAGTTTCTCGAAGACGATATTGACCTTCAGTGGTTAATATACATAGACACCTTCAAAACTATTGCTAATGACTCCTCTTCAAAATATATTGAGCTTCTTCCAGTGATGGGACATGAGGTATTGTTTGAAACAAATAAACACTATTTTATATTATTTATTTAGTTAGCAATATTACTATGGTTATTTGTAATCTGCACTGGATAAAAGGTTAATGCCCATTTGTTTTGAGGCAAACACATGTACCCAAATGATCAAAATAGACACAGACCAAGTCAGCAATGATAAAATGTAATGATAGCACCATGAACACACATCATCTCCTCACACACTCATCACATAATCTTGTCATGTATCCAAAAAATGAGTTTGAAATATGGCACTAATACTCTCGATTGTCACTTCCCAGTTTTACCAGCCTAAAATGAAAAAAAAAAAAATGATTAAGTAGATACCTGGATTTTGCCTGGACCCTTTTAATATCTGCCTTCCTTGATACAGTAGTCAGCCTAGGCCGATATACCCCCAGACTTAGCTAATACAGCTTTAAGTCTTTGCATGATGCTGGTGGATACTCCTTCCCAGGATACAAAATCCTGTGCCACAGAAATAAGTAATATTTAGAAACATTTAACAAAATTTCTCCCCTGCAAACTGAATTAACTTTTAGACCAATGATTTCTTTAATTAAATTTAGATGAATTTTCCATCAAATCTAGTCATGGCTGCTTCATAGCAGCCATGACTAGATCTGATAAAAAATATTTTGAAAATACTCAGTGGGTTAAGAGTTAACTTGGAAGATACTAGATACCAGGGCAATTATCGAGCAATATTCTATATTTGCCAGGAACTGCCCCCAACAAATGTGTGTTTACCATGCTAACAAAACTGTTTTGCTCTTTTTCTTTATAAGTATATTTCGAAGTGGCAAATTTGAACTCACATCTCATATTAAACTAATTTCTAATACAATTACTATAAATCTCGAAATTTGATTGGTTAATCAATAAAATTTGCGACAGTAAAATCGGCGTAACCTGTCGCAAATTTTGTGTTGTTGAAAACTATTTCAGGAAGTTAAGATGTATTCGTGGGCGTTCTATTTTCGTACCATTTGGAGTCATTGACTACCGTATCCAATGTAAACAAACGCTGTGAACGCGTTGACCTGAATAAAAAAACGTTCTCTATCTTTCTTGTAATTAACTGTATTTAGTATGGATGAAGTTGGAAAGTTTAATATTAATGTGGAATAGGGGTTTGTCAGAGACTGCTGAGTAATGCAATGAGTGCTGAAAAAAAAACTGATTTCGACGGGCTTAACGGCAACCATGTGGAACCAGTAGTAAGCGATATTAAAATACAATTTATAAATAGCAATTTTTCGTACGATGAAGAATTTATAGACGCTATGTGCGAAATAGAAATCCAAAATTCCGACTGCTGGCAATAATAATTTTAATTGTTCAAGGCCAAATATTTCTGACAGATCCGCTAGCGATGTTATAACATCGACTTCAAGTGCAAGCGGTCCTTTCATTTTCTAATTTGTTACCTGCGTTTGTGGCACCACATGTACAGCTACAGAAATGCGTTTACCACTGAGAGAGGTGAACTATTCGTTCTGCAAACAATTATGTCAATAGCAGTAGCCCAATTCCACAAGACATCACTTCCTAGAAACAGTTTGAAATGAACAATTGTTCTGTAACCATAAGTAATTATTACGGTTAAACAAGGGCTTTTAATCAAAGATCTCCTTTTTTTAACTTTAATGGTAAATCCTCGAGTGCTTTCCGACTCCAACTGAAACATCACAAGGTGAACTCTAAACTTTAAACAGAGAAAGCAGCCGGCGTATTTTGTTTTCAGATTGTCACAAACATTTAAACATGATAAATGTTGTCAGTACAAACATAAATATATTTTGTTACTGGTGATAAAATGACTAAAACGTTTAGAATTATTTGTATTGTGGCAGCGTAAAATATATTTCGTTATTTGGTTCGGAACTCCCAAATGACGTCACGAAGACTTATTTTTAGTTTTAAATTGTTGTCTTCAACAAGGCGTTGTTTTATAGTTGGGAGATCAAATACTATCTTCGTTTTCAGCCGAATTATATTAGAATGGGGATAACTATGTTGTATTTGATTGTTTGGGGCCGTAAACGATGGTTTTACTGTCGCAAATATCCATTTTACCGGCTCCGCTAACGCGTCGCCGGCAAAACTCAATTTGCGACAGTAAAACCATCGTTTACGGCCCCAAACAATCAAATACAACATAGTTATCCCCTAAATTTATGAAATTATTAGATGCAATGGCATATTTTTTTCTGTGAAATAGAGATGCATCGATCAGTGAGAGTAAACTGAACTTCAAATACTGCTAATCAGCAAACAAAACTTCGTCTGAGTGTGTTTCTATTTATAACTCAATGATTGAAACAAACTGTGACAAGTTGAAATACTTTCAATCAGAAATTAAGGGAATAATAAAAACTAATCCCGTACACAGGTCAGGATTGCCAATAATATGAATACAGTACAGCCCACAATCAAGTGGAAACCTGGTCACACTAATAACATGCTATTTGGGCGATATTTGCACTGCATTTGTATCTGAATATTGTGATACTTTTTAAAGGAATAATGCATCAGTTGGCTGTTATTTGGCCGGTCGAATGCGCTGAGAGGACGAAGCCTCAAAGAACAATTACAAACAGTACAACGAATTCGGCAAATAATTCCTATCAAACCCCCCTGACCCACATTACTTGAATTGCTCTTGTGTTAGTTATCAAATAGTATAGGAACCACAGGGCTCCCTCACATCTGATCGTCTCCATAATGCCACTAAGGACGGAGAGGGATGTGATGAACAAATAATACACCATATTGACATAATATCCAGTCTCTAAGGTGCAAGTATAATCCACAGTAACAGATTGGATAGAAATGAAAAGGGAGATGAAAACAATGTTCTAAACATCCGATCATAAAAATCTAGATGAACTCCTTACGTTCGATCTGATATCAGGAAATATGTTTCTGAGAAGGAGTTAAGTATAGGCGTTTGAAGAAACGCTCATTAATCACACTAGGTAAATATGGCATCATCAATAGAGCTTATCACCTCATAAACTAACACCAAACCATACCGGTTGGAAGAGAATAACCTCCTCTAACATACGGTACCATGTCCGATAGGACAACAAACTCAGCCTAGCTGAAGCAGCTAAAGGACTACCTATACGTGAAGACAATAAAAAGGCTGATAACTACGGCCTTAGAAGCTTACTAAGGAGACTTAAAATGCTAGCCGTAGCTTATAAGTCTTCATCTGCGTGAAGACAGATATATCGGTGTAAGTTGAGACTTTGAAGGCTCACTGAATGGAGACTTACAACTATCGTCGCTCAAGGTAGGGAATGAAGAGCCACTATTTTAACAGCCCTAAATTCCCAAAGAGACATTAGTCCCAAGAGATAAAAAATTCAGTTATGTCACTGCATAATTACTGAAAAAACATCGCTCATGATTCTAGCTGGTCTACTATGGTGTAAACAAGAGCACCGCCTAGCGGAGCAACATACACCCGTCAAAATTGGAGCGTGCACAAGTTTCTCTGGGGTAAAGTTTGAAATTTTTGTTGACTCGACTATGTCTGTAAACCCCCCCTCCCCCCCCCCCCCTCTCCAATCTTTGCCAATTCCACTGCCCTGTCTGGGGAAAAGGGTTTCAAATTGTATGCTTCCGTGCACACCTTTCATATTGTTTTTGTGAAATTTTAGTATGCAGAATGGAAATGCAAACAATTTTTAGGTGTAGAAGATTCTCCTCGCTGTTTACAATGGTAGCATCCATTCATTGACAGGTTAATTTCATTGATAACGATTGACGATAGGTATCGTCAAGGAAAAGGACATTTTGAGGATCCTAACAGCTATAAACGGAGAGGATTCCAGTCGTTTAACAAGTATTTCAAAAGTTATCGAGTTTTGAAACTCGTTGGTCACAGACAGACAGGCTGACATTGCCACTTACAGGGCTGCTTGTCGCAGCTAAAAATGCACAAAACCATAACAAGACGTCATTGGAAAATGAGAAATTGGGCTCACCAAAGCACCGTAACTCTACTGCTAATGGCCTTTCAAACCTGAAATGAAATACACCCTTATTTTGTTGTAAAAAGCCGACATAAATTTATTTCCATATGAACCATTATTACCGAAGTTATTTCCCAGAAACGATAAATGTAACGTCATTGGAAAATGAAAAATTGGGTTATATTCTCATCACCAAAGTGCCATAACTCTACTGCTAATGGGTTTTCAAAACTTTCGCAAAATTCTCATAAATAAAGGGCCATAACTCTACTAAAAATGGGCCGCTAAAGACGGAAATCGAACCCAACCTGTATTTTCTTGTACTAAATTCACACGTCAATTTTAACTCATCTCAAACGATTACAACTAAAGTTATCCTCCAGAAACAAGAACTAGGGCAAAATTCTCATAAATAAAGGTCCATAACTCTACTAAAAATGGGCCGCTAAAGACGGAAATCAAACACAACCTGTATTTTGTTGTACTAAATCCATAAACCAAATTCAATTCAGCTCAAGCCATTACAACTAAAGTTATCGTCCAGAAACGAAATGTGTCCACGGACGGCCAGACAGATGAGCGTATAACAATGAGACTCACGTCTATGACATTCTCATAAATAAAGGTCCATAACTCTACTAAAAATGGGCCGCTAAAGACGGAAATCAAACACAACCTGTATTTTGCTGTACTAAATCCATAAACCAAATTCAATTCAGCTCAAGCCATTACAACTAAAGTTATCGTCCAGAAACGAAATGTGTCCACGGACGGCCAGACAGACGGGCGTATAACAATGAGACTCAAGTCTATGACACCTAGGAAGACAAACCGAAAAGCACTCTACCTCTATCGGTTTTATTCCCAAAAGACAGCGGTCAGAGCCTAGCTAACGTAGCTTAGAAGTCTTCCTCTCCGTGAAGACAGATATCTCGGTGTAACTTAGCGACCTTGAAAGCTCACTAAATGGAGACTTACAACCATCATCGTGCAAGGTAGGGAATGACGAGTCACTATACTAACCGCCGTAATTTCCTAAGAGACAGTAGTCTCAAGATAGCTATGCAGTTATGAGTCTTCATCTATGTGAAGACATATCTATCAATTGCGGCCTTTGAAAGCTCACTAAATGGAGACTTACAACACTAGCCGCTAATTATAAGAAAAGACCACTGCAACAGTACATAAGGCTACAATGGCATCCACAATGGCATTAAATGTTTTGATGCCAAGTAATGCAACACCGAGAGGGAAAAGACATACTTATTCCCTCTAACGGCTCTATTCCAAACAAGACAGCTGTCTTATCCTATCTATGCACTATCCGTCTGGCTTCAGGACAAGAAACAGGTGACTTGAAAAAAACCTGGAGAATATTTTCGATGACATCTATTGCTTTCTTCAGGAGGAGAGCCTGTACCTCTGCACGGAGAGACTATCTTGGAAGAATTTGCTGGAAGATTTGTCCAACATGTACTTCTTGTAAGGGGAGCTTTGGTCGGACTGATAGCCGAAGGCCTTCCGAGACTACATTCTCATCCACTGATCTTCCGTAATTTTCTTCCATTTTTTTTGCGAGGTTGATAACCTTCCGCTAAGTGGAAGGCAATACAAGTCTAGACCATCACCTGTACGACTTGTGAGGCTTGCAGTAGGCGAAACTATGTCCTTCCCGCAAAGAACCTTGTGACGTCGATCTAGGGGCGTCTGACTTATATTCATATAAGACTTGTGCCCCTTTTCCGAGTCGCTATACTAACAACCTCTGGAGTAACTGTAAGAGGGTTTCCTAGACACTCGTGAGGAGCTCCCTTCTATGATTGGAAACTGGAACGACCTCACCTACTCCGGCCTGCTGAAGCGTATTGATGAAGTGCTGTTTCAATAGCAGTGTACTGGAAGCTCTTTTGGTAGCTTGATCATAAACTAACGAAAACTTGTCATCAAATATTGTATGTCTGGTGACCAGAGTGACTCACCCTGTCATCGATAATTGATGACAACGTGAGGGCTGCATCACGTCTAACCAGCTCCAATTGCCACTGAAAGGGAGGAGTGGTACGTGGCATACATGACTGCCCTGCAAAGAACTCTTAGCAAAGAACTAACATCCTCAATTCCTTTCCCCTTAGAGGCTGTGCCAGAGCCCCGGTGAGATGATCAGCATATAACATAGCATCCAGAATTGCTCTATTAGGTGAAATAGAAATTCCATCAGATCCAAGCATAAATTGAATGATGTAGGCAAGAATATAACCAAATCCCCAGCCTGCTCATCCAGATGCAGAGTAGCTCTCTGAACATCTTCTCCAACCATTTTATAATAACGTGTTGATTGAAGATGCTGATAAGAAACCGCCTTCTTATTCGAACCTGCTAGGTTCAAAATGGCATTGTTAATGTGGCCGAAGGCCTCCGACACTTGCCAAGATAGTACCAGGAAGGAAAGAACATCATCTTTCCTTCACAAGGTATCTTTGTCTCTAAAAGACAGCAGTTTCTGCCTAGCAGACGCAGTTTGCTGATCAGGTGGAACAAAGTCAGAATAGTATTGATGAATGAATTTCATCGCTACCAAATGTTGTTCCGAAAGGGAAGGGTAATTCTCCTCTTTCTCCCTTTAACCAAACAACTGATTCAGCTGATAATTTCGGTCAACAGCATCTGAATGTACAGATGACCGTACCGACCTATCACCGTCCGACAGCTCCCACCAGAGTCTGCAGAAGGCTGCGCTTGCACTTGCTGGGAAGTTGCGATGAGCTGCGCAATCTGCAACAGCAAGTCCATTATAGAGGCTTGAGGAGCAGCAGTCTTCCATATTTATGCCTCTTGCTGCTTCTGGGACAAAGATCTGGATGTAGATCTCTACTCCGAATGTCCCAATGATTGAAGCCTCGGATCACTAGCTACCGGATAGGCAGACTTCAGGAGAGAAGACTGGATACTTCTTCTGGTGGCTGCCTGGATATCTGAAGTCAGGTAGCTAGTATGCGGTCATGTGTGTTTTATCTGCCTTAGGCAGAAGCCGTAACTGTAGCCGATGCTAGCTGCAGTTTAGAAGGAGCATCCCGAGTGGTGAGTGTGGACATTAGCTCCTACAAGTTTCTCAAACAACATTTGGCCCCAAATGTTGCTGGGTTGCTGGGTTAGAGAGAGAGCTCTCGTGCTTGCAGTCTTATCAGACCTCGCCGAGCTTCTCTAAGAGAAACTTGCAGGCTTCCTCCCTATTTCCATCATCGCTGGGTGAGCTTTAGTTTTTGAGGTGCTCGCTCTACCCAAACCTACACTTCCCTCGACCACTACGAACT